>JAAALK010000081.1:10801936-11365179 GCA_019279435.1 Zizania palustris | reverse complement strand
ACAACTCTTAGTCAGGAAACTAGACAAGTAAAGCAAGGACTGCGCAAAGCTAGTCAATTCTACTCCAGACAGACAAGTCCAGTTCAAATGGAGCAGAAAAAAGCAACTTGATAATCAATAAATTTTGTTGTTCTTTTCTTAGTGCCAGGGGTTATTTGTTTGTCCCCTATACTTTCCAATCAGGCCAAGCCTAGGCATAAAAGCCTAGAAATTAAGGCAATGATTTTGGCATACACTACACTATTCCAGTTCAGACCAAGGTGCAATGGTAAGCAGTCTAGAATAGGTAGTGCGACAAACAAACCCACCTGGATCTTTCACTTAAAGCATGCAAATCATGAATTTTGATTATAATGAAGTGTACCAATTGTTTTGGCATTTATGAATATCCATGAAGATGTAGAACAATTTTCAAGTTGCAATTTTTAGCATCCAATGAACAGTGTCTGCTCAAGCAGATAAAAGATAGCTAAAGCAGTCTGCCTAAACATGCTAGATTCAAGACTAAGCAGTGAGCACGATTTGATTTTGAAAATAAAACATCATGCACATGATTTCCAGATAAATTAAAAAGAGCTGAGCTGTCATGATGTCATGGATTATAAGCAGGCATATAAGTGCAAAAGATGTAAATGCAATTAGCACACAATTAGCAAAGGCATATCCATCTAAAAAAGCTCCCCTCACAAAATGCCGTAAGGGTGACAAATGCCAAGTTCCCCACGCAAGTAAGCAAATCGAGAAGCATCGAGGGTTTTGTAAAAATGTCGGCAAGCTGGTGTTGGGTATCAACATATTGAAGTTCAATATCACCCTTCTCATTGTGATCTCTGAGAAAATGATACCGCACATCAATGTGTTTGGTTCTGGATGCTGAACCGGGTTGTTTGCAATACAAATAGCTAGTGTTATCACAGAAAAGTGGAACACTCTTATAATCTAACCCGAAATCCCGCAAAGTGGAAACCATCCACAAATCTGAGAGCAACAGCTAGCTGCAGCAACATATTCGGCCTCAGCCGTCGATTGTGCAACACTAGACTGTTTGCGGGAAGACCAGCAAACCAGAGTACCCAGAAAATGACAAGTACCAGAGGTACTCTTCCTATCAATTCTACACCCAGCAAAATCCGCATCGGAATAACCTCGAAGACATAAAGATGAAGATGCTGAATACCATATGCCAAATTCAAGGGTGTGTTTGAGATACCTTAGATGCGCTTTACCGCTTGGCGGTGCGAAGCTCGTGGTGAAGCCTGAAAACGAGCGCACAGACACACTGCGAAGTGTATGTCCGGCCTCGTGGCAGTCAAGTAGAGGAGGGAGCCGATCATGCTTCGGAACTCCTTCTGATCTACGGCTTCTCCATCTTCGTCAGGGTCCAATGCTACAGATGTAGCCATTGGAGTGGCGAGGGGCTTCGCATCGGACATGTCGAACTTCTTGAGCAGGTCCTTGGTGTACTTTGTCTGGTGGACAAAAGTACCTTGTTTGCTTTGCTTGATTTGCAAACCAAGGAAAAAGGTGAGTTCACCCATCATGACATTTCAAATTCCCTGCTCATGGTATCTGCAAACTCGGCAACCAAAGCATGAGAAGAGCCACCAAAGATGATATCATCCACATAAATCTGAACTAGGAGGAAATCTTTGCCATTGAGAGAACAAAGTTTTATCAACAGAGCCCATCAAATACCCTCGCTCAAGCAGAAAAGACTTAAGTCTATCATACCAAGCCCGAGGGGCCTGCTTGAGTCCATAAAGAGCCTTATGAAGTTTAAGGACTTTATGTGGGTACTTGGGGTTTTCAAAACCAGGGGGTTGTTTTACATAAACATCTTCACCTATGAAGCCATTAAGAAAAGCACTTTTGACATCCATTTGATAGAGTTTGAATCCCCGGGATGTCGCAAAGGCAAGCAAAATCCTAATGGCCTCAAGGCGAGCAACAGGTGCAAAAGTTTCAGTAAAATCAATCCCTTCTAGTTGAGAAAAGCCCTGAGCTACAAGTCTAGCCTTGTTTCTAACTATAGTCCCATCCTCCCCTTGTTTGTTTTTGAAAATCCATTTTGTTCCAATGAAATGAACATTTGGTGGAGGATCAACTAAGTCCAGACTTGGTTTCTCTCAAAATTTTCAAGTTCTTCATGCATGGCATTGATCCAACTAGAATCAGAAAGTGCATGACTAACATCTAAGGGCTCGAAAGAAGCAACAAAAGCAGAATAGTGAAATGAGCATGAGAACGTGTTACCCTTTGATCAAGCTCACCAATGATCTGCTCGGGAGGGTGCATCCTTTGAACATGTGGAGCCTCGCGGCGGGATGCAGTCTCCCCCTCAACTTGTGCGTTGGAGTGGTCCAAGATGACCGATGTTGAGGTAGTCGCTTCGGGACCTCGTGCCGAAGTAGTTGAAGCGGGGTCAGCTTCGGGGTTCGATGTCGAGGGTAGTAGGGGTTCATCCTCGAATTCTCCGGGATCTCTTCTTCGAATAAGGTCTGTTCCATGTCGTGTTCATTTGCCTGTTCAAAGCAGAACTAACAGAGGGGGTTGATTCATCAAAAGTCACATCACATGACTCGATGACAGTGTTAGTCCAATATAAACACGATAAGAATGACCATGAGTAGTGTAACCCAAAAAGATCCCGTCAGAAGATCGCGACTCAAATTTATCCAAGTTACCACGTTTTAGGATAAAGCAGCGACAGCCAAAAACTCGAAGATGAGTAACCTTGGGCTGTCTCCCAAAACGCAGCTCATAAGATGTCAAATTTAAAATTGAGCGCAAGAAGACGGTTTGAGATGTAACATGCAGTGTTCATGGCCTCAGCCCAGAATTTTCTAGGAGTCCTATGCTCATCAAGCATCGTCCTAGCCATCTCAACCAAAGTGCGGTTCTTCCTCTCAACAACACCGTTCTGTTGAGGAACCCGCGGAGCAGAGAATTGATGTTCTATGCCATGCTCCATGCAAAAGTCAACAAAGAGACTATTTTTGAACTCGGTGCCATTATCACTTCGAATGAATTTCAATGCACCAGGGAGTTCAGTAAAAGTCTCAAAGCCAAGCTCCGAAAGTGTGAAAACACTTCATCCTTGCTGGCAAGAAAGAAGACCCAAGAGTAGCGAGAGAAATCGTCGACAATAACTAATACATACCACTTGCCGCCTAAAGAACTAACCCGAGAAGGACCTACAGTGTCCATGGAGAAGTTCTCCGGGTTGTTCAGTCATCACTGTGGTGACTGGCGAATGCGAAGGCAATCATTTTTCCATGTCGACAAGGAGCGCAAACTAAATTCTTCTCAAACTTGAGCTTGGGCAATCCTCGGATCAGACCTAGGGCGCTCAGACGAGCGAGCAACTCAAAGCTCATATGCCCTAGTCTCCTATGCCACTTCCAAAGCTCAGAAGTCGAATGTGCAACAAGACAATGAGAAGAACCAGATGACTCTGAAAAATCAGCTCCAAAAACTCTCCCAACTCTAAAGATCTTACACACACAACGCCATCAGAATTGAGCACTTGCGAAGTATCGCGATGAATCGCACTTCGAAGCCCTCATCAAGCAACTGAGATACAGACAGCAAATTGTATCCCATTTCAACCAAAGCAACATCTTTGAGAGTGAAATTCGAGTTAATTCTTACCACACCTTTACCTTTCACTCTACTCCTTCGATTGTTTCCGAAGGTGATATGTTCCCTTTGCTTGGTTGTGTGGGAGGCTGGAGAACCAGCTGCATCTCCGGTCATGTGGCGCGAACAACCGGAGTCCATGATCCACGTGCCCTCCAAGCCTCGATCTGTCCTACACTGATAAGAATATCGTCGACGCTCAGTGCTGGGGTGAGTGAAATAATGACGAGGCATCCAGCACTGAGTGAAACAGAGTAGTAGGTACGTATGTTGGACGGAAACGGCGAACCGAGGGGGTGAATGGGAGCTTTTAAAATTTCGGGCTAAAAACTTAGCCTTGGTTATGTTCTGTCTTCTGCGGAACAGGCTTCGAACACTATTCGAAGTCTGGTTCGGAGGTACTTCGGACACCTTCGAACACAGGCTTCGGAGGAGCAAAAGTTCGAAGCCAAGAAGACTTCGCTCCACTTACAACCTCGAAAATCTACTCTGCTTAGTCAGGCGGGGCTCCGCACACGAGGTGCTACGACCAGGCTTCGCACTTCACCACTTCGCAAGAGGGACAGCCCTCTGAGGACTTCGACCAGTACTTCGACAGCAAACTGGTGCTGGGCTCGTACGCAAACAAAAAGACTACGCTAAGGGCTTCGACACAGGAAGCAAAACGGGATACAACCAGGGCTTCGCTAGTAGCGCGAGGTCGTTGCTCGTGTTACACAGAGCGACAGCTCACGAAAAAACAACTTCGGAGAAAAACAACTTCGCCAAGACAGGCTTCGGTGAACTAAAAAAAACTAGCGAGGTATGCAATACGAGCTCAAGCAAAAGCACCACGAAGACAGGGCTTCGCCGCCGCTTGAACAAGGAGACACTGAAATAAATTGAACTCAGAATGAATACAAGTGAGGTCTGTGTACAGGAGCTCAACAGTAAATGCTCAAAGTGTTAAAGTTACCTACCGAGCCCCACATATTTTAGCCCCTGGATTATCCTAAGGAAGTGATACTTTCCCCTAGGGTTTACATTCATTTTGTCTCTCAGAACTAAGGGGTACAAAAGGTGTCCACCTTTATTCTGGAGGCTTCTCTGTCAGCTGCAGAGGGGACAGTGCAGCCTTTTCAGAACAGACAGTGTAGCCTTTTACAGAGTGACTTCTGAACCTCCCTTCGCACCGGAGGTACGGTAGCTTCGGCGAGAAGCCTGCAGCCGTGGCCTTCGCCGCCGAAGATGTCCTTCGATACAGTGACGGTTTTTGACGAAGCCGTCAAAGCCTTGGGCCTTCGCACCACCACCTTCGGAGTGGACCCACGGCTTCGCAGCTTACTCCCAGCTCGAACACCGTCCATCGTGTACCGAAGCCATGCTGGCCGAAGCACCACAAGACAACTCACTCCGGAGCTAGCCTCGCTCCGAAGTCTTCACTCCGAAGCCCCACCTTCGGAGTACCACCTTCGAAGTCCCTCCTTTGTCCAAGGCCTCCGCAGAAGCATTCCATGCACTTCGTCGCAGTGTCTCACTCCGAGCACACTCCTCGACGAGGCCTCACCCGACCATGCTCGATGCGCCTCGACTTCTGAGACCTCGTCGGGTAATTCGAGTGTCTCCTCCGGAGCCACACTTCGAACACCTTGCTCCGCAGAGGACTTGATCCCCCAACTCCGAAGTCATCCATTCGGAGTACCTATCGAAGTGCCGCATGTCCGGAGGACTTTGTCTCGGAGCACCTTCAGCCGGAGCCACGCTCCGCACTCTTGCCTTCACCTGGCACGCCTCGACCCGGGAACGACCCGGACCACCTTCGCAGCCACCGTGACGGAGCTTCCCGCTCCCCTGGCATCAAGCCACCAGCTTGACCCAGTTCACCCGGCTCGAACCTGTCCGTCGCCTCCGAAGTCCCTGCGCACCACAGACAAGCAAACAAGTGTATCCAGTACTCCGGAGACCTCTCGGGTTAGCAACCTTCGGTACCCACTCGGTGTCCCGCCAAAGTACCGAAGCCATCGGTACGAAACCAGTCATCGTGTACTGCGGACCTCCGACGAGCACCTACCTGCACAGCTCAGCACAGCCACACCGAACACACTCCGGTGAGACACCTCCGAACACCCTTCGGAAAGTACCTTCGAACAGAGGGTAAAATCAGTCAATCATCATCACTACACGAAACCTCCTTGGTTTCTCAATCTCCCCCTTGATGAGTGCATTGACAACCAAATTGAAGTTCAGAAAATTAAAAAACTTTCAGCACACAGTGACCATAAAAAACTCAGAAAAGAGCCCAAGCATGTCACTTGATAAAAGAATTTTTCTCCCTCTTTCTTAAAGAGTAAAAGCCCTTTTGGCAAATCTCCCATTGATAAGAACTCCCCCTGAGTTAAGCAAATTTTTCTCCCCTTTATGTCAAAAATCTCTCTCCCCCTTCAAAATTATGCCTTCTTGCGGCAGAGAACATAGCAAACCTCTCCCCCTTTGGCAATGCAAGCATCAAGGAGCAGTCAAAAGATGCAAAGCTTCGAAATGAATAGAATTGCAAGGACATATAATGCAAAAATATGCCAACATTAAAACGAATGATCATGTGCTCAGCTCAATTTAACAATCTGTGAACCAAGATGATGGCATGAGATTTTGTCATTTTAAAGTAAAAGCATCACCTTTTAATCACAACAGCTAGACATGTGAAGGCAAGGACTGCGCAAAGCTAACAATTTCTACCCTAGACAGACAAGTCTTGTCCCAAAAGGAGCTTTGAAAGCAAACTTGATTGATCAATTGTTTTTCTTTCTTAATGCCAGGGGTTATTTGTTTGTCCACCTTATTACTTTCCAATCAGGCCAAGCCTAGGAAGAAAGCCATCTGAAGCTTAAGGCGGTGATTTTGGCATACACTACACTATCCCAGTTCAGACCAATGTGCAATGGTAAGCAGTCTAGAATAGTAGTAGTTGCGACAAACAAACCCTCCTGGATCTTTTCATTGAAACCAGGCAAATCATGGATTTTTGATTTTGATTTGAGGAATTAAATATTTTGATGAGTATCCATGAATAAAGAACACATTTTTCAAGTTGCATATTTTTAGCATCCAAGGAACAGTGTCTTGCTGTCAAGTAGATAAAAGATAGCTAAAAGCAGTCCAACCTAAACAAGCTAGATGCAAGATTGTGCGGTGAGCAAGTTTTGATTTTAGAAAATAAAACAGCATGCACAACAATGTTCCAGATATATTTCATAGAGCTGAGCTGACATGATTCTTTGAATTAAAAGCAGGCATATAATGGCAAAAGATGTAAGTGCGATTCCACACATAACGAGCACATGCAAGACAATTAAAATCAGCTCCCCCTCACAAAATGCCGTAGGGATGACAAATACCAAGTTCCCCACGCAAGTAAGCAAATCGAGAAGCATCGAGGGGTTTTGTAAAAATGTCGGCAAGCTGGTGTTGGGTATCAACATATTGAAGTTCAATATCACCCTTCTCATTGTGATCTCTGAGAAAATGATACCGTACATCAATGTGTTTGGTTCTGGAGTGCTGAAACCGGGTTGTTTGCAATACAAATAGCACTAGTGTTATCACAGAAAAGTGGAACACTCTTATAATCTAACCCGAAATCCCGCAAAGTGGAACCATCCACAAAATCTGAGAGCAACGCTAGCTGCAGCAACATATTCGGCTTCAGCCGTCGATTGTGCAACACTAGACTGTTTGCGGGAAGACCAGCAAACCAGAGATGTACCCAGAAAATGACAAGTACCAGAGGTACTCTTCCTATCAATTCTACACCCAGCAAAATCCGCATCAGAATAACCTCTAAGACATAAAGATGAAGACGATGAATACCATATGCCAAACTCAAGGGTGTGTTTGAGATACCTTAGAATGCGCTTAACCGCTTGGCGGTGCGAAGCTCGTGGCGAAGCCTGAAAACGAGCGCACAAACACACTGCGAAGTGTATGTCCGGCCTCGTGGCAGTCAAGTAGAGGAGGGAGCCGATCATGCTATCGGAACTCCTTCTGGTCTACGGCTTCTCCATCTTCGTCAGGGTCCAATGCTACAGATGTAGCCATTGGAGTGGCGAGGGGCTTCGCATCAGACATGTCAGAACTTCTTGAGCAGGTCCTTGGTGTACTTTGTCTGGGGACAAAAGTACCTTGTTTGCTTTGCTTGATTTGCAAACCAAGGAAAAAGGTGAGTTCACCCATCATCGACATTTCAAATTCCCTGCTCATGGTATCTGCAAACTCGGCAACCAAAGCATGAGAAGAAGCCACCAAAGATGATATCATCCACATAAATCTGCACTAGGAGGAAATCTTTGCCATGCTTGAGAGTAAACAAGTGTTTTATCAACTGAGCCCATCATATACCCTCGCTCAAGCAGAAAAGACTTAAGTCTATCATACCACTGCCCGAGGGGCCTGCTTGAGTCCATAAAGAGCCTTATGAAGTTTAGGACTTTATGTGGGTACTTGGGGTTTTCAAAACCAGGGGGTTGTTTTACATAAACATCTTCACCTATGAAGCCATTAAGAAAAGCACTTTTGACATCCATTTGATAGAGTTTGAATCCCCGGGATGTCGCAAAGGCAAGCAAAATCCTAATGGCCTCAAGGCGAGCAACAGGTGCAAAAGTTTCAGTAAAATCAATCCCTTCTAGTTGAGAAAAGCCCTGAGCTACAAGTCTAGCCTTGTTTCTAACTATAGTCCCATCCTCCCCTTGTTTATTTTTGAAAATCCATTTTGTTCCAATGAAATGAACATTTGGTGGAGGATCAACTAAAGTCCAGACTTGATTTTCTCTAAATTTTCAAGTTCCTCATGCATGGCATTGATCCAACTAGAATCAGAAAGTGCATGACTAACATCTAAAGGCTCGAAAGAAGCAACAAAAGCAGCATTAGTGAAATGGGCATGAGAACGGGTTACCCTTTGATCAAGCTCACCAATGATCTGCTCGGGAGGGTGCATCCTTTGAACATGATGTGGAGCCTCTCGGCGGGATGCAGTCTCCCCTCAACTTGTGCGTTGGAGTGGTCCAAGATGACCGATGTTGAGGTAGTCGCTTCGGCACCTCGTGCCGAAGTAGTTGAAGCGGGGTCAGCTTCGGGGGTTGACGTTGAGGGTAGTAGGGGTTCATCCTCGAATTCTCCGGGATCTTCGTCTTCGAATAAGGTCTGTTCCATGTCGTGTTCATTTGCTTGTTCAAAAGCAGAACTAACAGAGGGGGTTGATTCATCAAAAGTCACATCACATGACTCGATGACAGTGTTAGTTTCCAAGTTATAAACACGATAAGAATGACCATGAGTAGTATAACCTAAAAAGATCCCGTCAGAAGATCGCGACTCAAATTTATCCAAGTTACCACGTTTTAGGATAAAGCAGCGACAGCCAAAAACTCGAAGATGAGTAACCTTGGGCTGTCTCCCAAAACGCAGCTCATAAGATGTCAAGTTTAAAATTGAGCGCAAGAAAATTCGGTTTGAGATGTAGCAAGCAGTGTTCATGGCCTCAGCCCAGAATTTTCTAGGAGTCCTATGCTCATCAAGCATCGTCCTAGCCATCTCAACCAAAGTGCGGTTTTTCCTCTCAACAACACCATTCTGTTGAGGAACCCGCGGAGCAGAGAATTGATGTTCTATGCCATGCTCCATGCAAAAGTCAACAAAGAGACTGTTTTTGAACTCGGTGCCATTATCGCTTCGAATGAATTTTAATGCACCAGGGAGTTCAGTGAAAAGTCTCAAAGCCAAGCTCCGAAAATGTGAAAACACTTCATCCTTGCTGGCAAGAAAGAAGACCCAAGAGTAGCGAGAGAAATCGTCGACAATAACAAGCACATACCACTTGCCGCCTAAAGAACTAACCCGAGAGGGACCTACAGTGTCCATATGGAGAAGTTCTCCGGGCTGTTCAGTCATCACTGTGGTGACTGGCGAATGCGAAGCGGCAATCATTTTACCATGTCGACAAGGAGCGCAAACTAAATTCTTCTCAAACTTGAGCTTGGGCAATCCTCGGATCAGGCCTAGGGCGCTCAGACGAGCGAGCAACTCAAAGCTCATATGTCCTAGTCTCCTATGCCACTTCCAAAGCTCAGAAGACGAATGTGCAACAAGGCAATGAGAAGAACCAGACGACTCTGAAAAATCAGCTCCAAAAACTCTCCCGACTCTAAAGATCTTACACACAACAACGCCATCAGAATTGAGCACTTGCGAAGTATCGCGATGAAATCGCACTTCGAAGCCCTCATCAAGCAACTGAGATACAGACAGCAAATTGTATCCCAGGTTCTCAACCAAAGCAACATCTTTGAGAGTGAAGTTCGCGTTAATTCTTACCACACCTTTACCTTTCACTCTACTCCTTCGATTGTTTCCGAAGGTGATGTGTTCCCTTTGCTTGGTTGTGGTGAGGCTGGAGAACCAATTTACATCTCCGGTCATGTGGCGCGAACAACCGGAGTCCATTATCCACGTGCCCTCCAAGCCTCGACCTGTCGCCTACACATGATGAAAACGTCTCGCTCGCTCAGTGCTGGGGTGAGTGAAATAATGACGAGGCATCCAGCACTGAGTGACACGAGTAGTAGGCACAGTAAAAGTAGATGGTCTACGCACATAATAATCAGAATGATGCAAAGTGCGAGGTCTACCTACATGCTGAGAATGTAAAGCATGATGAGGTCTCCTACTCTGACGAGGTACAAAGCTACTCGCCCGAGGTCTACCACCATATGGAACATGGTGAACACCTCGAGGAGCAAAACCTCTCCGAGAAGCACGAGGAGCCTCGAAAACAGGACGAGAGTAAAACTCAGACTCATGCATACCTAAATATGGGTAACGCATGTCCTGATAGCTCATCGCCTGAGCACGTCGCTCATCCTTGATGCGACGGAAACAGAAACCAATCAAATGACCTGCCCTCTGACAATAAGAACAGTAAAACACTCTCCTGGGGGCACTCTCATGGGTCACAGGAGCAACTCTCACAGGCTCCTTGGGTTTCTTCACAGTGGTTTTCTTGGGAGGATTTTTCTTGGTAGGAGGTGTGGTTTTCTTAGGTGGATGGGTAGGCTTTTTGGCTGATGGGGTGTCCAACAGAGCTCTCTCTTTCTCTAGGGTGGTGGGAGAGGTAAAAACAGTTTTGGTTTTACTGTCTGAAGCTATCCTCTCAAAACCCAAACCTAGAGCTACCCCGGCTCTGTCAGCACACAACTTGGTCTTGGCCAAGAGCAAATCCATCCTACCCTTTCCCTCAGTGCATTTGTTCACCACAGAAAGAAGGTATTCATTTTCTGACATGAGGTTTTCAGCTCGCTCTCTGACAGTGCCTAGCTGGTCCTTAAGGGTGATGCAAGTGTCACAAACAGGTTGCACATCCTTAGAACTACCGGCCCTCTCCAATCTAGCCTCCAAATCATGAACATGCTTATCGCGTAAAGAAATGCTATCGCGTAATAAAGAGCAGTTCATGCAATCAATAATTTCATGAGGTCTAGAATCCACCTCCAAAAGCTGCTTCTGTGCAGTCTCAAGCTCAGAAAGAGTTTGAGCATGAACAGAACGCAACTGAGCAAGCTCACTCATGACAACAGAACATGATTCACATTCAGCATCATTAAACTTAGACTTAAGCATGGCATATTCAGTAGAAACATTTTCTAGCCTAAGTCTAAGGTCTTTTCTTTCTCTAGCGGCTTGCACAAGTAATCTATCCTGACCAAGCACTACTTCATTCAGCTCATCTAATTTAATTAGAAGCTGGTCAGATGATAGGTTTACCTCAGATGAGTCAAGCTCATCGCCGCTGTGATCGCTGTCGGCCATGAAGCAAAGGCCGGTGAAGTCACGTCCCTTCTTGTCCTTCTTGTCCTCCTTCCTTGGGGACTCCTCCTCCTCAGAGCTCGACTCCTCAGTTGAGGAAGTGTCGATGTCGCTGAGAGCAGCAACAAAAGCTCTGGAAGCGGCCTTGGCTACTTTCTTAGCCATCTTGCCGCGCTTGCCCTTCACAAGGGGCTTCCTCTCCTTTTTGTGGAATTTGGGGCGGTCACTCTCATCTCTCTTCTTGACCTTGGGGCAATTGGCCTTGATGTGAGAGGTGTCGCCACATTCATAGCAGCCACTAAAACCACTTCTCCGCTGATCCCGTCTCTCATGATGAAAGCGGGTGAACCTCCGGGCAATGAGAGCAAGCTCATCATCAGCTAGAGTATCCACCTGCTCCTTTGTGACGGAGACCAGGGAGGACAAAGCAAAACCATCTGCAAGAACACAAGTGCCTGATGTGCTTGGTTCTGCAGTGGTGCCACGGCTAGTGCTAGAAACCAATGCCAAAGGCTGTGGCAAAGAGCTTCTGTGCACTGCAAGAGATGCCTTGGCAATCTCTGTGGACTTCAGCTTGCTAAAGAGTTCATCACAGGTTAGAGTGTCATAGCCTGTGGACTCCTCAATGCTGGATATCTTCACCTCCCATATGCTACGGTCAAGAGCATAGAGAAGCTTGATAGCCCTATCGTGATCACTGTAAGCAAGCATCCCGTTGGATCGCAAGTTACTCACTATCGCGTCAAAACGAGAAAACATGGCATCTATAGATTCACCAGGTGCCTGCACAAACAGCTGATACTGTTGGTTGTAGGTGCTTTGGCGCCTGGCCTTAATCTGAGCAGAGCCCTCATGAAAGACAGTGAGTGTTGTCCAAATTTCCCTAGCAGTCCTAAGGTGCTGCACCCTGTCAAACTCACTTCGACTCAAACCAATGAACAGTATGTTCCTTGCCTTCGAGTTGGCAATATACTGATCTTTTTCGGTTTGAGTGGTGCGGGTATCAGGGATGGAGTATTGTGAGTCCACAATCTCCCAAATTGCATTTCCTTGGCTTAACAAGTAAGCCTCCATGCGCACCTTCCAGTATGCGAAGTCTGTCCCATCGAACAGAGGAATTTTACTGCCTCTATCCATGTCGCCAATAGATCACAAAACCGGTTAAGGTCAACTGGTGATCTTAACCCGCTCTGATACCAATTGTTGGACCGGAAACGGCGACCAGAGGGGGGGTGAATGGGAGCTTTTAAAATTTCGGGCTAAAAACTTAGCCTTCGGTTCTGTTCTGTCTTCTGCGGAACAGGCTTCGAACACTACCTTCGAAGGTCTGGTTCGGAGGTACTTCGACACCTTCGAACACAGGCTTCGGAGGAGCAAAAGTTCGAAGCCAAGAAGACTTCGCTCCACTTACAACCTTCGAAAATCTACTCTGCTTAGTCAGTGCGGGCTCCGCACACGAGGTGCTACGACCAGGCTTCGCACTTCACCCTTCGCAGGAGTGGACAGCCCTCTGAGGACTTCGACCAAGTACTTAGCGACAGCAACTGGTGCTGGGCTTCGTACGCACACAAAACAGACTACGCTAAGGGCTTCGACACAGGAAGCAAAACGGGATACAACCAGGGCTTCGCTAGTAAGCAGCGAGGTCTTGCCTCGTGTTACACAGAGCGACAGCTCACTGAAAAACACACTTCGCGAGAAAAACACACTTCGCCAAGACAGGCTTCGGTGAACTAAAAAAAACTAGCGAGGTATGCAATACGAGCTCAAGCAAAAGCACACAGAAGCAGGGCTTCGCCGCTTGAACAAGGAACACTGAAATAAATTGAACTCAAAATGAATACAGTGAGGTCTGTGTACAGGAGCTCAACAGTAAATGCTCAAAGTGTTAAATGTTACCTACCGAGCCCCCATATTTATAGCCCATGGATTCATCCTAAGGAAGTGACTACTTTACCCCTAGGGTTTACATTCATTTTGTCTCTTCAGAACTAAGGGGTACAAAAGGTAGTCCACCTTTATTCTGGGGGCTTCTCTGTCAGCTGCAGAGGGGACAGTGTCAGCCTTTTTCAGAACAGACAGTGTCAGCCTTTACAGAGTTGACTTCTGGAACCTCCCTTCGCACCGGAGGGTACGGTAGCTTCGGCGAGAAGCCTGCAGCCTGTTGGCCTTCGCTCCGCCGAAGATGTCCTTCGATACAGTGACGGTTTTGAGCCGAAGCCGTCAAAGCCCTTGGGCCTTCGCACCACCACCTTCGGAGTGGACCTCCACGGCTTCGCAGCTACTCCCAGCTCGAACACCGTCCATCCGTGTACCGAAGCCATGCATGGCCGAAGCACCACAAGACAACCTCACTCCGGAGCTAGCCTCGCTCCGAAGTCCTTCACACTCCGAAGCCCCACCTTCGGAGTACCACCCTTCGAAGTCCCTCCTTCGTCCAAGGCCTCCGCATGAAGCATTCCATGAGCACTTCGTCGCAGTGTCTCACTCCGAGCACACTCCTCGACGAGCCTCACCCGGACCATGCCTTCGATGCGCCTCGACTTCTGAGACCTTCGTCGGGTAACCTTCGAGTGTCTCCCTCCGGAGCACACTTCGAACACCTTGCCTCCGCAGAGGACTTGATCCACCAACTCCGAAGTCACTCCATTCGGAGTACCTTCGAAGTGCCTCATGTCCGAGGACTTTGTCTCGGAGCACCTTCAGCCGGAGCCACGCTCCGCACTCTTTGCCTTCACCTGGCACGCCTCGACCCGAGGACCGACCCGGACCACCTTCGCAGCCACCGTGACGGAGCTTCCCGCTCCCCTGGCATCAAGCCACCCGCTTGACCCAGGTTCACCCGGCTCGAACCCTGTCCGTCGCCTCCGAAGTCCCTGCGCACCACCGACAAGCAAACAAGTGTATCCAGTACTCCGGAGACCTCTCCGGGTTAGCAACCTTCGGTACACACTCCGGTGTACCGCCCAAAGTACCGAAGCCATCGGTACGAACCCAGTCATCGTGTACTGCCGGACCCCTCCGACGAGCACACTCCCCTGCACAGCTGCAGCAAGCAAACACCGAACACACTCCGGTGACACACCTCCGAACACCCTTCGGAAGTACCCTTCGAACAGAGGGTAAAATCCAGTCAATCACTCATCACATACACCGAAACCATCCTTGGTTTCTCACAGTAAAAGTAGACGGTCTACGCACATAATAATCAGAATGGTGCAAAGTGCGAGGTCTACCTACATGCTGTGATCGAACAACATGTCGAGGTCTCCTACTCTGATGAGGTACAAAGCTACTCGCCCGAGGTCTACCACCATATGGAACATGGTGAACACCTCGAGGAGCAAAACCTCTCCGAGAAGCACGAGGAGCCTCAAAAGCAGGACGATAGTACATCTCAGACTCATGCATACCAAAAGATGGGTAATGCATGTCTTGGTAACTCATCGCCTGAGAGCGTCGCTCATCCTTGATGCGATGAAAACAAAACCCAACCAAATGACCCGCCCGCTGACAATAGGAACAATGAAAAACTCTCCTAGGGGCACTCTCATGGGTCACAGGAGCAACTCTCACAGGCTCCTTGGGTTTTCTCTGAGTGGTTTTCTTGGGAGGGATTTTCTTGGCAGGAGGAGTGGTTTTCTTTTGAGCTCGGGTAGGTTTCTTGGCTGGTGGAGTGTCTAACAAAGCTCTTTCTTTCTCTAAGGTAGTGGGAGAGGTGAAAACAGTTTTGGTCTTACTGTCTGAAGAAATCCTCTCAAAACCCAAACCTAGAGCTACCCCTGCTCTGTCAGCACACAACTTGGTCTTAGCCAAGAGCAAGTCCATCCTACCCTTTCCCTCAGTGCATTTATTAACCACAGAAAGAAGGTATTCATTTTCAGTCATGAGGTTTTCAGCTCGCTCTCTAACAGTGCCTAGCTGGTCCTTAAGGGTAATGCAAGTGTCACAAACAGGTTGCACATCCTTAGAACTACCGGCCCTCTCCAATCTAGCCTCTAAATCATGAACATGTTTATCACGTAAATTAATGCTCTCGCGTAATAAAGAACAGTTCATGCATTCAATAATATCATGAGGTCTAGAATCCACCTCCAAAAGCTGCTTCTGTGCAGTCTCAAGCTCAGAAAGAGTTTGAGCATGTACAGAACGCAACTGACCAAGCTCACTCATGACAACAGAACAAGATTCACATTCAGCATCATTAAACTTAGACTTAAGCATGGCATATTCAGTAGAAATAGTTTCTAGCCTAAGTCTAAGGTCTTTTCTTTCTCTAGCGGCTTGCACAAGTAATCTATCCTGACCAAGAACTACTTCATTCAGCTCATCTAATTTAATTAGTAGCTGGTTAGATGATAGTGTTACCTCAGATGAGTCAAGCTCATCGCCGCTGTGATCGCTGTCGGCCATGAAGCAAAGGCCGGTGAAGTCTCGTCCCTTCTTGTCCTTCTTGTCCTCCTTCCTTGGGGACTCCTCCTCCTCAGAGCTCGACTCCTCAGTTGAGGAAGTGTCGATGTCGCTGAGAGCAGCAACAAAGGCTCTGGAAGCGGCCTTGGCTACTTTCTTAGCCATCTTGCCGCGCTTGCCCTTCACAAAAGGTTTCATCTCCTTCTTGTGGTATTTAGGGCGCTCACTCTCATCTCTCTTTTTGAGCTTTGGGCAATTTTCCTTGATGTGAGAAGTGTCACCGCATTCAAAACAACCACTAAAACCACTTCTCCTCTGATCCCGTCTCTCATGATGAAAGCGGGTGAACCTCCGGGCAATGAGAGCAAGCTCATCATCATCTAGAGTGTCCACCTGCTCCTTTGTGACGGAGACCAGGGAGGACAAAGCAAAACCATCTGCAAGAACACAAGTACCAGATGTGCTTGGTTCTGCAGCGGTGCCACGGCTAGTGCTAGAAACCAATGCCAATGGCTGTGGCAACGAGCTTCTGTGCACTGCAAGAGATGCCTTGGCAATCTCTGTGGACTTCAGCTTGCTAAAGAGTTCATCACAGGTCAAGGTGTCATAACCTGTGGACTCCTCAATGCTGGATATCTTTACTTCCCATATGCTACGGTCAAGAGCATAGAGAAGCTTGATAGCCCTATCATGATCACTGTAAGCAAGCGTCCCGTTGGATCGCAAGTTACTCACTATTGCATCAAAGCGAGAAAACATGGCATCTATAGATTCACCAGGTGCCTGCACAAACAGCTGATACTGTTGGTTGTAGGTGCTTTGGCGCCTGGCCTTAATCTGAGTAGAGCCCTCATGAAAAACAGTGAGCGTTGTCCAAATCTCCCTAGCAGTCCGGAGGTGCTGCACCCTATCGAACTCACTTCTACTCAAACCGATGAACAGTATATTTCTTGCCTTGGAGTTGGCATTATACTGATCCTTCTCTGTTTGAGAGGTGCGAGTCTCAGGGATGGAGTATTGTGAGTCCACAATCTCCCAAATTGCATTTCCTTGGCTTAACAAGTAAGCCTCCATGCGCACCTTCCAGTATGCAAAATCAGTCTCATCGAACAGAGGAATTTTACTGTCTCTATCCATGTCGCCAATAGATCACAAAACCGGTTAAGGTAAACTGGTGATCTTAACCTGCTCTGATACCAATTGTTGGACCGAAAACGGCGACCAGAGGGGGGTGAATGGGACCTTTTAAAAATTCAGGCTTAAAAACAGCCTTCGGTTTTAATCCTGTCTTCTGCGGAATAGGCTTCGAACACAACCTTCGAAGGTCTGGTGCGGAGGAACTTCGACTGCTCCGAACACAGGCTTCGCAGGAGCAAAAGTTCGAAGCCAAGAAGACTTCGCTCCACTAACAACCCTCGAAAATCTACTCTGCTAAGTCAGTGCAGGCTCCGCACACAAGGTGCTTCGAGCAGGCTTCGCACTTCACCCTTCGCAAGAGTGGACTGCCCTCTGAGGACTTCGATCAGGTACTTGGCAGCAGCAACTGGTGTTGTGCTTCGTTCACGAAGGTCTACACGCACACAAACGGACTTCGCTACGGGCTTCGACACAAGAAGAAAAACGGGCTTCGATCAGGGCTTCGCTAGTAATCTGTGAGGTCTGGCCTCAAGTTACACAGAGCGAACGCACGCTGAAAAACACACTTCGCACAGAAACAACCTTCGCCTAGACAGGCTTCGGTGCACTACAACTAGCGAGGTATGTAACGCGAGCTCAAGCAAAAAGCACAAAGAAGCAGGGCTTCGCTGCTTGAACAAGGAACACAAATAAATTGAACTCTGGATGAATACAGCGAGGTATGTGGCTACAGGAGCTCAACAGTAAATGCTCAAAGTGTTAAATGTTACCTACCGAGCCCCCATATTTATAGCCCATAGTTCACCCAAAGGAATTGACTACTTTACCCCTAGGGTTTACATTGGTTTTGTCTCTACAGAACTGAGGGGTACAAAAGGTAGTCAACTTTATTGGAGGCTTCTCTGTCAGCCTTTGCAGATGGGACAACGCCAGCTTTTTGCAGAGCAGACACTGTCAGACTTGCAGCCTTTGACCTTCTGGAGCCTCCCTTCGCACCCGAGGGGTGCGGTAGCTTCGGCGAGAAGCCTTGAGCCTGGTGGCCTTCGCTTCGCCGAAGATATCCTTCGATACAGTGACGGTTTTGAGCCGAAGCCGTCAAAGCCCTTGGGCCTTCGCACCAACACCTTTGGAGTGGACCACCACGGCTTCGCAGCTACTCTCAGCTCGAACTCCGTCAGTCCGTGTACCGAAGCCATGCAGGCCGAAGTACCACAAGACAACCACACTCCGGAGCTAGCCTCGCTCCGAAGCCTTCCACACTCCGAAGCCCCACCTTCGGAGTACCACCCTTCGAAGTCCCTCCTTCGTCCAAGGCCTCTGCACGAAGCATTCCATGAGCACTTCGTCGCAGTGTCTCTCCCTGAGCACACTCCTCGACAAGCCTCACCCGGACCATGCCTTCGATGCGCCTCGACTTCTGAGACCTTCGTCGGGTACCTTCGAATGTCTCCCTCCGGAGCACACTTCGAACTCCTTGCCTCCGCAGAGGACTTGATCCATCCAACTCCGAAGTCACTCCTTCCAGAGTACCTTCGAAGTGCCTCACCTCCGAGGACTTTGTCTCGGAGTACCTTCAACCGGAGCCACGCTCCGCACTCTCTGCCTTCACCTGGCACGCCTCGACCCGAGGACCGACCCGGACCCCCTTCGCAGCCATCGTGACAGAGCTCCCCGCTCCCCTGGCATCAAGCCTCCCGCTTGACCTAGGTTCACCTGCTGCAAACCTTGTCCGTCGCCTCCGAGTCCCTACGCACTAGAGACAAACAGACAAGTGTATCCAGTACTCCGGAGACCTCTCCGGGTTAGCAACCTCCGGCACACACTCCGGTGTACCGCCCAAAGTACCGAAGCCTTCGGTACGAACCCAGTCATCGTGTACTGTCGGACCCATCCGACAAGCACACTCCGCTGCACAGCTGCAGCACCCATCCACCGAACATCCTTCGGTGAGACCACCTCCGAACACACTTCGGAGATACAACCTCCGAAACCCCTCCGGAGGTACAACCTCCTAACCCCTTCGGAGGTACCCTCCTCCGAACATCCTTCGGAGGTACCCTTCGAACAGAGGGTAAAAAACCTATCAATCACTCATCACAAAACACCGAAACCAACCCTTGGTTTCTCAGGTTCTGCTGAAGCTGTCGACGGAGCTCGGCATTCTCACGGGTCAGGTTCTCCGAAGTGTGGCGGTAGAAGTCGATGGTGTCGTGCTGGCTGTCTATGTCGAGGACGACCTCTGTGTGGAGGTTGTCCATGACCTCCAAGAGTCTCATCGTGCGGGTGATGGCGGAGTTACTCTGCGTGAGGGGGCTGATGTAGATGCTGCGGTGACTCCCTAGTGTGCGCATGGGCATGAAGCGGTAGACGGTGTGGCGGAGGTGGCAGTCGTATACCAATCGAAGCTCGGCGAGGGACTGAAGAGCGGCTCGCTGGCTAGCCACCACGAACGAAGGTCCTCCAACTCCATGGGTGTAGAAGGGTGGTTGCGTGGAGGAGGGGCGGATCACAACCGTGACCTCACAGTAGCTCTCGTTCGCATCGGGAAAGATCCCGTGGAACGCAGGCTCATGGGGAAACCCCAAGAAGTCGACGAGCACGCGAAGCTCGCGGATGAATCCGGCCTCATCACGAAGAGTCCCGCTCATGGTATGGACCGGCATCTACAAAAGAGAGAAAGTTTTTGTGAAAATATCGGAAGATGAGAGGATAAGTAGTGTTTGTAAGAAAATATAGTAAGTATAAGTCCTAAGGTCAGGTCTGTTTGGCTTCCTACAGTCAAGTCGGTTGTGATACCATCTTGTCGCGCCCCGATTTAATAAATCAGGACTTTATTGAAATTCCATAGAAAATCAATAAAACAAGACATTCATCATGCGACCACGTACAATACGGGCAATCATTCACGGTTCGTAGACCGCATTAATACAAAAGTGAATAAAGGTGAAGAGAAACTAATAAAATAAGGGTCCTAGATGAACGCCTCCTTCCAGTCTTGCCTTGACTGGGTCGCTACTCCAGACCTTCATCCTCCTCGTAGTAGACGGGCTCTGATGGTGTAAGTCAACGGGGTGAGTACAGATGTACTCAGCAAGCCACCAAATGCAAATATAATGCTAGATAATAACAAGAGAGATAGTGGCAAATTTTGCGGAAGCGAGTAATTTGTAAAGCAATTTAATGTGAACAATTTATTAGCACTGAAACATAAACATGTGTATGCATCATCATCTTCTAACTCGAGGGGTACAGTCAGCCCCACCTTGCTCAACAGTCCTTACATGCCATGAATAACTCAACCATTCAAACAATATTAAACTAACTGCGAGTAGTCACACAACCCGCCCTTGACCGTGGGCTCGGCTTTTCGAAAAGATTGATTTTACTCTGATCAGAGATGTACCACTGTACCCACAAGGCACGCACTCATCACCTACACCGAAGCGTAACGAGATGACCCATTTCACGGGAACTCGTGCCAAAACCTTCCATATAGTCCTCCCCGACTCAACAGCACCCTCTTATGGGTTTCATATGGTGTCCCGACGCATCGGAGCCCCACCATACCCCCCCTTGAGCCTCGTCGGTACAAGTCGCCCGCAGGCTTGCCCCTTGCCCCCTCCTCTATGGTGCATCGAGCTGGAGTATTCCATACTTTCAGTTAGGACTTACCCATTAGACTTGTGGTTGGTACGGAAGTGCTTTGCAACAGATCCCGCAGACCGGTCCTTATAGTGCCCCGGGTGCGACAAACCAATGCCCGAGCTTGCACCCGGAACCCACCATACTTATAACTTAGACAACTCCAACAGAGTCCAGAGACGAGAATAACAGGGAAATTCATATACAGAATCCAGCTATCTATGACCCATTCTTTTTATCCAAAGTTGTGCCGGTACATTGGGCACTAGCTAATATAATATTTGTAGAGTGACAAGGAGTTAAGGCTCAATAAGCATGGCTTGGGTTGCACACAAGGACAGGGATCTAATAAATATAAGTGTAAGGCTTGATATTGGACTAATGCAATATTAACCTATGAGTTATAGCGATACTTTATTAAAACATGGGCTCAATAATGATCAACTGTTTCCACAGAGGTGGTCGATGACTTTCCTTGTTCAGCAAATGGGGATGGAGGAACCTCGGGGTAGAACTCCGGCTCCTCGACGAACTCGTAGTCTTCTCGATACGGAAAAATAAATAAACAATACATTCAATAAAGCATCACCAAACATAATCATTTAAATTTTATGATTCAAATATGTGATTTGAGCTTTATTTTTCTGGAGTTACTTTTAATAATATTAAAAGTTAAGTTTTAGGGGTTTTTATTACTTCTTTTCCTGAATTATTAATTTATCCCTAAGGGGTTTTTATTTATTTAATCCATAAGTTTATTTTGTGCTAAGATAACATACTGTTTTTATGGCATTAAAGTGTAGAGAATAATATACTGAATTTAACAAAAATTGAATGGTGAAATTTGGAGTCAAAATGAGCAAGTTATGAATTTTCAAAGTTTAAACAATTTTCTGGAATTTTATTTAAACTGAAAAAGAGTTTTGGTCCACGGTAAGCCAGGCTCACAGTGGACATGCGCACTGTGCGCGTGGACTGGACCGATCTGGATCGTCCGATCCAGATCAAGCGGCCAGGCGCGAGGCGGAACGGTTAAATAAAAATGGACGGCTGCGATTAGATCCTGCGAATCGGTACGACGTGGACGCACCAGATTGAGTCAACTTTTTAAGTAGCGATCAACGGCCAGGATTAAAGGGTACCGGTTTGACCAGATCTGAGGGCTCAGATTAGATCCTACAGGATCTAATCTGTGCCGTCTGATCGGGATCGTGCGGCTCAGATGGGATCCGGCACAGCACGCGTTAAGGGGTCGAGTACCCCCCTTCGTCTCCGGCGACGGTGGCCTCGGGCGCGGTGGCGGCGGCAACGACGAGCGCCTAGGTGCCTAGCTACTGGCGGAAATTGAACGAGGGGAGTACGGCGGTTCAAACCATACCTGTGGCGGCGAGGATGGGCGAAGGATGGCGGCCGGTGGCGAGGGTAGACGGTGATGCCTCCTCAGGAGCTCGACGGCGACGACGATCCGGCGGCGTTCTCGGCCAACGGAGGGGTGGCCGAGGATGGGCGGGCGACGACGGGCACAACGGTGGCGACGGCTAGGACGGGAGAGGTCCGAGGTGGCGGAGAGCGGCGGCCGGAGGTGGAGTAGGAGAGGAAACCGAAGAAAGGGGGCAGAGCGCTCGGGATTGCTTCGGCTAGGGCTTTAGGGGTGTGGGCGAAGTGCGGTGAGCTGAGGGGTATTTATAGGGTCACCGGCGGCGGCCAAATGGAAGGAAACCGAAGGTTTCCTTCCTTCTCCGGCGAGGGTTCCATTCCCTTGGCCCGGCTTCCATACTCGTCAAAACGCGTGGCCTAAGGGCGGAAAGGGATCGTGGGGGTCCGGGGAAAGGTGTCCGAGGTAGATCCAACCGGATCGGGGCGGCCGGCGGCGAGGGAAGGAAAGGGGGTCGCCGGAAGGATAGGGGAGCGATCCCCTTCCATCGGGGACGAAGGTCCTGACAGGTGGGCTCCACCTGTCAGTGGGCGAACGGAAAAGGAAAGGGGCCGACAGGTGGGCCACACCTGCCAGAGGGAGGAAGGGGGCGCGACTGAGGCTGACTGGTGGGGCCGAGGCGGGCGCAGGTGGGAGAGAGAAGAGGGGAGCGGCACCGACATCTGGGTCCCACTTGTCAGCGACTGGTGATTTGGACTGGGCTGGGCTCGGGGACTTTGAAGGTTGCGGCCCGTTTAGAAATTTAATCCTTTTCTGATTTAAAATAAATCCAGTAATTTATATATTTGATTAAGGGTTGAATCACGGTTGATAAAAATTTGTAAAAATTCCTAAAATTATATTTTGGCCTCTAGTTTATCTCATAAAATTTTCAGGTCCATATTTTGAATATTTCTCCCTGTTTGGCTTTATTTGGGTTCTTTTAGGATTTTCCTTTAATAAATAAATCCAGAAATGATTTAAATAATAATTTTCTTTTATTTTATTTGTTTTTAATTCTTGGGGTGTTACAGTTCCCCATTCTGCAGACGATCCAACTGAGCTTGTTGGTGCTGTATTTGGGTGAGGATGGCGGTGATCAATTGGTTCTAGTTCGCCATCATCTCCGCCAAAGTGGGATGGTTGGCGGATGGCGACCCAGACTAACGTGGGCCCGTTGCACCCCAGTTGGGTACAACACCCTCGGGCACGTCACGGCTTCCTCCTTCTCCGTTGTTGGAGCCGGTGTTCTGGTGGTCGGCCATCTTTTGAATATACGATGTTATAAGGTAAAAAGATGATGACAATACAATTAAAGAAAATAGCTCATATGCATATAAACTAAGTGGTAAAAATTGTTCATTACAATTCAAGCTCTTATTCTATCTACAACACAACTCGTTGTAGATAGCACCACATACAAAAATTATTTTATTAGAATAGCGGCATCTAGCGCCTACTCGCCACCGGAGGCGGTCTCCGTGCTCTCGGAACCACGAGTTCGCGGCTCCCGAGGGATGGTGGGCTCGAGAAAATTCTCGATAATGGGGTCGAAGACGAGGCCGGGGCGTGGTGCAGGGGCGCTGGTGGAGGGTCCGGCGGTGGAGGGGTGTGGCAGGATCCTCTTGGGGTGAGGGGCGGGCTCACGGATGGGCTTCCTCTTCCTGGGGAGGAGGGGAACCATCTCCGCGATGTCCTTCTGCAGCTGCATAATCTTGCACTACAGCTCGCCATTCTGTTGGATCAAGTTATTCGTCTCCTCACGAAGAAACTCAACCGCCTCATGGTGCTCATCGGCGTCGAGCACCGCCTCAGTATGGAGGTCGTCCATAGCCTGAAGAAGACGTGACTATCGGGCCATGACCGGATCACGCACAGAGTGAACTCCGAGGTAGATGCTACGGTAGGCGCCGGGAGTGCGCTTCGGCATGAGCCGGAAGGATGAGTTCTGAAGACGATCATCATAGATCATCCTCAGCTCCATAAGAGCCTGGAGAGCGACGCGTTGGCACGCGACGTCGAAGGTGGGGCCCCCAAGTGCAGTGGTGTAGGGCGGCAGGTGCTTCCCGGAGCCGTGGACGGTGAGGGAGACGTCACAGGGCCCGGCAAACTCCTCCAGGTACACGCCCTGGAATTCGGGCTCAAAGAGGAACCCGAGGAATGTGAGCATCATGCGGAGCTCCCTGACGAAGCCCTCATAGTGGCGGCAGTAGCTGTGGACTTGGTAGACAGTCATCTACAAAACAACAAGTTGAAGAAAAGTGAGGAGAGGAACAAAGTTTATAAAGTAGATTTTCGATAAATAATTTTCTGCAGCTATTGGCTAGGTTGGTCTGTTTGGCTTCCTACAGTCAAGTCGGCTCTGATACCATCTTGTAGCGCCCCGATTTACCGAAATCAGAACATTATTGAATTTCATGCGAAAAACAATAATACAAGAGGTTCATCATGCGACAATCGTACATACGACAATATTCATGGTACGCAGACCATATTTATTACATCAGAGTTTAATAAAAACAATAATAAAGATAATAAAATGCATGACGAACGCCTTCTTCAAGATCTTTTCACTTGACTGGGTTGCTACTCCAGACCGTCTTCATAGTAGGCATCCTTTGTGGTGTTCAACGGGTATGAGTACAAGAAGTACTTAATAAGCCACCACAAATGCAGGTAATAATGCAAGGAAATAACAAAGGAAGGATAATTGGCTAAAAGTGCGGAAGAGTACATTTTCAGTTATTGCAGTTAATGTAGTCAAGTTTTATCATGCGGAAAGTAAACATGAACAACAATAACATCACCTAACTTGAGGAGTACGTTTTACCTCCTCGCACAACAGTTCTTACATGCCAAACCGTTATGCACATACATATTCAAAATAATCTAACTGTGGGATGTCACACAACCCGCCCTTGACCGTGGGCTCGGCTTATCGAAAAGATTTATGACTCTGATCAGAGATGTACTACTGTACCCACAAGGCACGCACTCATCCCAAAACGAGATGACCCATACCACGGGAACTTGTGCCAAAACCTCAGCATGAAATGCTCCAAGCAATAACCACCCGCATCCCGGCTAACGTCACACCCCCTTTTGCGCCACGTCGGTACAAGCCACCCGCGGGTGCTGCTTGACCCATCTCCAAGTGGTGGCCTCGGTTTGGAACACTCCATACCTTAGTTAGGACTTACCCATTAGACTTGTGGTTAGTACGGAAGTGTATTGCAACGGATCCCGTAGACCGGTCCTTATAGTGCCCCGGGTGCTACCGACCAATGCCCTAGCTTGCACCCAGAACCCACCATGCATACACGCACAACCATAACTCATCACCGACAGAATTCCAAGGATAAGAAGTAAAGGGGATCATATAGTAGAACCATGTTGCTACGACTCATTTTTATCCTATAGCGATTGTGTCAATACATTGGACACTAGCTAGTAATATTAATCACATGGTGACAAGGAGGTTAGGCGAGATAGCATGGCTTGGGTTGCACAACAAGGTCGGGGGATCCTAAATAAATATATTGTAAGGGGTCCATTTGATTAATGCATGTATACCCTATGTGTTTTAACAATAGTTTAATAAAACATGAGTTCAATATGCTCAAAAATGTTGTTTGGTGACTTGCCTTGTTCAGCGAAAGGTGAGGGAGGGACTTCCGGGAAGTATTCCGGTTCCTCGGCGATGTCGTAGTCTTTCCAATATAAATACAATGAAATAAATACAACATTCAATTTAAACAATCTAAAATCACATAACAAAAATATAGGTTTAAATTGGTTTAATTTAAGAAAAACCAAGTTATTAAGTTTCTGAAATCTATTTATAAATAATTTAAAGGAACTATAAAGAAATATGGCCCTCTCTAAAAGGGACTTTAAATTGTGAAATGATCTCTTTTTAAGCTTTCTAATTAATTTAAAATGAAGGGCTTAGAGAAAACTTAGTGGTTTCATCATATTAATAGGAAATAAATAAATATAAGCTTTACTGAAATTCAAATAATTAAATTTACATTTTTATCCTAAGGGCATTTGAATACCTATTTAAATAAACATGAAAAATCCAAAGTAAACATGTTGTTTTTATTGAATGAACATGTAGAGAATAATATTACAAATTTTCTGAAATTGGAATGGTAATTTTTGAAGTTAAAATGCGCCAGATATGAATTTTACAAGTTTTAAACAGTTTCTGGAATTTATTTTCAAATTTAAATCCCCTCGGGTCCACGGTGAGCCAGGCCCACGGTGAACCAGCGCACTGTGCGCGTGGACCGGTTGATCCAGAGCCGTTGGATCTGGATCCGGTGGCCAGACGCGAGGCGGGAGGGTTAAGTGACATTGGACGGCCACGATTAAAACGCGCGAAAGGGTACAACGTGGACGCACGAGATTGAGTCACGGTTTTAAAAAGCGATCAACGGCTTGGATGGCCTGGTACCCCTTTGACCGGATCAAGGGCGGAGATTAAATCCCGTAGGGCTTTAATCAGAGCACTCCGATCGCGGTCGTGCGACCAGGATTAAATCCGGCACGACACACGTTAAGGGGCTTGTACCCCCTTCGTCTCCGACGACGGCGGGGCTCGGGTGCGGTGGCGACGGCGCTGACGAGGGGGCTAGGCCCTAGTTCTATGCGAAAATGGAAAGAGGAGGCTACGGCGGTCACAACGGTACCTTCGACGGCGATGAAGGATGGCTGACGACGATCGACGGTGAGGGTAGACGCGGAGGGCTCCTCGGATGCTCGACGGCGACGGCGATCCGGTGGTCTTCTTGGCCAACGGAGGCGTGGCTGAGGTTGGGCGGTCGGCGACGGTCATGATAGTGTCGACGGCGTGGACGGAGGCGGTCCAAGGCAGCGACGAGCGGTGGCCGGAGGCGAAGCAAGAGAGGTGCGCTAAAAAGTGAATAACAGGCGTTTTGTTCGGTCCTAGACTACGAGAGCGTGGGGGTCGAACGCGGCGGAGGCCGGGGGGTTAAATAGGGGCGTCGGAGGGGCTCGCATGCAAGGAAAGACGAGGGAGGGCCTTAACTCATCGGCGAGGGCTCGACCATGCACGGCGCTGCGTTCCCGGGGGCTAAAACGCATCAATTAAAGTGATTAAACGACTGACGAGCCTCGGGGTGCATTAATCTGATGCCAATTGAATGAGGGAGGGGCCAGCGAGGCGGATCCAAGGTGGGGGGGGGTCGTCGGCCGGCGCAATTTGGGGGCGGAGGCGGGAGGTAGACGACGGATCCGACAGGTGGGCCAAGGCGGTCAGCGGGCACGAGCGTGCGAGGATGGCGGTTACGGGTGGGGTCGGGCTCGGCCGAGAGAGGGGTGGTGTCGACAGGTGGGGCCAGGCTATCGGGTGCGCGGGCGCGGAGAGAGGGGGGTCGCTGACGGGTGGGGTCCACTAGTTAGATGGCGCGCGCGAGGAGGAGTGGGCTGGGCCGGCCGAAAGAGAGAGAAAAAGGGGAGGGAGCCCGTTACTGTTTAAATAAATTTCTGATTAAAAATAAGCACAGAAAATAGATTAAAATATTAGGGATACTTCCAAAGTTGATAAAAAATTGTAAAAATTCTCAAAAATATATCTTGGCCTTGGGATCATATACAAAAATTTTCAGCTCCTGGTTTGGCCATTTCATCTATGTTGTAGTTCAAAATGGTAAAAGAGGGTATTAAAGGTATTTCCAAAATGATAAATCTCAGGAAATTGGATTAAATAATTTTTTTATTACTTTGAAAATTTGCGGTGTTACAATACCTACATGGTCTATACAACTATAACTAGACAAAGAAATCTAAGTGTCAACTATATTGTGGGGGTAATGTATTCTGAGATTGTTGAGAATCTAAGTTATGAACATTGAGCCTTAATACTTTCCATTAAGAGAAGATTTTCGTACACGATAAACAATTCTAAGGTATGAAGGGCTAAACAAAAAAAATGCTAGAAATGTGGTTTGATACATTCGAGAACTCATATAATAACTTGCATCTCTGTCTATATGTGGTGAAGAGGCATAACCCTAGCATATATTTCTCATTCGAAGAGAAGAATGCGGTATTTTTGGAGGGTGCTAAGATTCTACATCGAGTTTTCTTTGTGTTTAGTGCTTGCATCTAGGTTTCTAGTATTACCATCACATTCTCTTGTGTAGATGGCACGTTTCTAACCAAGAAGTATAGAGCTCAGATATTGACTGCTATTGGTGTTGACGATAATAACTAGGTTGTGTCAACTACCTTTTGGCTTTGTGGAAAGTGAGAACTACAAAGTTGGTTGTTGTTCTTATGACACCTGAACATTAGGGCATGCCAAATGTTTGTGTGTTGCATGACCGACATGCTAGACTGATTAAGGCAGTCCAACATATAATCAATGCTCTAGTAGGCGCTAGGTGCTAGTCGGGTGGCTACCCAGCGCCTAGCGCCTAGAGGCGTCTAGGTCTGCCCATTTTCTTCTGCTTTTTCCTTACATTACTAGGTATCCATAGTCATTTTCCCTGCAATCTAGGCATCTAAAGTTATTTTCCCTACATTCCAAAGTCCTAGGCGCCTTCTCCTCTCGGAGTCCTAGGCGGCGCCCAACTGTTCTCCTTCCCAGGCCATACCCTTTCCCACACACAACCTTTACTTTTCCTCAGAATCCCAAGCGATTGGCTTCTTCTCTTCTTCCCCTCCCCTATCTTCCCCTCCAGCCACGCCTGCCCCTCCCCTTCTTTTATCCCTGCCCTGGCATTCCTCTTACTCACTCCGCTCGACTGAGCGTTGCCACCAGTGGAGAGCAGCGTGAAACAACGGGCACGTGAGGCTAGACCACAGGGCGCGAGGCCAAAGCGTGCCACCAGAGGGCGACGTGCACAGATGGAGCATGGCACACGAGCCTAAAGCACGCGTCATAGCGCGACGCACGAGCCCAGAGCATGACGATCAATGGTAATGTACGATACAAGAGCACTAGAATAGGAGTTATGACGACGACCTGGTGGACTGCAACTCAGAAACCCTAAAAATCGTGGTGTTTTTGTTGTTTCCCCTTGGCCAAGTGTCATGTATAGCTTAGTCGCCGCCGCCCAAGGCGCCTAGGCACCGTAGTCAACCGCACATGCCATGGTTGACCCGCCTAGGCGCCTAGGCCGCCTAGATGCCTGCCCAAGCCTTCCCCACGGCGCCGGGTGGCACCCATTGCCTAATTCTGCCTAGGCGGGCGCCTAGCTCCACCATTTCGAACACTGTAGATAATATAAGGAGATGCGTATTCCGTTAGTGGGTAGATGTAGCATCACCTACGTACGAGGATGGTTGGATCACATAGACAGAAAGTCACTCAGAGTACGAAACAAGGAGAATGAAAGCTGATGAACGAGCAATAAGTGCAAGATAACGTGAAGAGAATAGGCAACATAGGGAATACAATAGGCAACAATAGCTTAGCTAGGTACACAGAGCAACAAAAACGTGCTAGGGAACAAAGACAATGGAGAAATTAGTAGGACATGATATCTACGCCATTTGTAATCTAATTAATTAATTATTGCATGTAATCTAATTAACTATTTATTGTGCCTAATTTCTGTTGGTTTGTTTTCAAACAGCTTCATATATTGTGTTATGTGCATTTGAACCTCTTTATCTACCATCTTTTACCGTGTGCTCATAATTTGAATATCTTGCATACACTTCAATACCACATTCAAAGAAAAACTTTTTTGAAAGATTTTTAGTTCAACCCAACACTTTCGAAAATAACATTATGTTTTCTGAATTTAAATTGTCTCGGAACTTCTGGTTCAAACCGGAACTTCCAAATATAAATATTTTTTGTTTCTGTCGGAGTTTTATTTGCTGATCTAGGCCACCTCGCGCTAGATCGGCACCTGCCGATCTAGGGCCAATCGGTCTAGTGCCGACAGAATGTCAAAATTATAATTTTTGAAATCCACTAACCAAATTTGTAATTTTGCATAAAATATATATTATTTTCTAAAAAATTCCTAAAATAAACATGTTACTAAAATAATATTTTTACGGCCCAGCCCATCAAATCCATATTCGTCGACCAACGGACCCATAAGCTGAAATGGGCCCACCTCTCGTCTTCGTGTCGTGGGCCCATTATTTGCAGTCAAAACCCCAAGCCGGAGTTGTCTGCTGCACGCCTGCACGCGCGCCCACCCGGAGGCCGGAGTCCGGAGAAGCGGACGCCGTCATGGACGCCGGCGAGTGCTCCAACTCCAAGCCATGCGCGTCCTCTCCGGACGATGGTGGCTTTTGGGCCAAGCTAGGTGGGCAATCTCTCTGCCCCGGCGCTCCGTCTAGGGTTCCTTCGGACTTTTGTTTCTTGGATTTCTTCCGACTTCCGCCGCACGGGTTCTTGATTCTCTTCTTCTTGGGTTTCTTTGGATTCCTCTTTCCAGTGCCCGCTGATTCCGCGTTCCCTGAGGTGGAGCTGGACGAGGACAACGCCGTGGTCTGCTCCCGGGTCACCCCAGCTGCCGGCGGGGAGGAGGTCGTGTGGTGCCAGATTAGGCGCGGCGGCGACGCGTCACCGGCCATGATTCGGAACCTCAGGTATCTGTGGTTGGCTGGTTTTTCTTTTTGGATGGAACAGCGGTGAAATTAGAGCAAAACTACTGATTAAGCTGTGAGGTGCAAAATATTGGACTGAGGGGCTGCATGTATAGCCAAAATATGATGATAATAGCTATTTTTGTTTTGAGTGGGTGCATTTGCACCCACAAATCATAATGGGGCTTCGCCTCGATGCTGTTCTGGAGCACGCATTGTAGGCAAGATTGATTCTTTCTCTTCTGAAACATCTCTTTTGTGCAGGGCCGTACCTACGATTTGGAGGCCCCGGAACGAAATACTTTAGGGGACCTCAAAATCTAAGCATATAAAATTTGAAACTTCAAAGCTATAACACGTTTAAAGAAACTTTTAAATTTTTGGATTTTCTACAAATTTTTAAGTGTTCTAAAATAATTTTTCAATTTTTCTTTGAATTCTCAAAATCTTAGCATCTAAAATTTGGAAGCTATAACACCATATTTGAAATGAACTTTTGTTTTTCTATGATTTTTGAAGTGTTCTGAAACAATTTTTTTTAATCTTTGAAGTCTTTTGCTGGCTAAATGGTTCAAGCGAAAAAAAGAAGCAAATATGCTGCCTTTACAGGAATCGAGCACTGCATCTCTACCCTACTCGAACATGTCTTCACCGTTGAGCTAGCAAGTGTTCCATGACAAAATTTAATTTTGGTGGCCCTAATTTTTGGGGGGCCCTGAACAGGCACACCGGCTGCACCTGCTGATCGACGGCCTGCTTTTGTGTATGATTGGGTACCGATACCTTTGATGCATGTTTGTTCTTGTAAGACGTGGGTGATATAATGCAGCAAAGTTCGGACTGATTGTGGTGGAATGTGAGTTCTTGTCGTGTGGATTATGTGAATCGTTGTGTGAATAGTGAGAAGCTGATTTTTTGCCCATGCTGTAGCGCCATCTTCATATTAAGAAGATTTATATTTGCTAATAATTCTGAAGCACCTATATTTTCTTATCCAAAAGTCACTTTCCTTACTTTTGGTTCTTAAGGCATGCTTATCGGATGCAGTCGACAGGAGGGAGCTCCTGGAGAAAGGGAAGAGGCAGAGTGGTGATGGGGAAATAGTACTGTGGTAGTGAGGTGGAGGAGGAGAAGGGCAGGCAAGGTGGTGGGACGGGAGGAAATGGGGAAATGGGGAAGGAAGGGGGGTTGAAGTTGAAGGGTGATAGACGTTGGTAATGCTTTTGTGGGTAAATGGATGGATAAAGAGGATATAGATGTTAGGGTTTGGTCAATGGCTGAGGTATTTTATCCAATGGTCTAAAGACTGGCTGCTAACCCCTCCCCTCTTCCAAATATTTGGCACCATTATCTTTTCACTATGCAAATTTTGGCTGTTATTTTTATGAGTATAGATTACATTATAAACGCTTACACATATACACTGTTATTGAAGTATGTTGCATGATAAATCTAACAATACAAGTTCCATTCATTCTAAATTCGTAAGTGACGACGATGATGACGACGACGACAACAACAACAATATAGCCTTTTAGTCCCAAGTAAGTTGGGATAGGCTAGAGTTAAAACCCAACAAGAACCACAAATCAGGGTTTAGGCACATGAATAGCTGTTTTCCAAGCACTCCTATCCATGGCTAAATTTTTGGGTATATTCCATTCTTTCAAATCACCTTTTAATGTTTCTTCCCATGTCAATTTTGGTCTTCCTCTACCTCTCTTCACATTGCTATCACGCCTTAGGGTTTCACTACACATTGGTGCCTCCGGAGGTCTCTGTTGGACATGTCCAAACCATCTCAACCGATATTGAATAAGCTTTTCTTCAATTGGTGCTACCCCTAACCTATCACGTATATCCTCATTTCAGACTCGATCCCTTCTCGTGTGACCACAAATCAAACATAGCATATGCATTTCTGCAATAATAATCTGTTGGACATGCCGCCTTTTTGCAGGCCAACATGCTGCACCATACAACATTGCTGGTCTAATCGTCGTCCTATAGAACTTGCCTTTTAGTTTCAATGTACCCTCTTGTCATCATAGTTGTTACGGTGGCATGGCAAGGCGAGGCGCCGGACCACCTTCACACCTTTTAGGCGAGTATGGCGTGCGGTGAGGCGACGCCATACTCACTTCACAGATTTTGTGGTAACATTATTACCAATATATGATGTTCATCACAATATTGGTAATAATTTCAGTAATATAACTATTCCATAATCTATATATCCATAATCAGCAAAGCAGCAACAACTATTCCATTTATCTTTAACAACACAAATGTTCTAGCTACCTATATAGCCAACAAATAACAAGCATGACTAATCAAGCAACCAAATCAACTCATCAACCATAATCATCATTCATCAACCGGATGCAAGTAGCCAAGTATAGCACATTACTCAAGAAGTTAAACTAGTGAAGAACACTTGCTCATAGAGAACACTAAGCAGCACTGCAGCAGACTAGCACAGAGAACAGACTAGAGAGCATAGAGGAATACCGCGGGAGAAGAGCCAACGCACAGAGAACACTAAGTAGCTCTTGACGGTCGACGCGCAGAGCCACTGGAGCCTAGAGTGCGCAGCCGCGCACTTCAAGCTAGATCTAGGAGGAAGACCCCTGCGTCGGTGGAGGGAGCCGCGGAAGAGACCTACAAGCGCAGGCGCGGGCGGGCTCCGGTGGAGGGAGCGACAGGCTCCGATGGAGGAGGCGGCGGAAGGGCACAAGCGGAGGCGGCTCAGCGCACAGCAACAAACAAGAGAGAAAAGGTGCGCACCAGCCAGCTAGGGTTTTCTTTCTCTAGAACCGCGACTCGGGTCATCCATTCACAGAAGCCCATCTGTTCGTTCGCCGTGCACTGAGCCCATCAGACCGCCGCCGCGCTTGGCGTCGCCGTGAAGGCATATGGCGTCCATACGACGCCATATCCGCTTAGGCGGACGCCATATGCCTTGTGGCGGACGCCACACTCCCCTGTGGCGAGGCGTTCGCCGTGGCGTCCGCGGAACCCCGCCCCGACGCCTATGCCTAAGCGACGCCATGACAACTATGCTTGTCATATAAATTCCTGATGCTTGGCGCCACTTCATCCACCCTGTCTTGATTCTATGGTTAACATCCTCATCGACATCCTCTGATGCTTGTAGCATTGATCCCAAATATCGAAATGCATCCTTCTTGGGCACTACTTGGCCTTCCAAACTAATATCGCCCTCCTCATGTGTAGTAGTTCCAAAGTCACATCTCATATATTCAGTTTTAGTTCTGTTGAGCCTAAAACCTTTTGACTCTAGGGTCTCCCGCCACAACTCTAGTTTCCTATTTATTCCTGCTCGACTTTCATCAACTAGCACTACATCATCCGCGAAGAGCATACACTAGGGGATATCCCCTTGTATGTCCTTTGTGACCTCATCCATCACCAAGGCAAATACATATGGGCTCAAAGCTGACCCTTGATGCCGTCCTATTTTAATCGGAAAGTCATCTGTGTCTTCATCACTTGTACGAACTCTAGTTACAACATTGTTGTACATGTCCTTAATAAGTCCAACACAGTGTTTACAAATCGTCCAATTAGTCACGATTAATCGGCCTGGTCGGTTTTGTGGACATGACCAGATGCTCCGACCCGATCAGCACGCCTAGAAACTTGGTTGTCCGATTAGTCGACGATTAGGGGCGATTAGTCGGCCGATTAGGGAGAAAACAACGACCAGTCGACCAGGTTCACGTTTATGATTTTAGTGGGCCTGTTCTTGTTCTAGTGGGCTTTTTACCTAGCCTATTAGGGTTAGGGTTATTTCTCTTTTTGACCTAGATGCACAGTCTCCTTATCTCCTCCCTTGTGCGCCACCTGGGTCTCACGCTGCCTGCATGCTTGTCCAGCTTCTCTGCACGCATGTCGGGCAAAGCTCCAACCGACGCCGTGTGCATGTCGAGCGAAGCTCCAACCACACTGTGTACCACCCAGCCTATTCCCTTTGTGCGCTGCCTGGCCTCTCACACCGCATGTCCAACCGACGCCGACATGCACGCCTTGTCCAGTGGTGCTCTAGCCGAAGCTCTCGCCATCCAGCGGCCAGCTAGCCAACGCTCCAGCGGTGCACGACCAATGCTCCAACCGTCCAGCGGCGCGCAACCATGCTCCAGTAGCGCGCGCATGCTCCGGTGGCCAGCACGTGCTCAAGTGCACGCGTGCTCTAGGCCAAGCCATCCACAACGCTCATGTTCTGGTGCCTGTTCTAGCTCTTCGGCCATCAAGACTCAAGATCCTCCTCCTAAGGTGAGTGATTCTTTTTAGCTAGAACCCTAGGACTGACTACACGACTAATCGGCCCTGGTCGACGACTAATCGTGATTAGTCACCTAGTCGGTCCCAAGGTGACTAGGTTCGACTAGGTGACTTGCAGACATTGGTCCAACGTACTTCGTTGGAACTTTATGCCTATCCAAAGCCCACCACATAATATTTCTTGGAATTTTGTCATACGCCTTCTCCAAGTCAATGAAGACCATGTGTAGGTCCTTCTTCTTCTCCCTATACCATTCCATAACTTGTCTTATTAAGAAAATGGTTTCAATGGTTGACCTTCCAGGCATGAAACCAAATTGGTTCATAGAGACCCACGTTATCCTTCTCAATCGATGCTCAATGACTCTCTCCCATAGCTTCATTGTATGGCTCATCAACTTAATTCCTCGGTAATTAGTACAACTTTGAATATCTCCCTTGTTCTTGTACATTGGAACCAATATACTTCTCCACTCTTCCGACATCTTGTTCGACCAAAAAATATGGTTGAACAACTTGGTTAGCCATATTATGGCTATATCCCCGAGGCATCTCCACACCTTAATTAGGATACCATTCGGGCCCATCGCCTTACCACCTTTCATCCTCTTCAACTCCTCTTTGACCTCAGATTCTTGGATCTTCCGCACAAAGTGCCTGTTGGTGTCATCAAAAGAGTTATCCAATTGAAAGGTTGTGTTCTCGTTCTCACCATTGAACAATTTATCAAAATATTATTGCCATCTATGTTTGATTTCCTCCTCTTTTACCAGGATGTTCTCCATTTCATCCTTAATGCACTTAACTTGGTTGAAGTCCCTCGTCTTTCTCTCACGAACCCTAGCCATCCTATAGATGTCCTCTACTTCCTTCGTGCCTAATCGTTGGTAAAGATCCTCATACACTCTACCCTTAGCCACACTTACAGCTCGCTTTGCGATCTTCTTTGCCTCCTTGTACTTCTCTATGTTGTCCACACTCCTGTCATGGAACAAGCGCCTATAGCATTCTTTCTTTTCCTTAATAGTCTTTTGGACTTCCTCATTCCACCACCAAGTGTCTTTATCTACGCCTCTACCCCCTTTGATCACTCCAAGCACCTCCAAGCATAGTTGTTATGGCGTCGCCATATCGCCGTGGCGGAAAATTGCAATTCGCCACGCCACGCCATATCGCCCGAAGGCCTATGGCGAGCGCCACAGGAGCGTGGTGTCGCTATGGCGTTGTGTGGCGCCCGCCACGGCCGTGGCGCCCGACATACAGAAGGGAGAGAGAGGAGAAAGCGAGCAGCACAACGAGGCGCAATGAGGCTGGACGGCCACGATTAAAACGCGCGAAAGGGTACAACGTGGACGCACGAGATTGAGTCACGGTTTTAAAAAGCGATCAACGGCTTGGATGGCCTGGTACCCCTTTGACCGGATCAAGGGCGGAGATTAAATCCCGTAGGGCTTTAATCAGAGCACTCCGATCGCGGTCGTGCGACCAGGATTAAATCCGGCACGACACACGTTAAGGGGCTTGTACCCCCTTCGTCTCCGACGACGGCGGGGCTCGGGTGCGGTGGCGACGGCGCTGACGAGGGGGCTAGGCCCTAGTTCTATGCGAAAATGGAAAGAGGAGGCTACAACGGTCACAACGGTACCTTCGACGGCGATGAAGGATGGCGGACGACGATCGACGGTGAGGGTAGACGCGGAGGGCTCCTCGGGTGCTCGACGGCGACGGCGATCCGGTGGTCTTCTTGGCCAACGGAGGCGTGGCTGAGGTTGGACGGTCGGCGACGGTCATGATAGTGTCGACGGCGTGGACGGAGGCGGTCCAAGGCAGCGACGAGCGGTGGCCGGAGGCGAAGCAGGAGAGGTGCGCTAAAAGTGAATAACAGGCGTTTTGTTCGGTCCTAGACTACGAGAGCGTGGGGGTCGAACGCGGCGGAGGCCGGGGGGTTAAATAGGGGCGTCGGAGGGGCTCGCATGCAAGGAAAGACGAGGGAGGGCCTTAACTCATCGGCGAGGGCTCGACCATGCACGGCGCTGCGTTCCCGGGGGCTAAAACGCATCAATTAAAGTGATTAAACGACTGACGAGCCTCGGGGTGCATTAATCTGATGCCAATTGAATGAGGGAGGGGCCAGCGAGGCGGATCCAAGGTGGGGGGGTCGTCGGCCGGCGCAATTTGGGGGCGGAGGCGGGAGGTAGACGACGGATCGACAGGTGGGCCAAGGCGGTCAGCGGGCACGAGCGTGCGAGGATGGCGGCTGACGGGTGGGGTCGGGCTCGGCCGAGAGAGGGGTGGTGCCGACAGGTGGGGCCGGGCTATCGGGTGCGCGGGCGCGGAGAGAGGGGGGGGTCGCTGACGGGTGGGGTCCATTAGTTAGATGGCGCGCGCGAGGAGGAGTGGGCTGGGCCGGCCGAAAGAGAGAGAAAAAGGGGAGGGAGCCCGTTACTGTTTAAATAAATTTCTGATTAAAAATAAGCACAGAAAATAGATTAAAATATTAGGGATACTTCCAAAGTTGATAAAAAATTGTAAAAATTCTCAAAAATATATCTTGGCCTTGGGATCATATACAAAAATTTTCAGCTCCTGGTTTGGCCATTTCATCTATGTTGTAGTTCAAAATGGTAAAAGAGGGTATTAAAGGTATTTCCAAAATGATAAATCTCAGGAAATTGGATTAAATAATTTTTTTATTACTTTGAAAATTTGCGGTGTTACAATACCTACATGGTCTATACAACTATAACTAGACAAAGAAATCTAAGTGTCAACTATATTGTGGGGGTAATGTATTCTGAGATTGTTGAGAATCTAAGTTATGAACATTGAGCCTTAATACTTTCCATTAAGAGAAGATTTTCGTACACGATAAACAATTCTAAGGTATGAAGGGCTAAACAAAAAAAATGCTAGAAATGTGGTTTGATACATTCGAGAACTCATATAATAACTTGCATCTCTGTCTATATGTGGTGAAGAGGCATAACCCTAGCATATATTTCTCATTCGAAGAGAAGAATGCGGTATTTTGGAGGGTGCTAAGATTCTACATCGAGTTTTCTTTGTGTTTAGTGCTTGCATCTAGGTTTCTAGTATTACCATCACATTCTCTTGTGTAGATGGCACGTTTCTAACCAAGAAGTATAGAGCTCAGATATTGACTGCTATTGGTGTTGACGATAATAACTAGGTTGTGTCAACTACCTTTTGGCTTTGTGGAAAGTGAGAACTACAAAAGTTGGTTGTTGTTCTTATGACACCTGAACATTAGGGCATGCCAAATGTTTGTGTGTTGCATGACCGACATGCTAGACTGATTAAGGCAGTCCAACATATAATCAATGCTCTAGTAGGCGCTAGGTGCTAGTCGGGTGGCTACCCAGCGCCTAGCGCCTAGAGGCGTCTAGGTCTGCCCATTTTCTTCTGCTTTTTCCTTACATTACTAGGTATCCATAGTCATTTTCCCTGCAATCTAGGCATCTAAAGTTATTTTCCCTACATTCCAAAGTCCTAGGCGCCTTCTCCTCTCGGAGTCCTAGGCGGCGCCCAACTGTTCTCCTTCCCAGGCCATACCCTTTCCCACACACAACCTTTACTTTTCCTCAGAATCCCAAGCGATTGGCTTCTTCTCTTCTTCCCCTCCCCTATCTTCCCCTCCAGCCACGCCTGCCCCTCCCCTTCTTTATCCCTGCCCTGGCATTCCTCTTACTCAGTCCGCTCGACTGAGCGTTGCCACCAGTGGAGAGCAGCGTGAAACAACGGGCACGTGAGGCTAGACCACAGGGCGCGAGGCCAAAGCGTGCCACCAGAGGGCGACGTGCACAGATGGAGCATGGCACACGAGCCTAAAGCACGCGTCATAGCGCGACGCACGAGCCCAGAGCATGACGATCAATGGTAATGTACGATACAAGAGCACTAGAATAGGAGTTATGACGACGACCTGGTGGACTGCAACTCAGAAACCCTAAAAATCGTGGTGTTTTTGTTGTTTCCCCTTGGCCAAGTGTCATGTATAGCTTAGTCGCCGCCGCCCAAGGCGCCTAGGCACCGTAGTCAACCGCACATGCCATGGTTGACCCGCCTAGGCGCCTAGGCCGCCTAGATGCCTGCCCAAGCCTTCCCCACGGCGCCGGGTGGCACCCATTGCCTAATTCTGCCTAGGCGGGCGCCTAGCTCCACCATTTCGAACACTGTAGATAATATAAGGAGATGCGTATTCCGTTAGTGGGTAGATGTAGCATCACCTACGTACGAGGATGGTTGGATCACATAGACAGAAAGTCACTCAGAGTACGAAACAAGGAGAATGAAAGCTGATGAACGAGCAATAAGTGCAAGATAACGTGAAGAGAATAGGCAACATAGGGAATACAATAGGCAACAATAGCTTAGCTAGGTACACAGAGCAACAAAAACGTGCTAGGGAACAAAGACAATGGAGAAATTAGTAGGACATGATATCTACGCCATTTGTAATCTAATTAATTAATTATTGCATGTAATCTAATTAACTATTTATTGTGCCTAATTTCTGTTGGTTTGTTTTCAAACAGCTTCATATATTGTGTTATGTGCATTTGAACCTCTTTATCTACCATCTTTTACCGTGTGCTCATAATTTGAATATCTTGCATACACTTCAATACCACATTCAAAGAAAAACTTTTTTGAAAGATTTTTAGTTCAACCCAACACTTTCGAAAATAACATTATGTTTTCTGAATTTAAATTGTCTCGGAACTTCTGGTTCAAACCGGAACTTCCAAATATAAATATTTTTTGTTTCTGTCGGAGTTTTATTTGCTGATCTAGGCCACCTCGCGCTAGATCGGCACCTGCCGATCTAGGGCCAATCGGTCTAGTGCCGACAGAATGTCAAAATTATAATTTTTGAAATCCACTAACCAAATTTGTAATTTTGCATAAAATATATATTATTTTCTAAAAAATTCCTAAAATAAACATGTTACTAAAATAATATTTTTACGGCCCAGCCCATCAAATCCATATTCGTCGACCAACGGACCCATAAGCTGAAATGGGCCCACCTCTCGTCTTCGTGTCGTGGGCCCATTATTTGCAGTCAAAACCCCAAGCCGGAGTTGTCTGCTGCACGCCTGCACGCGCGCCCACCCGGAGGCCGGAGTCCGGAGAAGCGGACGCCGTCATGGACGCCGGCGAGTGCTCCAACTCCAAGCCATGCGCGTCCTCTCCGGACGATGGTGGCTTTTGGGCCAAGCTAGGTGGGCAATCTCTCTGCCCCGGCGCTCCGTCTAGGGTTCCTTCGGACTTTTGTTTCTTGGATTTCTTCCGACTTCCGCCGCACGGGTTCTTGATTCTCTTCTTCTTGGGTTTCTTTGGATTCCTCTTTCCAGTGCCCGCTGATTCCGCGTTCCCTGAGGTGGAGCTGGACGAGGACAACGCCGTGGTCTGCTCCCGGGTCACCCCAGCTGCCGGCGGGGAGGAGGTCGTGTGGTGCCAGATTAGGCGCGGCGGCGACGCGTCACCGGCCATGATTCGGAACCTCAGGTATCTGTGGTTGGCTGGTTTTTCTTTTTGGATGGAACAGCGGTGAAATTAGAGCAAAACTACTGATTAAGCTGTGAGGTGCAAAATATTGGACTGAGGGGCTGCATGTATAGCCAAAATATGATGATAATAGCTATTTTTGTTTTGAGTGGGTGCATTTGCACCCACAAATCATAATGGGGCTTCGCCTCGATGCTGTTCTGGAGCACGCATTGTAGGCAAGATTGATTCTTTCTCTTCTGAAACATCTCTTTTGTGCAGGGCCGTACCTACGATTTGGAGGCCCCGGAACGAAATACTTTAGGAGGCCTCAAAATCTAAGCATATAAAATTTGAAACTTCAAAGCTATAACACGTTGAAAGAAACTTTTAAATTTTTGGATTTTCTACAAATTTTTAAGTGTTCTAAAATAATTTTTCAATTTTTCTTTGAATTCTCAAAATCTTAGCATCTAAAATTTGGAAGCTATAACACCATATTTGAAATGAACTTTTGTTTTTCTATGATTTTTGAAGTGTTCTGAAACAATTTTTTTTAATCTTTGAAGTCTTTTGCTGGCTAAATGGTTCAAGCGAAAAAAAGAAGCAAAATATGCTGCCTTTACAGGAATCGAGCACTGCATCTCTACCCTACTCGAACATGTCTTCATCGTTGAGCTAGCAAGTGTTCCATGACAAAATTTAATTTTGGTGGCCCTAATTTTTGGGGGGCCCTGAACAGGCACACCGGCTGCACCTGCTGATCGACGGGCCTGCTTTTGTGTATGATTGGGTACCGATACCTTTGATGCATGTTTGTTCTTGTAAGACGTGGGTGATATAATGCAGCAAAGTTCGGACTGATTGTGGTGGAATGTGAGTTCTTGTCGTGTGGATTATGTGAATCGTTGTGTGAATAGTGAGAAGCTGATTTTTTGCCCATGCTGTAGCGCCATCTTCATGTTTCTTGATTACCTCATATTAAGAAGATTTATATTTGCTAATAATTCTGAAGCACCTATATTTTCTTATCCAAAAGTCACTTTCCTTACTTTTGGTTCTTAAGGCATGCTTATCGGATGCAGTCGACAGGAGGGAGCTCCTGGAGAAAGGGAAGAGGCAGAGTGGTGATGGGGAAATAGTACTGTGGTAGTGAGGTGGAGGAGGAGAAGGGCAGGCAAGGTGGTGGGACGGGAGGAAATGGGGAAATGGGGAAGGAAGGGGGGTTGAAGTTGAAGGGTGATAGACGTTGGTAATGCTTTTGTGGGTAAATGGATGGATAAAGAGGATATAGATGTTAGGGTTTGGTCAATGGCTGAGGTATTTTATCCAATGGTCTAAAGACTGGCTGCTAACCCCTCCCCTCTTCCAAATATTTGGCACCATTATCTTTTCACTATGCAAATTTTGGCTGTTATTTTTATGAGTATAGATTACATTATAAACGCTTACACATATACACTGTTATTGAAGTATGTTGCATGATAAATCTAACAATACAAGTTCCATTCATTCTAAATTCGTAAGTGACGACGATGATGACGACGACGACAACAACAACAATATAGCCTTTTAGTCCCAAGTAAGTTGGGATAGGCTAGAGTTAAAACCCAACAAGAACCACAAATCAGGGTTTAGGCACATGAATAGCTGTTTTCCAAGCACTCCTATCCATGGCTAAATTTTTGGGTATATTCCATTCTTTCAAATCACCTTTTAATGTTTCTTCCCATGTCAATTTTGGTCTTCCTCTACCTCTCTTCACATTGCTATCACGCCTTAGGGTTTCACTACACATTGGTGCCTCCGGAGGTCTCTGTTGGACATGTCCAAACCATCTCAACCGATATTGAATAAGCTTTTCTTCAATTGGTGCTACCCCTAACCTATCACGTATATCCTCATTTCAGACTCGATCCCTTCTCGTGTGACCACAAATCAAACATAGCATATGCATTTCTGCAATAATAATCTGTTGGACATGCCGCCTTTTTGCAGGCCAACATGCTGCACCATACAACATTGCTGGTCTAATCGTCGTCCTATAGAACTTGCCTTTTAGTTTCAATGTACCCTCTTGTCATCATAGTTGTTACGGTGGCATGGCAAGGCGAGGCGCCGGACCACCTTCACACCTTTTAGGCGAGTATGGCGTGCGGTGAGGCGACGCCATACTCACTTCACAGATTTTGTGGTAACATTATTACCAATATATGATGTTCATCACAATATTGGTAATAATTTCAGTAATATAACTATTCCATAATCTATATATCCATAATCAGCAAAGCAGCAACAACTATTCCATTTATCTTTAACAACACAAATGTTCTAGCTACCTATATAGCCAACAAATAACAAGCATGACTAATCAAGCAACCAAATCAACTCATCAACCATAATCATCATTCATCAACCGGATGCAAGTAGCCAAGTATAGCACATTACTCAAGAAGTTAAACTAGTGAAGAACACTTGCTCATAGAGAACACTAAGCAGCACTGCAGCAGACTAGCACAGAGAACAGACTAGAGAGCATAGAGGAATACCGCGGGAGAAGAGCCAACGCACAGAGAACACTAAGTAGCTCTTGACGGTCGACGCGCAGAGCCACTGGAGCCTAGAGTGCGCAGCCGCGCACTTCAAGCTAGATCTAGGAGGAAGACCCCTGCGTCGGTGGAGGGAGCCGCGGAAGAGACCTGCAAGCGCAGGCGCGGGCGGGCTCCGGTGGAGGGAGCGACAGGCTCCGATGGAGGAGGCGGCGGAAGGGCACAAGCGGAGGCGGCTCAGCGCACAGCAACAAACAAGAGAGAAAAGGTGCGCACCAGCCAGCTAGGGTTTTCTTTCTCTAGAACCGCGACTCGGGTCATCCATTCACAGAAGCCCATCTGTTCGTTCGCCGTGCACTGAGCCCATCAGACCGCCGCCGCGCTTGGCGTCGCCGTGAAGGCATATGGCGTCCATACGACGCCATATCCGCTTAGGCGGACGCCATATGCCTTGTGGCGGACGCCACACTCCCCTGTGGCGAGGCGTTCGCCGTGGCGTCCGCGGAACCCCGCCCCGACGCCTATGCCTAAGCGACGCCATGACAACTATGCTTGTCATATAAAATTCCTGATGCTTGGCGCCACTTCATCCACCCTGTCTTGATTCTATGGTTAACATCCTCATCGACATCCTCTGATGCTTGTAGCATTGATCCCAAATATCGAAATGCATCCTTCTTGGGCACTACTTGGCCTTCCAAACTAATATCGCCCTCCTCATGTGTAGTAGTTCCAAAGTCACATCTCATATATTCAGTTTTAGTTCTGTTGAGCCTAAAACCTTTTGACTCTAGGGTCTCCCGCCACAACTCTAGTTTCCTATTTATTCCTGCTCGACTTTCATCAACTAGCACTACATCATCCGCGAAGAGCATACACTAGGGGATATCCCCTTGTATGTCCTTTGTGACCTCATCCATCACCAAGGCAAATACATATGGGCTCAAAGCTGACCCTTGATGCCGTCCTATTTTAATCGGAAAGTCATCTGTGTCTTCATCACTTGTACGAACTCTAGTTACAACATTGTTGTACATGTCCTTAATAAGTCCAACACAGTGTTTACAAATCGTCCAATTAGTCACGATTAATCGGCCTGGTCGGTTTTGTGGACATGACCAGATGCTCCGACCCGATCAGCACGCCTAGAAACTTGGTTGTCCGATTAGTCGACGATTAGGGGTGATTAGTCGGCCGATTAGGGAGAAAACAGCGACCAGTCGACCAGGTTCACGTTTATGATTTTAGTGGGCCTGTTCTTGTTCTAGTGGGCTTTTTACCTAGCCTATTAGGGTTAGGGTTATTTCTCTTTTTGACCTAGATGCACAGTCTCCTTATCTCCTCCCTTGTGCGCCACCTGGGTCTCACGCTGCCTGCATGCTTGTCCAGCTTCTCTGCACGCATGTCGGGCAAAGCTCCAACCGACGCCGTGTGCATGTCGAGCGAAGCTCCAACCACACTGTGTACCACCCAGCCTATTCCCCTTGTGCGCTGCCTGGCCTCTCACACCGCATGTCCAACCGACGCCGACATGCACGCCTTGTCCAGTGGTGCTCTAGCCGAAGCTCTCGCCATCCAGCGGCCAGCTAGCCAACGCTCCAGCGGTGCACGACCAATGCTCCAACCGTCCAGCGGCGCGCAACCATGCTCCAGTAGCGCGCGCATGCTCCGGTGGCCAGCACGTGCTCAAGTGCACGCGTGCTCTAGGCCAAGCCATCCACAACGCTCATGTTCTGGTGCCTGTTCTAGCTCTTCGGCCATCAAGACTCAAGATCCTCCTCCTAAGGTGAGTGATTCTTTTTAGATAGAACCCTAGGACTGACTACACGACTAATCGGCCCTGGTCGACGACTAATCGTGATTAGTCACCTAGTCGGTCCCAAGGTGACTAGGTTCGACTAGGTGACTTGCAGACATTGGTCCAACGTACTTCGTTGGAACTTTATGCCTATCCAAAGCCCACCACATAATATTTCTTGGAATTTTGTCATACGCCTTCTCCAAGTCAATGAAGACCATGTGTAGGTCCTTCTTCTTCTCCCTATACCATTCCATAACTTGTCTTATTAAGAAAATGGTTTCAATGGTTGACCTTCCAGGCATGAAACCAAATTGGTTCATAGAGACCCACGTTATCCTTCTCAATCGATGCTCAATGACTCTCTCCCATAGCTTCATTGTATGGCTCATCAACTTAATTCCTCGGTAATTAGTACAACTTTGAATATCTCCCTTGTTCTTGTACATTGGAACCAATATACTTCTCCACTCTTCCGACATCTTGTTCGACCAAAAAATATGGTTGAACAACTTGGTTAGCCATATTATGGCTATATCCCCGAGGCATCTCCACACCTTAATTAGGATACCATTCGGGCCCATCGCCTTACCACCTTTCATCCTCTTCAACTCCTCTTTGACCTCAGATTCTTGGATCTTCCGCACAAAGTGCCTGTTGGTGTCATCAAAAGAGTTATCCAATTGAAAGGTTGTGTTCTCGTTCTCACCATTGAACAATTTATCAAAATATTATTGCCATCTATGTTTGATTTCCTCCTCTTTTACCAGGATGTTCTCCATTTCATCCTTAATGCACTTAACTTGGTTGAAGTCCCTCGTCTTTCTCTCACGAACCCTAGCCATCCTATAGATGTCCTCTACTTCCTTCGTGCCTAATCGTTGGTAAAGATCCTCATACACTCTACCCTTAGCCACACTTACAGCTCGCTTTGCGATCTTCTTTGCCTCCTTGTACTTCTCTATGTTGTCCACACTCCTGTCATGGAACAAGCGCCTATAGCATTCTTTCTTTTCCTTAATAGTCTTTTGGACTTCCTCATTCCACCACCAAGTGTCTTTATCTACGCCTCTACCCCCTTTGATCACTCCAAGCACCTCCAAGCATAGTTGTTATGGCGTCGCCATATCGCCGTGGCGGAAAATTGCAATTCGCCACGCCACGCCATATCGCCCGAAGGCCTATGGCGAGCGCCACAGGAGCGTGGTGTCGCTATGGCGTTGTGTGGCGCCCGCCACGGCCGTGGCGCCCGACATACAGAAGGGAGAGAGAGGAGAAAGCGAGCAGCACAACGAGGCGCAATGAGGCTGGACGCGGCGCGGCCAGGCCAGGCGTGGCACGGCCAAGCGCGACGAGCAGCGCGGACGGGCCATGCGTGGCGCGGCCAGCCGCGACAAGCAGTGCATGACGCGGCTAGGAGCGCCGGTGCGGAAGATGACGGAGAGGAGGGAGAGGAGTGCGGCGGCCGGCGGCTGAGAGGGAGGTGAGAGAGAGAGAGGAGGGAGAGGAGTGCGGCGGCCGGCGGCTGAGAGGGAAGTGAGAGAGAGAGAGGGGGGGAGGGGATTGTGTGGCGGCGGCGGGAGGGAATGGGAGGTGAGAGAGAGAAAGGGAGGGGTTGAGAAAATTAGGGTTAGGAAATAGACTTTAAATGTTTAGATTGGGCTTTAAATGGGCTATTAGATCAAATTTATAAAACAGATTATTAAATGAACATTTAAATATAATATTAGACATAATTTTATATATTTTATTGCAATTTTAATTATATATTTTTATTTTATAAGATATATAAATTAACATTATTGCAACTTGATATGAAATTGCTATTTTTATAATACTATATTACTATTCTTATTTGCAATTTAGTACTTATATATTGATATATTTTTTAAAATCCTTTATAAGCTATTTTTTTATGTTGGTCGCCACACCGATGTGTCTATGGCGACGCCACGCCGCGCGCCATAAGCGCTGTAAAGTTGTGAAGGTGCTAGGTCGCCGCGCATCACCGCGTCGCCATAACAACTATGCCTCCAAGGCCACCTTCCGAATACAGTTTGCCATCTTCTCCCACATGTTGTTTACGTCCTCTCCTTCCTTCCAAGGGCTCTCTTTGATTACCCTTTCATTGAAGATCTTTGACGTCTCTTCATTGAGTTTCCACCACTTTGTTCTTGCAATCTTGGCTCGTTTATCCCTACGTGCGAGCATCTGAAAACGTAAGTCTGCCACCATAAGCTTATGTTGAGAAACAACACATTCTCTTGGAATTACCTTGCAATCCAAGCATGCTCGTTTATCTCTCTTCTGGTGAGGATAAAGTCAATCTGGCTATAGTGTTGGCCACTACTAAAGGTCACTAAATGGGACTGTCTCTTCTTAAAGAAAATGTTCGTTATCATCAAGTCAAAAGCTATTGCAAAGTCCAAGACTTCCTCACCCTCCTGATTCCTACTACCATACCCAAAACCTCCATGAACCGCCTCGAAACTTGTTCTTGTTGAACCTACATGCCCATTAAGATCTCCTATGAAAAGCTTCTTGCTAGAAGGAACAGTTCTAACTAGGCTATCTAAATCTTCCCGGAATTGCCTCTTAACACTCATCATGGTTAAAGACCAAAGTTTGAATAAAAAAGTCAACAGTGAAAGTATTTGGAATGAAGGGAGTAGTTGAGAAGAAACCAGGCAATGTATAGGTAGACCCCCTATTTCTAAATTCTAATGCTGTCCTGGATGTCTTAGTCAATTTCAGTTGGATTGTTTCAATTTTGGTTGGATTATTTTTCTAGTTTAATTTGGTGTCATAATTCTTATGAAATTTCATGCTTCATATGGGATATATTTTCTTTTATATAGTTCTTTTTTCTGTGGGGTTCATTTGCAAATCACAAGTATTCATGTTGATATGTTGCAATATTTCTATACATTTGGGGAAGTAAAGTGTGAAAATACACATGGAGTTGGAGTCCTGAGCCCTGACTCTAATTCTTGGCATTCTCAAGTTATTTAATTCTGAAATTCTGCAATTTGTTGGTATCACTTTGAATTTCATGCAGCTTTCTAGATTTGTTTGAGTAAAGCTCTGTATGTACGCACATCATAATCTGTTATCATCTGGATTGCAATGTTCTGGTATTCCTTGTGTCAAATTCTTGCTGATGTTAGATGCCTGTCTTGTCATCCTTGTGTAATGTATGCTTCATTAGACTACCTTTCAATATTAATATTGTAATTTATACATGTACCATTGAGAAAGCTTGGATGCAATTATTGTTGATGGAAGAGTTATCCAGCAAGAAGCGGTTGACATTAAATCAGGGAGTGAAATTGTTCCAGGACCACAGAAAGAAGGTGAGATAATTTTGTATTGTCAGTTCAACAGTTTGTGCATAGATTAGTGACTGTGTATATTTTACAGTGTTGAATTTTTATAAAGGACATGGACTATTTTTCGGCCTTTAGTTAGCGGAATGAGTGTTTGCTCATGCTTCTGAATAACCATTCTTTGAGCCATCTTGAATGTTTACTAGTAAGGTGCACGTGCGTTGCAACGGATTTATAATATTAATAGAAATATATTTAGAGCATGACATATTTATTGAATGTATGTTTAGTAATATCGTCAGATGTCCGTGCTTTGCAATGAAATCTTATTTTTAATATCACATACCTATTTAGAGTAATAATATACTCAAAGCAAACTTTATCTATCTATTTGTTTTGCTTGTTGGTTTGGTGATCAAGGTGCACTACATGAATTTGAAGCAACAAGTTTCTGGCTGCTTCTCATAATTATCCCACTTATACCTACAAAACATTTTGAAGAAATTAGTTTAAAAAGATATATCTGAGATAATGGTTTTTGGTTATAACATATCATTTTGAAGAAATTTATAAGGAAAACATGCATTGATTTGCTGTTAACATAAAACTAAGCTCTCAACATCCGTAACACTTTCAATGAACAGCCTGCAAATATGTTTAGTGTGTGTGAAAGTTAGAGTCAATAAATTAAATGACAGAAAAGATAATTTAATTACTATTGAACAATGCAAAAGTTGGGTCAACATATCGGCACCCATGTACCAACAGGAATTTCAGCCTCAGCTACAGCAACAATCTTCACAATTGGCCAGCCGTAGCCATTATCATCAGCAACTCCAACAATGAATACCCTTTTACCTGAAAGATCATAAATACATAAGAATTCAACTCCAACAATGAGGACAGAACTGACATCAATCATATGCTTGCAACAACATGAGGTCTGAATTAATAAATTTAGAATCATTCACATGAAGATACATGACAATCTATGATAAATGGATAGCTTAAAAAAGTTCAAACATTAATAATAAGTTATGCATCAGAACTATAGGATAAATAGTCAAGCTTTGTAAATATGTGTACCCAGCACATGACAATGTACTCTACTTACATAGACAAAGTTACTGAATAAACATCATTATTGGGCAAAATGAACATTGTTTGCAGATACATCTTCTCAATATTCTCATTGAGGTTTGCAATCTACAATAAATTGAATGATAGTAAATTACTAAGCAGGAGAACAATTCCCACCATATAAATAATGTCAAAAGATTAGTACATAAAACAAGTGTCACCTCTGTCAATTTGAACAGTTTCTTCATGATTCCACCAATAGCACGCTGCCGCGAGAAATCACTTATTTAGATTGTTGCCTGCTCTCTGATGGCCAAACACTCAGTGACTTTAATAATGTTCAACTTGGGCAGACTTGCCCTTGTAGGAACACTGCTATTGGAAGTGGTTGATAATATTAAAGCCTCGACTTGTTGGTTTTGTAATTGCTTCCTTGTTCGATACAGATGTGCCATGTATTTGTAGGAAGAGATAGATGGATAGATTCCTCTCCCTTGGGTTGGGAGGATAAAAGGGGAGCCTTACAGGAGGGGCCCACACACCAGGGGCCCCCCACACACACACACTCTAACACCCCCCGCAGTCGAAACTCCGGCGCAGCGGATGTTGAGACTGGAGTGGAACTCGGAGAAGGTGGAGGAAGGCAAGCCTTTGGTGAAGATGTCGGCGAACTGGGAGGTGGTAGGCACATGTAGGACACGGACAGCTCCCACGGCGACACGATCACGAACGAAGTGGAGGTCAATTTCCACATGCTTGGTGCGTTGGTGCTGGACGGGGTTGGTGGAGAGGTAGACGGCGCTGACGTTGTCGCAGTAGACCAACGTACTCCTGGCGAGGGGGCAATGGAGCTCCCCGAGGAGCTGCCGGAGCCAGGACGCCTCGGCCACCCCATTTGCAACAGCCCGGTGCTCAGCCTCGACACTGGAGCGGGAGACAACCGGCTGCCGCTTGGATGACCAAGACACGAGGTTGTCACCAAGGAAGACGGCGTAGCCGGAGGTGGAGCGACGCGTGTCTGGGCAGCCCGCCCAGTCGGCGTCAGTGTAAACCACGAGGTCAGCAACAGGAGAACGCCGAAGGTGAAGCCCAAAGTCGAGGGAGCCGCGCAGATAGCGAAGAATCCGCATCATAGCGGTAAGGTGCGGGTCCCTAGGGTCGTGCATGTGAAGGCACACCTGCTGCACCGCGTAGGAGATATCCGGCCGAGTGAACGTGAGGTACTGAAGGGCGCCAGCAATGCTTCGGTAGGCAGTGGGATCATCCACTGGTGTGCCCTTTGTACCGGAAATCTTGGACTGAGCATCGACTGGAGTGGCACAGGGCTTGCAGTCAGTCATCCCTGCGCGTTGAAGGACATCCAAGGCGTACTGGCGCTGGTGAAGGAAGAGGCCATCAGGGCGGTGTTCATGGCAAACTCCTGCTGCAACGAGGAGACAATCCGCTGAAGTAGAGACTGGCTGGACGAAGTGAGAATAATGTCATCCACATAAAGCAGCAAGTAGGCTGAGTCAGCACCGCGGTGGAGGACAAACAAAGAAGTGTCACTCTTGGCTTCGCTGAACCCCACAAACACCAGGAAGGAGGCGAACCGACTGTACCAAGCCCGAGGAGCCTGCTTCAGACCATACAGAGACATGTTGAGCCGGCAAACACGCTCAGGGTGAGCAGGATCCACAAAACCCGCAGGCTGGCTGCAGTACACAGTCTCCGTCAGGGTGCCATGGAGGAAGGCATTCTTCACATCAAGCTGGTGAACTGGCCAGGACCTCGAGAGAGCCAGGGAGAGCACGGTCCGAACAGTCGCAGGCTTCACCACCGGGCTGAAGGTCTCATCATAGTCAACTCCAGGGCGCTGGGTGAAACCCCGAAGGACCCAGCGAGCCTTGTAGCGATCCAGCGAGCCATCTGCCTTGCGTTTATGTGTCCAGACCCATTTGCCGGTGACCACATTGCAGCCAGAGGGGCGAGGCACCAGGTCCCAGGTCTGATTGACCAGAAGGGCTGCATATTCTTCCTCCATCGCGTGGCGCCAGTGAGGATCCGCCAGGGCGCCACGAACAGTGGAGGGTATGGGAGAGACTGGCGGCGCCGTAGCGGCGGAGAGGACCAGGCGGTCAACTGGACGGAGGACCCCCGCAGCCCGCCGAGTCACCATCGGGTGAGTGTGGCGGGGATCGCGGTGGAGGAGGGGCGGGTGGTACACCGGCGGCTCGGCGCGAGAGCAGGCCGGTGCAACCCCCGTCGGGCGGCGCTGGTAGACCCGAACAGGGTTGGCGTAGCGGGAAGAAGATGCCGGGGCCGCGCGTGGCGCGACAGGTGTCGCGGGGACACGAGGAACGTCCGAGGCCGCGCGTGGCGCGGCAGGTGTCGCGGGGACACGGGGCACGGCCGGGGCCGTGTTTGGGGCGGAACACGGCGCCGACGGCAACAACGGGCCAACCCCGGGCACAGGAGGCGACAGGGACGGGGCCGCGTGCTGCACGGACGAGGATGCCGGGGCCGCGCATGGCACGGAGGGCCACGCCGGCTGGTGAGGAGTGGCCGCACGTGGCACAGCCGGGGGCACAGGGGCCGCGGGCGGCATGGCGGGCAGCTCCGTTGCCACACACGGCTCGTCAGCTAGCGGGGGAGCCACCGGAACAGCCGGTGATGTACCTGCAGAAGACAAAGGTGGCTGAACCACCGGGTCAGTAGAAAACAGGGAGGCCAACTCAAGGCTGGTGGTGGGAGTGGAGTCAACGGAGAAAGGAAAGACGGACTCAGCGAAGATGACATGTCGTGAGATAAGAACACGATGAGAGGAGAGGTCAAAGCAACGGTACCCCTTATGATCGGGGGAGTAGCCAAGAAACACACACAGGGTCGAGCGGGGCGCAAGCTTATGAGGAGCAGTGGCAGAAGTGTTGGGATAGCAAGCACACCCGAAAACACGAAGGTGAGTGTAGGAAGGTGGGGTATCGAACAAGGCATGGTGAGGGGTGGGAGCGCTCGTGGCCTTAGAAGGCAGGCGGTTGAGCACATAGGTGGCAGTAAGGAGGCTCTCAGCCCAGAAGCGAGCTGGAGCCGAAGCCTGAAAGAACATGGAGTGCATAACATTATTAGTGGTACGAATCATGCGCTCGGCCTTGCCATTCTGAGGAGAGGTATAGGGGCAGGACATGCGCAACTGGACTCCCTTCGAGAGGAAGAAAGCCCGGGAAGCAGAGTTGTCAAACTCACGACCATTATCACATTGGACGGCCTTGATAGTAACCCCAAACTGAGTAGAGACCCAAGCAAAAAAGTGAGTGAGCGTGGGGAAGGCATCCGACTTGGACCGCAAAGGAAACGTCCATGAGTAGTGAGAAAAATCATCAAGAACAACCAGATAATATTTATAACCAGAAATACTCATGATCGGAGAGGTCCACAAGTCACAGTGAATAAGGTCAAACGCATGAACAGCATGCGAGGAAGAAATAGAAAAAGGTAGGCGAACATGATGACCTAATTGACATGCATGACAAATGTGCTCACTAGTGGCCCTATTACAAGGAATAGAGGAGCTACGACAAAGCTGAGCCAAAATGTCGACACCGGGATGACCAAGCCGGTGGTGCCAGAGTGTGGAGGACGCTGTGGCGGCAAGGGTGGACGAAGGTGGAGCAGCGGAAGGTGGAAGACGAAGCGTGTAGAGGGGTCCGGTGCTATCACAGCGGAGAAGAGGACGCCGGGTGGCCATATCCTTCACAGTCAAACCAAAAGAGTCAAATTCAACAGAACATGAATTATCAGTGGTGAATTGACGAATGGAAAGAAGGTTGTGAACAATGTCAGGAGCGACAAGAATGTTTTGCAGGCGAAAAGACCCACAAGGAGTCGCATCACCCACGGAAGTGACCGGAAGGCAAGAGCCATTCCCAACCATGATGGAAGAAGGGTGAAATGGGTGGGGGGGCCTGTGAGAGGAGATAATACCATCATGGGGAGTGGTGTGGAAGGAAGCACCCGAGTCGGCCACCCAGTCCGTGGCGGCCGGCGGAGCCAACGCCATGGTGTTGAATGACTGTGCGAGGGCCGTCTGATCCCACCCACTGGACCACGGGCCCCACGCCGAAGGAGCAGGCGGGACCGGCCACCCGGTGAGCATGGCCGCAGGTGGGGTAGAGGGCCGAGGAGGGAACTGGCCTGACCACATGGAAATGCGCCCCGTCCATGGGTTGGAGAAGGATGGCCAGGGCGCATTCCCGGCAGCAGGGGCTGGTGTGGCGGAGGTAGGAGCCGGAGCACGACCGGTACCACCGCGGCGCCCCCCTCCCCGGCGACGACGATCGCCATCACGATCGCCACCACGACCCCCCCGCCAGTGGTGGAACCGGCGGTAGGAGTACCAAGAAGGGAGGGAGCCGGTGACGGCGGTGTCTGGGAGGCCGGCCGGTTGGAGCCGGAGGTGATGAGAACAGTCGCGGTAGTAGAAGGGGGAGCGAGTCCCCGGGTCAGCTCCTCGAGGACAAGGTCATCACGAACCTTGTGGAAGGAGGGGAACGACACTGTCCTCGTGATCCATGTCCGGAGATGGGCGTAGCTGTCTCCGAGACCTCGGAGGATGTTGAGGACAAGAGTGCGGTCTGCAACAGGCTCGCCAAGGTCACGAAGAGAATCCGCCATTCCCTTCATGCGGCGACAGTACTCCGAGATGGGGAGATCCCCCTGGACGAAGGTGCGGAAGGTAGCGTCCAACTGGAGAGCACGAGCCTCGCGGTTGCCAAGGAACTGCCCCTTGATCGCAACCCAGGCCTGCCGAGCGGTGCCACCAAGTTCCCGCACGATGTCTTGGAGCTCGATAGTGATGGACCCAAGGATCCATGACAGCACCACGCTGTCCATGCGCCGCCAAACGGACCCCTAGGCGACCACCAGAGTGTCGATGAGGACGTGGTCATCCAGGGCATAGCGCTGGAGGGTGAGGAGCACCAGGTCGCGCCAGCGTGCGTAGGAGGACGATGAGGGATCGAGGGTGACTGGCACCAGCGCCCGGATGTTCTGGACACCGGCCGCCTGGGCGTGAAGCTGTGCAGCGTCCGGATCGGCGGCGACAGCTGGAGCCGCAGTGGCAGTGGGGTCAACACCCCTAAGGTGATGCTCGGCCTCAGCGACATGCTGGGCCAGGGCATCAGCGGTCTGGCGAGCATTCTCCCAAGCGAGGGCGGCTGCCCGCTCGCGCGCCCGAGCAGCAGCGGCAGCAGTCTTGGCAGTGGCAAGGGCGACAGCAAGGGCAGCGTCGGCAGCCACCACATCCGGAGGGGCCAGCCAGCCCGAGGCCACGACGATGGGGGGAGCGGCGGTGGCCCACCCGGAGTCGGCCAGGACAGGGCAGGGGGAAGGGGGGGCAGCGCCCCCGAGCCCCGGGGGAGGCAGGCTGTCAAGGGCGTTGAACCCCTGACTCGCCGGGCCTCGGCTACGCAGTTCGTAGCCTTCGGCCGTCTTCTCCGGTGAGGTTATTCCCCCAACCGTAGGCTTATATGAGTAGAGAGGAGAGAAGCAGATTGATTCTTTCTTATTCCAAAATGGAGTCTGATTACAAGCTTAAATAGGCCAGCGGCCAAACTGCTACGGAGAGCACTCCCTTAATACTAGGATCTGCTGTTTTAGCTCCTAATCTTTTGCGTTTGTTACGCGCATGCGCGCCTGCTCGGCCTGATCCGCTCCTGCGCGCCTTCCTCCTTCTGTTGCGCGCTCCGCCTGTTCTGTTGCCGCGCGTTCCGCGCGCTCTGCGCGCTCTGCAGCGCGGCGTCTGTCCCGCGCGCGCCCTCTTCGGCTGTACGTTTGACCGTACATGACATCTCTCCCCTCCTCGAAGTCCAGCTCGTCCTCGAGCTGAAAGTTGGGAAAACAGGCACGGAAGTTGTCTAGGTCCTCCCATGTTGCGGATGCTGCCTGTTCCTCCTGCCACTGCACCAGCACTTGTCGGATGCCACGGGCTACTCGCCCTGCCAGGACGCGAGCAGGGGCCGGAACCACCGCGCCATTGAACGTCGTGGGCAGCTCTGGAGGCACGGCGGGAGGCGTCCCGATGAACTTCTTGAGGACTCCAACGTGGAAGACGTCGTGGAGCTTGGCACCCTCTGGTAGGTGTAGTCGTACTGCCACCTCGTTGATGACTTCCGTGACGCGGTAGGGGCCGACGTAGCGGGGCTTGAGCTTCCCCGTAGGTGTTCGAGGCAGTGATGCCGCCGGCCGTTGACGGAGACGAAGGAGCGCCCAGTCGTCCACCTGGTAGGCCACCTGTCGATGGTGTTGGTCGTAGGCCTGTTTCTGGGACTCCTGGGCTTGCTGCAGCCGATAGCGAACGTCCTCGAGGCAGGCAGTCCGCTCCTCCATTTCTTGCGCCACTGCTGCCACTCGCGTGTCGCCTGGTTCGTATGAACGGATGGTGGGGGGATCACGGCCGTACACCACCTTGAATGGTGTCTCGCGGAGTGAGGACTGATATGCAGTGTTGTAAATATATTCCGCCCAGGGAAGCCACCGTAGCCACTGCCGGGGCCTATCGCCAGTGAAACAGCGCAGGTACATGGCGATGACGCGGTTGGCGGCTTCGGACTGGCCGTCCGTCTGTGGGTGAAAAGCTGATGACATGTATAGCTTTGAGCCCGTGAGAGTCATCAACTCTTTCCAAAATGACGATGTAAAGACCGGGTCGCGGTCAGAGACGATGGATTGCGGCACGCCATGCAGGCGGACCACTTCGGAGAAGAATGCTTGCGCCACCGTCTCTGCCGTGTATGGGTGAGCCAGCGGGATGAAGTGGCAGTATTTGCTGAAGCGGTCGACGACTGTGAGGATGACTGTCTTGCCGCTTACCCGGGGAAGCGCCTCTATGAAATCGATGCCGATGTCCGACCACACGCCGGAGGGGATTGGGAGAGGCTGAAGAAGCCCGGCTGGACGAAGGTGATCTGATTTGTACCTTTGGCACGTGCTACATGCCTGGACGAACTCCTGCACAACTCGACGCATGGCCGGAAAATGGAAGTCGCGCCTGAGTCGATGTAGGGTGCGGTGTATGCCTTCATGGCCATCATCGTGTACTGCGGCCACGATCTCCTGTAGTAGAGGGGAATTGGCCGGTATGTAGAGGCGACCCTGCATGGCCACCATGCCGCCCACAATGGTCCAGGGCGCCTTGCGCTTGCCTGTGCGAATCTCCTCACAGATTGCTGCAAGGGCTGGGTCCGTGGCTTGGGCCTGCCGTAGTCGTTCGATGAAGTCGAAACGGGGGGCTGAAATTACCAGCAGCTCGCCCTCCTCTGTGTCCCGCCTGGACAAGGCGTCGGCGACAGTATTTGTGGCGCCCGAGCGGTACTCCACCTCGAAGTCGAAGCCCAACAATTTTCCTACCCAGTGGTGTTGAGGTATTGTAGCTAGCCGTTGGTCGAGGAGGTACTTGAGGCTGAAGTGATCGGTCTTGACGATGAAGTGTCGTCCCCACAGATATGGCCGCCAGTGCCTGACTGCTTGCACAAGGCCGATGAGTTCGCGTTCGTAGGCGGCGAGAGCTCGATGCCTGGGTGCAACCGGCCGGCTGAAGAAGGCGACGGGGTGTCCCTCCTGGACAAGTACCGCCCCAAACCCGGCGGAAGACGCGTCACATTCTACGATGAAGATCTTGGCGAAGTCCGGCATGGCGAGGACGGGTGCAGATGCGATGGCTGTCTTGAGCGCCGAGAATGCGGTCTTCGCCTCGTCACTCCAGGTGAAGCCGTCCTTCTTGAGAAGGGCTGTGAGCGGGGCAGCCATGGCGCCGTAGGAGTGCACGAACCGGCGATAATATCCTGCGAGGCCGAGGAAACCCCTCACGGCTCGGACGGTGCGAGGTGGTGGCCAGTCGTGGATGGCCGCAACCTTGGCTGGGTCCATGGATACGCCTGCCGCCGAGATCACGTGGCCGAGATAGGTGACGGAGGGTGCGCCGAATGAGCACTTAGAACGCTTGACGAAGAGCTGGTGGCGGCGTAGTTCGTCGAGGACCGCCCGAAGATGGCGAAGATGATCTGCCCATGTCTTGCTGTAAATTAGAATATCATCAAAAAATACCAGGACGAATCGGCGTAGAAATGGTCGGAGCACGTCGTTCATCAGGGATTGGAAAGTGGCAGGTGCGTTGCAGAGCCCGAATGCCATCACCAGGAACTCATATAAACCGTCGTGGGTGCGGAAAGCGGTCTTGTGGACATCTTCTGGCCGCATGCGCACCTGGTGATATCCGGATCTGAGATCAAGCTTGGAGTAGAACTTGGCGCCATGGAGCTCGTCGAGGAGTTCTTCTACGACCGGGATTGGAAAGGCGTCCTTGATGGTGAGGGCGTTCAAAGCCCTGTAGTCGACGCAGAACCGCCAGGATCCATCGACCTTCTTGACCAGGAGGACGGGTGATGAGAACGGGGAATCGCTGCGACGTACAATGCCTTGTTCAATCATTGTTGCACATTGCCGTTCTAGTTCATCCTTGTGGGCCGCCGGATACCGGTATGGGCGGACAGCCACTGGCTGTGTGTTTGGTTTGAGCAGAATACGATGATCGTGAGTGCGCTTGGGAGGCAGCGTCGTCGGAGCCGCGAACACCCCCTCGAATGCTTCCAGGAGGGCTTCTAGGAGTGCGTCGCCTGCAATCATGGTTCGCGCTGCTGGCCCTTTGCTTCCTGCTACGCCTGCCCAGGTGATGGAGCGACCCCTGCGTTGGAACGACATGCGGCGATCGGCCAGGTCCCACACAATTGGTCCCAGTGCGCCGAGCCAGCGGGTGCCCAGAACGACGTCGTACCCTGCTAAAGGCATAACGAAGAGGTCAGCTGGAAAAACTTCTCCGTTGACGTGGAGTGGTGCGTTGCGAAGGACGCCGGCGCAGGTGATCCGCTCTCCGTTGGCCACCATTGCCGTGAGTCGTGGACGACGTTGGATGGGCAGGCCGGAGTGGTGTGCTGCTGTTGCGGAGATGAAGTTGTGGGTGCTGCCCGAATCAAGCAACGCGACCAAAGACGCTGGACCGAGGGTGATGGCGATCTGCATTGTGTCTGCTGCTGCGACCCCCGCCACTGCCTGAAGAGAAAAACAGGGCGCATCCGCCCCAGCTGTGGCGTCCTCAGCCTCATCTATCTCCACGCCGTCGACGAAGAACAGGCGCCTGCAGAAACGGTTGTGGCCACAGGTGTACTTTTCATCACAATTGAAGCAGAGACCCTGGCGACGCCGATCCGCCATTTCCTCCGTGGACAGCCTTCTGTTGCCTTCGCTGCGGCCCTGAGTAGCGCCCCCTTGAGGTGCGGCCAGGACCGGCTGTTGCTGGGTTGCCGGAGGCGACGTTTTTGGCGCCGGCGGTGGCCCTCGTGGTACGTGCCGGATTGGAGCCTGCGGCGGCCGATCAAGCTCCATTAATTCGACCTGCCGCGCCAAGCTCATGGCGGCCGCCAGCGACTCCGGGTTGTGGATCCGTACCGCGTGACTGAGCGGCGGTAGGAGCCCTCCGGTGTACAGTTGGACACGCTGGGACTCGTCCAGCCGGCCGGCGCGTGACAGCAGCTCCTGAAAACGGTTGGAGTAGTCCTCGACGGAGCCGGTGCGGCGGCACTCAGCAAGCTCGAACAATGGTGCCGACCGAAGAGCAGGACCAAACCGCAGGTGGAGCAGTTCTTTGAAGCGACCCCATGGCGGCGTCCCCTCGTCTTCCTAGAGTTGGATGAACCAATGTTGTGCGATCCCCTCTAGATTATACGAGGCCATCCACACTCTTTCTTCTGCCATCGTACGTTGCTGACGGAAATATGATTCGCATCGGTTGACGAAGAGAAGAGGGTCGGACTTGCCGTCATATCGCGGGAAATCCAACTTCTGGAACCTTGGCGGGCGATCGAGGTCGCGCGGGGCGTCGACGCGTCCACTGTTGGACGTCGAGCACTCGGACCTCTCCTTTAGGCCGGCTATGTCGGCCTGCATCTCCTTCATCATCTTGATCACGTCGGCTAGGGTGGGCTCTGACATGGTGGTGGATGCGGCTTGTGGTGGTGAGGTCTCGCTGGACAGAGACTGGTCGGACGAGGATCGGCGAACTCGTGATACCAAGCTGTCAAGGGCGTTGAACCCCTGACTCGCCGGGCCTCGGCTACGCAGTTCGTAGCCTTCGGCCGTCTTCTCCGGTGAGGTTATTCCCCCCAACCGTAGGCTTATATGAGTAGAGAGGAGAGAAGCAGATTGATTCTTTCTTATTCCAAAATGGAGTCTGATTACAAGCTTAAATAGGCCAGCGGCCAAACTGCTACGGAGAGCACTCCCTTAATACTAGGATCTGCTGTTTTAGCTCCTAATCTTTTGCGTTTGTTACGCGCATGCGCGCCTGCTCGGCCTGATCCGCTCCTGCGCGCCTTCCTCCTTCTGTTGCGCGCTCCGCCTGTTCTGTTGCCGCGCGTTCCGCGCGCTCTGCGCGCTCTGCAGCGCGGCGTCTGTCCCGCGCGCGCCCCCTTCGGCTGTACGTTTGACCGTACATGACACAGGCGAGGCCGGCAGCAGCAGGAGGGGCCCCCCCCATGGTTGGCCACTGCAGAGCCGTGGCGGGGGGAGGTGGGGCGGCACTGTAGGGGCCAGGGGAGTGCCGGGGGAGCCAGATCCGGCCGCCCCGGCGTCGGGTCCGGGCGGAGGACGGCCGGCGGCGCCGGATCGGGCCGCCCCGGCGGCGGATCCGGGCGGGAGAGTGGCGCCGGCGTCGAGGCAGGGCGGGGGGAGCTCGGCGGCGCCAGATCCGGCCGCCCCGGCGACGGATCCAGGCGGAGGATGGCCGGCGGCGCCGGATCGGGCCGCCCCGGCGGCGGATCCGGGCGGGAGAGTGGCGCCGGCGTCGAGGAAGGATGGGGGAAGGCCGGCGGCGGCAAACCCCGGCGGGGGGAAGCCGGCGGCGCCAGATCCGGTCGCCCCGGCGGCGGATCCAGGCGGGAGAGGGGCGGATCCGGCCATGGTGGCGGAACCCAGCCCACGAAAAGGGGAGGAGGAGGAGAAGGAGAAGGTGGTGCTCGCCGGAGGAGGGTCGCCGGCCATGGAGGCGACGGTGGCGGCGCCGGCGGCAGGGAAGAAGAGAAGGGAAGGAGGAGCCTAAGGCTCTGATACCATGTAGGAAGAGATAGATGGATAGATTCCTCTCCCTTGGGTTGGGAGGATAAAAGGGGAGCCTTACAGGAGGGGCCCACACACCAGGGGCCCCACGCACACACACACTCTAACAGTATTCATTATCATCCGATCCAGGAGATGTTTTATTTCATCTGTGAGCTGAAAAGTTCAGAGAAAAACATATCTTCAGAAGAAGATCACTCTGTAGATTACGATCAAGTTTCTCAAAAGTAAAGCAGTAGCTGCAGTACTACTCACTACTCGGTAGCAATACATCACATAAAACAAGATCAACAAGCTTAAAAGAGAAATAAATATATAGTTAGATACAACATCATGTATTGTCTGTGTTTCTTAGGTAGGACTGACTAATATAAGAGGCTTGATATTTCTGTATTACTGAAAAAACATGTTGAGTTAAGAATATAATAAACTATCGCAAGCTGTAATTCTATGAATCCATGTTGAGTTGCTGGTGCAGCTGGGAAGTAAGTCCTAATTTGCTTCTATGAAATGCAGGTACGAGTATAAGCGGAGACCCTCAGTAACTTATTTTTCAATACAATGAAGATTGCCTTTCCGGACTCTGACTTCAGAGAGGCTAAGAGCGCCATGTCGTTTTCAAATCCTAGAGGCTTGGCCGCCTTTTGCCGGCGTCTGTCCTCGATCTCTTGGTAGGCTTGGCCCACTGGATGTTTCCAATGCCGGGAGATGAGCTGCCCCCAAGATCGGATTGCTGCATAGAATGAGTGGTACCCCATCTAGCTGAATGCATCGACTGCTGAGATGGGTGTGGATCCCTTTGGACGGGCATCCTGGCACCTCTTGGTGAGGGCATGGGTCCCATGCGCCCGATGTTCGTCCGAGAGAGCGGCTTGGCTTGGCCTGAACTGGATGGAGATCCCACGCTAGGCATTTGATCTCTCTTCTTCTTAACTATGAACATATCCGTAGGGTGCCGGAACAGCCCTGCACTATCTGTGAGCTGATCCTTGCTACCTGGTCCAGAATGCCTCGAGTCCCTCTCAGGTTTAGAAATGTGGATCCGGCCTTGAACCTGACCAACTGGTGCATGCTGATTATGTCTGCTACTGCTCGAACCATGTTGCTCCTCTTCACTGGTGCTCGAGCAGCATTTATGGACTGAGGCAGAGTTCTTTGTCGATGGGGCAGCAGCGCCGCTTGCACTGCCTCCAGGATTTGAAAACTACATGGCGCTGCGGCGGGGTGGGAGACGAGGCGGGGGAGGGGCCATCGGCGAGCGAAGCTTAGGGTTGGGGAGCGAGGGGAGGCGGCGCGCAGAGTGGGTTCGCTTGGAGGAGGACGGCGAGGAGGCATTGGAGAAGAATAAGAACGGTTGATGGCAGTGGGGGCGAGCACGGTTGCGGTGGGGAGGAGAGGGAGGGGAGCGGCGGTTGCACGGAGAGGGAGGGGAGCGGAGTCTGCTGTGCGCATGTGTGAAGGAGGCAGTTGCCACAGCTGCGCGCATGCGGAGGTGGTTGCCGACGCTGTGGACGGAATTTGCGTGATGTGCGCTTCACGCTGAGCCGGCGCGTTGCACAGGAGGACGCTGCGGACGGACGGATGGAAAACTCCTTGCTTTAATATAGTTAAGATTGTTACCTTGACATGTGCATTTACAAAGTGAAACTTTTATTATTGCATTTTTATTTTTTTGCTTCAGAAAATTTTATCAACTTACAAATGCTGTCTTTTGTGATCCACTATGCTGGACAGATGAACAGTATAATTATGTAATGCATTGATGCTATTCATTTTTATTCCAGGACATTTGGTGTACACCTTTAATATACTGAAGGACCAGAACAAAAATAATGTCAAGGTAATTTCTGAAAATAAATGTTGATGAATAATAATCTTGGTGCATAAAAGTTACTAAGTCTAGTTAAATGATGACATCAGATTGTGCTAGATATTGAGAATGCAAAATGCAGCATATGCTTAAATTTGTGGCATGATGTTGTCACAGTTGCTCCATGCTTCCACAACTTCTGGTACTTCTACCCATTTTCCTAGTTACTCCAGGTTGATTTGAAATTCTAGTTGGTGATCATTTCTGTATTCCTTTTCAGCAATGGCTGCTTCTCAGAGTGGTTAAGAAGGTCTTCAGCTAATTCGCGTGATAAAATTCAGGGTGCTGCATGTCCACAATGTAGGACGTCAGTGCAATCAGTTGGTAGGAATCACTTCCTACATAATATTGAAGAGGTGCAGTAGTTGCTTCTAATGACTTAATTCCTGAATATTATTCAAGTGCCATGTATTGTACAACTGTGATATTTATTTGTATTCCTACTTTTGTAGGCTATACTGCAAGCTTTTTCATCTCTTCAGAGGTCTGATGAGGAGATTGCATTGTTGGAGTCATATGCCTCAGTCAAATCAAATATTGTGAGTTCAAAATATTACTATCCCTTCCACCCTAAAATTTAAGGGTTTTTAGGTTTGGGCACATGTATTAAGGAGATATGCAAAAAGACTAATACTTTTCTTGGAGTAGTGAGTGTAGCCTTGGAAGTCGTTTGGTGGAGTCAAGCAATAAAGTATTGAAGTCCAAGGGTAGTATGGGTACTTTAGATGTAAAATCATAGAAGTCACAAGTGTTTGAAAATCGTAAAAGTGCCTAACTCAGTTATTCTGTTATTAGTTGCTGATAAAGTTCTTTAGTTTTATCATTGATAGCTTTTGAACTTTACAATGCTTATGAAGTTATGATTAGCTTGCCCTATGAATCATAATTGGCAGCATGCAATATGGACATTGGACAATACAAGGCCTGTTCCATTATAACTGGATCTTATATAAAATGACGTTTACATGAGTTTTGTCAGAAAGTAACTATTTTAATTAGTCAGCTCATATGAAGTTTAATGGTCAAGATTTGATTTTAAGTAGGCGTAAGAGTTGTGTAGTACAATTACGGTGAACCAATTTATCAAATATATGGAACCTTCATGTTCCAAAATTTACCTACCCACAGTATGATGTGTTTTAACTTGAGTTACCACAATTTACAGGCCCATCATGCATTCATCCTTTTTCCATAATCTTCCTATGCATTGTTGGAAAAATCTGTTATCGGTAGCTGATCGGCAAGCCAGGGATTAGGAGTTAATCAATTAATTGGGGATTAACTAAATTAATCGGTTGACCAATAGTTAGATAATATGAGTGTTTATACTTAATATGCATGTACTTCTAGTCAAGAGAAATAAACACTTGGCCAATGTTTACAAGTCGCCTAGTCTACCATAGTCGCCATGAGACTGACCAGGCAACTAATCACGATTAGTCTTCGACTAGACTGATTGGTCGAACCTCGTCAGTCCTAGTCGCCCATATAAACACCCTATATATTTCAGGATATATACATACTATATATACCTTTATATACTATATAGTATATGCCAATAAAGCAATAATCAAGAGTTCATGACTACAATAATGGCTAGTTGGTGACTTACCTATGAGATTTGATTTCTGCACTTGCACTATTGGTGCATCACTGCATCAGTGCATGACTTAAAATGCAGCACAACACTACATCGTCATGTTTGTTTTCAACTAAAAGTAGTGCATGAATCACTAATCACTAATCACTATCACAATTCACAACAGAGGCAATATCACCAAAGTAGTGCACTATAGTTTCTAGCTGAACAGAATCAATCAATTACATTGCAATGAGATGCACTATCACAAGTCACTATAGAAATCAACTGCATGGCAACAAAAGCTACTCACCGTCGAATGAGGAGCTCATCTTGTAATACCTCTTGCTTGGGCTGGAGTAGCTTTGTGAAGAGGGGCTAGAGAAAATGCAGAATCATGCATTGGAGCAAAATCGTGTGCTGGATACTGGACAAGAGCAACCACACTGGAGAAGAAGAGAATAGCTAGTTGTGGCAGCGACACACAGAGAATGAGGGAAGGGGGAACTAGGGAAGAATAGAGGAGTCACGTGCCCTAGTTGGAGTGCTAAGTGCTAATCCTAGCATGCCACATTAGCAGCCCAATAGATTGCCTCTAAGCCCAGTTGAACAGATCGAGTAGCAGCGATGTGACGTGATTAATCGAGTTGTCATGGGCGTCGTCACCTACGGTAGGAGGCCCTCGATTGCATAGATCATAGCGGTAGGATATGTCTTGTCGAGGGACTGTGGGTTATGTAGTTTGACGTCGAGGCTGAGCAGGGGCTGCACACCGGCGGTGAATAGCTGGACGCGCTGCTGCTCGGTGAGGATGCCTACGCGTGACAGGAGCGCCTAGAAGTGGTCTTGGAACTCCTCCACGGATCTCGTGCGCTTGCAGGCAATGAGCCTCACCCAAGGGATTGGAGCAAAGGAGCAGTCCAAAGCGTAGGTTCAAGAGCTCTGAGAATCGTCACCATGTTGGAGTGCCTTCATCCGCATTGATTTGCATATACCAGAGTTGTGCGGTATCGAGGAGATTGTATGACGCCATCCATACCTTCTCTTCCTCAATGGTGTGTTGTTGGCGAAAATATGACTCGCAACGGTTGAGAAAAGGAAGAGGATCTCCCTTACCGTCATATTTGGGGAAGTCCATTTTCTAGAAACGAGGAGGTCGGTCATCGTAGTGCCCATTGATTTGCTGAGGGGCCGGTGGAAGGGCCCCATCGCATTGTGGGGGCTGAAGGCATTGTATTGCCGACGTTGTATTGCTAGAGAATTATCTGCGGTGGTGGTGGAGAGGGCACAGACGACTGCAGCGAGGTCCCCGAGCTAGACCATCATCTCATCTAGGGTAGTCTGAGGATCTTCAGAGCCTGACATGATGGGGGCGGTAGTGGTGTGGTTCGGCTGATTGGCCGGGGTTGTGGCGGAGGATCATCTAGATCTTGATATCAAGTTGTCAAGGGCATTGGCACCTAGGGTAGGAAGCCCTCGACTGCGTAGATCATAGCGGTAGGATAGGTCTTGCCGAACTATGTTGGAGAACGGGGGAAGACATTAGAGAACGGGGGAGGCTTTAGAGAACTAGGGTAGAGATTGCAGACTAATCTTTATTTCTTGCTTCCTTATGCCTGAAGGGCTTACAACTATATTTATAAGGCCTAACATATAAGAACAAGGAATCCTACTCTAACAAGGAATCTTAATCTTAACTAACAAGGAAACTAATCTTTAACTAATAAGGAATCCAATCTTAGCTTAACAAATATAACCTTAACTAATATGGAAGCTGATGAATCCAATCTTTAGCTAACAAATATAATCTTTAACTAATATGGAAGATCTCAATGGTCACGTAGGTTCAACAAAGGCAGGTTATGAGCTGGCTCATGGAGGTTTCGGGTATGGTAGTAGGAATCAAGAAGGAGAGGATATTTTGGACTTCGCTGTAGCCTACAACCTAGTGATAGCCAACACTTTCTTCAGAAAGAGAGATTCTCATTTGGTGACTTTTAGTAGTGGCCATCGTTCGAGCCAGATCGACTTCGTTCTCACTAGGAGAGAAGATAAACAAGCATGTTTGGATTGTAAGGTGATACCTGGAGAGAGTGTTGTGCCCCAACATAATCTTGTGGTGGCTGACTTTCGTTTTTGGATCCGTACCCATAGGGATAAACAAGCCAAAATTGCGAGGACGAAGTGGTGGAAACTCAAAGGGGAGACATCCGAAGTTTTTAAGGAAAGAGTTTCTGTGGAGGGCGCTTGGTCCGAAGAAGAAGATGCAAACAACATGTGGGTGAAGATGGCAACTTGTATTAGGAAGGTGGCGTCAGAAGTGTTTGGAGTGACCAAAGGGAGCAGAGGTGAACCTAAAGATACTTGGTGGTGGACCGAGGATGTTCAAAAGGCAATAAAGGAGAAGAAAGAATGTTACAGGAGCTTGTTCCATGATAGGAGCGCGGTCAACATAGAGAGGTATAAGGTAGCAAAGAAGACTGCTAAGCGAGCTGTGAGTGAGGCAAAGGGTCGAGCCTATGATGATCTTTACCGAAGACTAAGTACAAAAGAAGGGGAGAATGATGTCTATAAGATGGCTAGGATTCGGGAAAGGAAGACAAGGGACCTCAACCAAGTTAAATGCATTAAAGATGAGATGGATCAACTCTTGGTGAAAGGACGAGACATCAAACAGAGGTGGCAGAGGTATTTTGACAATCTTTTCAATGGTGAGAATGAGACTATGGACACCCAATTGGATGACTCCTTTGATGATTTAAATAGATGCTTTGTATGCAGGATCCAAGAGTCAGAGGTCAAAGAAGCTTTAAAGAGGATGAAAGGGGGCAAGGCGATGGGTCCGGATGGTATCCCAATAGAGGTGTGGAAATGCCTTGGGGATATTGCTATCGTTTGGCTAACCAAGTTGTTCAACCATATTTTTCGATCAAACAAGATGCCCGAAGTGGAGGAGGAGTACATTAGTACCAATCTTCAAGAACAAGGGAGATATTCAAAGTTGTACCAACTATCGAGGGATTAAGCTCATGAGCCACACTATGAAGCTTTGGGAGAGAGTTATTGAGCATCGCCTAAGAGGAATGACGCATATCACCATGAACCAATTTGGATTCATGCCTGGAAGGTCAACCATGGAAGCAATTTTTTTAATAAGACAGGTTATGGAGCGGTATAAGGAGCGGAAGAAGGACTTGCACATGGTTTTTATCGACTTGGAAAAGGCCTATGATAAAATACCTAGGAATCTCATATGGTGGGCATTAGATAAGCATAAAGTCCCAACAAAGTATGTTACGCTCATTAAGGACATGTATGACAAGGTTGTGACTAGTGTCCGAACAACTGATGGTGATACAAATGTTTTCCCGATTAACATAGGACTACATCAAGGTTCAACTTTGAGCCCTTATCTATTTGCCTTAGTGATAGATGAGGTCACGAGGGATATACAAGGAGATATCCCTTGGTGTATGCTTTTCGCTGACGATGTAGTTCTAGTAGATGAAAGCCGGGAAGGAGTAAATAGAAAGCTAGAGTTATGGCGTCAGACCCTAGAGTCAAAAGGATTTAGAATTAGCAGGACCAAAACCGAGTATATGAGATGTGACTTTGGTACTACAATTAGTGAGGATGGAGATGTAAGCTTGGGAGGCCAAGTAGTACCAAAGAAGGACACCTTCCGTTATTTGGGATCGATGCTTCAGAGAGATGGTGATATTGATGAAGATGTTAGCCATAGGATCAAAGCGGGGTGGATGAAATGGCGTCAAGCATCAGGAGTCCTATGTGACAAGAGAGTGCCGCAGAAGTTGAAAGGCAAGTTCTACAGGACGGCGATTAGGCCTGCTATGTTATATGGGGCTGAGTGTTGGCCTACTAAGAGGCGGCATATCCAACAACTATGTGTCACAGAGATGCGTATGTTGCGTTGGATATGTGGGCACACAAGATTGGACCGAGTGAGAAACGATGACATACGCGATCGGCTAGGAGTAGCGCCAATTGAAGAAAAGCTTATGCAACACCGGTTGAGATGGTTTGGGCATGTCCACCGGAGACCCCCAGAGGCACCGGTGCACAGAGGTATCATAAGACGGGTCAATAATGTGAAGAGAGGTAAAGGGCGACCAAACTTGACATGGGAGGAGACAATCAAAAGGGACTTGAAGGAATGGAATATCCCAAAGGAGTTGTGTTTGGATAGAAGTGTTTGGAAAGAAGCTATACACGTGCCCGAACTGTGATTAGGCTTTTTCCCTTTTAGTGCTCTTAAAAGCTTTTCCCCTCCCCTTTCTCTCTCTCTCTTTTTGGTGACTTCTTGTTGGGTTTCAACTCTAGCCTACCCCAACTTGCTTGGGACTAAAAGGCTTTGTTGATGTTGATGTTGATGTAATATGGAAGTTGATCCCTTAAGGGCTGGCTGGTGCTGCCACACCAGCCCATGACACAGGTTGACCACCGATTAACCTGTTGGCCGATTAATGGCTTGATTTTGCTGTAACTTAATTGCTAGACTGCTGAGTAGAAGTTAATCAGCCGATTTTTCTAACACTATTCCTATGTTTATTTATATGATTGAATAAAATGCCTTATTATTAGGCCTGCTTGAATCACAGGACAATTTTTTGAGGTAAAACATGACAAGAGAGGCTCCTACCTAAGTTTTAATTAATTAAAATAAGGAACAATACAAATACAAGGAGGTCCAAAGTAGAGGGGGGCGACAGGGAGGGGTACCGGTGGAGGGGGTTAGGAGAGAAGACTATTGACCCAATGCAAAATTCTAGACCGAAGCTTGCGGGGGAATCTCTGCGATTGGTTGGAGAAGTTGGTCTAGAACACAACTCTCTAGGCCATGAAGGAGGCATTTGCTCCATCAAAGATCCGACGATTCCCGTGCAACCAAATGGACCAGCAGCCAATCATTATGACCTCAAAGGCGAAAGTTTGATGAAAATGCCGAGCCCCTTTGTCCAGCATGCGCGTGAGGGGGAGGTTAAGATCCCAACTGATGCCTAGATACTCCTAGCAGGCACGACTGGAAGCACAGGCAAAAAACAGGTGGGCCGAGGACTCCACGGGAGGGGAGCAGCACAGAACGCAGTGACTATCAGCATCAGGGGCCAACAATCTTCTTCGGATTAACAAGTCTCTGGTGTTTAACCGATCAAGCACGAGTAGCCAGAAGAAGAATTTGATCTTTGGGGAGGTCTTTGCGCGCCACAACTTGTTGAAAATGTCCTGGGATGGGATCTGCCCGAAGTGGTGGTTGCAGAAGGCTTGTGGGGTGAAAACAGAGGACCCCCATATGAAGTTCCAACAGTCGGCCTGAGAATCCTGATAGTGCATTTGCTCAGTTTGGCGAGTGAGTTCAATGAGTTCCTCCCTTGCCTCGGCCGACATGGGTTGGTGAAACATGTCACCAAGGTCATCTTGGAGGAGGCTCCATTTGACGGAAGCTTTCCTTTTGCGAGCAAATGAGAAGAGACGTGGGAAGGCCCCCTCAAGGGGGACCCTAACCAGCAGTCATGCCAGAAGGAGATTGAGGACCATCTCCTAGAGAGGGTTTTGCCACCCCCCTGAAGATGGTAGATAGCTGCATGATGTCTTTCCACCACCTCGAGCCTCTCGGAGGAGCCATGTGCGGGGCGGAGGCATTGTCCGAGTAGTGATCCCAGATGAGCCTCACCCAAGGGATGTTTGCCCGGGCGTAGAACTTGTGAAGATGTTTTAATAGGAGGGCATAATTGTGACAGCTGATATTGATGACTCCTAGTCCTCTTTTGTCTTTCGGCAGGCAGACCATGGACCACTTCACTAAGGGTGGCATGTGGTGCTCAGACTAAGCCCCATGCTAGATGCAGTTGCGCCGGGCTTGATCAATGGAGTTGATTACCTTTTTGGGAAGTTTAAAAGTGCTCATGGCATACGTGGGGAGTGAAGAGAGGACTGTGTTGGCAATTTGCAGCTGGCCTGCCAGAGATAACCAGTGAGGGAGCGAGGAGAGTCTGCGGTGAATCCTTTCGATCAGATATCCAAAGTCAGAGTAGCTGGGCCGGCGAACTCCCAAAGGAAGGCCGAGGTAGGGGAATGGCAAAGAGCCCCGTTGGCAGCCAAAGGAGGCAGCCAGGATCTCCGCACGCTCGGCCTCCATGTTGATTGGAATTAGGCTTAATTTGGAGAAGTTGATCTTGAGGTAAAATAAGTTGCGCTGAGAAGCCTTTAGGAAGATAATGGTGTCGTCCGCATACTGAACAACCGGGAACTCGTTAGTGTGTAGGTGGCACTCATGAGGGAAGATGACACCCTTGTCCGCTGCCGAGTTGAGAATGTGCTGGAGATGATCAGCCGCAATGATGAATAGCAGTGGCGACAACGGATCACCCTGACGAACCCCTCTCTTGCACTGGAAAAACTTCCCCGAAATTCCGTTAACCAAGACTCAGGAAAAACCTGAGCTTAGAAGCTCCTTGATCCAAGCGATCCAAATTTGAGGGAGCCCTAGTCGGGGCATCATCTGAAGAATAGCCGAGTGTTCAATAGTGTCAAAAGCTTTTTCAAAATCTAACTTAAGGAGGACTGTTTCGTGCTTGGAGTGCTGGCACCGGTGGGTGAACTCTAAAACCCAGGCCAAACAATCTTGAATGGTCCTGCCTCTGATGAATCCATACTGATTTTTGTGGACCAATTGCGTGATTACCCGTTGAAGATGGTTGGCGAGCACTTTAGATATGATTTTGATGCTTTCGTTGAGGAGCGAGATCGGCCTATAGTCATTAGTGGAGGTAGGGTTGGCGCATTTTGGCAGAAGGATAATGTAGGAACCGTTGAGTGCACTAAGACTGCCACCATCTTTAGAGAACTGGGCCGCTAGATCGTAGAAGTCATTTTTTATGATGGGCCAGCAGGTTTTAAAGAATAGCCCATTGAAGCCATCTAGTCCAGGCGCTTTGTTCGTGGGGAGAGCTGCAATAACTTCATCCAATTCCTGTCGAGAAATGGCCGGGGCAAGATGGGCCAAGAGAGGCCGTTGGGCGATGAGGTCCGCCAGGTCAAAATGCATCTGTGGGCTGCTAGTGAAGCCCATCTTTGAGAGGAAGCAGTCCAGGAACACTTCCGCTTTATCTTCAATTGAGAGGGCCGACTGACCGTTGGGGAGTGAGATGCTGTGGATCGCGTTTCCTGCCTTTCGGGCAGCGGCTGCTAAGTGGAAGAATCTTGTGTTCTCATCTCCTAGATTCGTCCACCGGATGGTATACCTTTGTTTCCAATAGCTGTGCTCGATGCGGAGTAAGGCGGCGAGGTGGTCTTTGATCATTCCGCGGAAATTTCTCTCAATCCGGGAGAGTAGCCTAAGCTCCTCCCGACGATCAAAGAAACCGATCACGATTCTAGAGTTCTTTATCCATGTTTTGAAAGCATTTATCCTCCTTGTCCATCTTATGAGTCCCCTCTTTACCCTGAGAAGTTTTGTGGCAACTCGTTGCGCCGGGGATCTACTGCAAGGGTTGTTCCATTGCCCCGAGACAATATCCAAGAACCCTGGAAGCTTGACCCAAAAATTTTCGAACCGGAGGATGCGAGTGTGGTCGAGGGCTTTTGCTATCCTGATCTGGCAGGGAGAATGATCTGAGGTGCTGCACGGGAGGGCATGGAAAGCCATTTGTTGAAAAGTAGTCCAAGAAGCTGACACTAGGCACCAATTGAGTTGGACTAGGGTTGAGTTGGCCTGCATGATGCTCCACGTGAAGTTTTTTCCGGAGATCAGAACTTCCAGCAAGCTGAGGGAGGAGATTATGTTGTTAAAGCTATCCATAGTAGCCGAGCATGCCCCGACCTTGTTCCTGTTTGCTGGGAAGCGATACATATTGAAGTCTCCTAAGAACATCCAGTTTTTAGATGGATTGATATTGAGGGATAGAAGCCAATTAATGAAACTACCTCTGTCGGCTTGACGACACGGACCATAGATGGAGGAGAGAGTCCAAGTTGAGCCATTCAAGACTGATGTGAATCTGACTGTTAAGTGATGAGACGCGGCTGAGACTGTGGTGCCGTTGAACTTAGACCCCTTCCAGGCCACCAAAATACCTCCCAAAGTACCGACAGCAGGTTGGAAAGCGAACTGATCGAAGGATCTAGGGGCAAATTTTCTAAGATCCGAGTGGGTGAAGGAGGCCATCTTGGTTTCTTGAAGGCACATGATTGAGTAAGCAGCATCCGAAATCAGGCTTTTAAGGGCTAGCTGTTTAGCTAAAGCGTTAAGTCCCCTAACATTCCAATTTAGGATAAGCCAATCAGAATTGTTACCCATAAGTAAACCATTGTCCAGATTAGTGAGATCGTGCAGCACCAGACTGACGAACAAAGAGTAGCAGTTATAGACCAGGTATTCCAATTGACAAACTTAACACAAAAGGAGCACAAGTGTTGGGCCGTCGTCCGGGACTTGAGGCTGCCCTCCCGGAGCTGAACCGAAGAGGGACTATGCATGAGGAGGGGTATCCAGGGGTTCTGCCGCCACGCCAGGGACCAGCCAGCGATCATCCGAATCATCACTGTTCAAAAAGGTAGGGTCAAGGTTGGGACCCGAGCTCATACCACAGATGAAAATTGCTATGTGACGGAGCTGAGAAGTTGACAAAGGGGGGCATGAAGTAGTTGACCTAGAGATCTCAATGAAGTCCTTGATCGTTGGGATCGGCGGCATGGACGAGCTGGCTTGGGCATGATTCTTCTGCACCAGGGGAGTCTGCTTATAGCCCTTTGCCCTATTCCTCAGCCTGATGCTTCTGCGAAGCCCTAAGGGGGTGGCCACCGAGTGAGCTTTTGGCGCCTTGGGGCGGCAGACATAAACTATGATCGCCTTGCTAGCTTCTGGTGGCACCTCGTGGGGGGACTACGGCTGGACTGGGGAGACCGGCTGTGGTATCTCGGCTTGCTCATGCGGAGAGGGCAATGGCATCGCGATCTCTGGAGCAGTCTCTAGGAGTCGGGAATTGCATCCATAGGTTGCACGATAGGCACTACCAGTGCTGGATCGTCTATGTCATCACTGGATATTCTTGAGTTGCTAGTGTGGTTGCCGCTCTCTGCGGGTTGGTCTTCCTCTTGCTGAATTGCTGGGGCAAGATGCTGTTGGGGGGCTGAATTTGCTCTTGGGCGCCGTCGTCTGCTTGCTGGCCGAAGCTCTGCTTGTCTGCCCACTGCTGTATCCACTCGGGCTCCCCCGGCAGAATGCCCCCATTGAACGGATGGGGATTTCCATTGCCCGGGGGGAGGGGGTCCTCATCTCCTGGCTAGTGATCGGCCATGATCGAGTGTAGCACGAAAACTGGGAAAGTCCAAGACCTACCCACTCCGTCCAGGTTTCGGCCAAACTTTATGGTAAGGCTGTGGTATCTCGGCTTGCTCATGCGGAGAGGGCAATGACATCGCGATCTATGGAGCAGTCTCTGGGAGTCGGGAATTGCATCCATAGGTTGCACGATAGGCACTGCCAGTGCTGGATCGTCTATGTCATCGCTGGATATTCTTGAGCTGCTAGTGTGGTTGTCGCTCTCTGCGGGTTGGTCTTCCTCTTGCTGAATTGCTGGGGCAAGATGCTGTTGGGGGGCTGAATTTGCTCCTGGGCGCCGTCGTCTGCTTGCTGGCCGAAGCTCTGCTTGTCTGCCCACTGCTGTATCCACTCGGGCTCCCCCGGCAGAACGCCCCCATTGAACGGATGGGGATTTCCATTGCCCGGGGGGAGGGGGTCCTCATCTCCTGGCTGGTGATCGGCCATGATCGAGTGTAGCATGAAAACTGGGAAAGTCCAAGACCTACCCACTCCGTCCAGGTTTCGGCCAAACTTTATGGTAAGGCTTCTCGGAATGTCCAGGAAATCATCAAACAGGACTTTCACAAGAACCCTAGAGTGGTTTGGGTCCTCCTTGTGCCAGAATACCAGTTTTCCGAACGAGGCACAAACTTGTTGGAGGAAGCTTAAAGTCTTGAAATCCAAAGGGTAACCCAAGAACAGGACCCAACCCGAACGAGCAAACGGGGACTGCCTGAAGTTGATACCTTCATCGTGGTTGACGAACCTGACTAATCTGTCGTTGATCAAGAAAGGGGCCATGTGCACCAGGTGATCCCTGTCGAAGACGCTCTCCAGTCTGAAAATGCCGACGTCGAGGGGGTGCGGGCCGGAGTAAGCCACACGAATCCGAAGGATGTACACCAGGTGGTGGCGGATGGCGTGAAGAAGGGCCAAGGAGGCCTCCGTCCCGATGGCCCCATTGGTTTCTGCGATGGCCATATCCTCATTGAAGCGGACATAGTCGCCGGAGACGCAAACGAGGCCACGCTGCCTGCGAAGAGGACCTCCGCCGTCGTTGATGCGGACCCCGAGAGGGATGAAGGGGAGGGGGTTGGCAGGGAAGTTCGCCATGGCGGAGAAGGAAGAGGGAGAAGTTGGAGCGACAATGGAGGTTACAGGGAGAGTGGGTAAGGGGAACGCCACAAGAGAAGGCTGCACAGAGGCCGAGACAACAATCGGGGGAGCCAATCGGCGTGAGCGGGTGCTAGAAAGGGGAGGGAGGGACGCGGGGAACCTCACGAGGGAGAGCGAAAAGGAGGCTTTAGGCGCACTGGAAAAGGGGCCAAAATCGAAAAGGAAAAAGTCGAAAGAGCAAGGAGTAGCAGGGAAAAAAGCCATCTGACCGGTGCAATAAATGTGGGCCGGCGATGGGGCGGGCGAAGCAACCCGAGGAGACTTCTGCAAGCCAGGCGGTGAGCGAAGGTCGTGCTTAAGCCTCGAGAAGATCTCGCGCAAGGACACCGTATCTTGGGGACTGATGTCACCTAGGGTACGCAGGCCTGGCACACCCGAGGAGAGGGCATGACGGGGAGAAGACCTAACCATAGGGCGGAAAGAAACATCATGGCCTAGAGAGGAAGGTGTACGACCGGAGCATGCAGAAGACCTGGATCTAAACGGACCCAAGATAGAGGGGAGCTTGCTGTTCACCCGGAAGAGGGTCCTGGGTTTCTGTCCCCCCTAGGGACCCTAGGGGGCGAGGAGCCCTAGAATTTGAAACCGCAGGCCAAGCTCTTCTGAAGGAAGCCGATAGGACGACTGGGCAAACGATGGAGCCAACTCGAAAGGAGAGCGCCGGAGCCCGGGGAGAAAAGGCCGAGGAGCTCCTGGGGGTGAGGACAGCAACACGATCACAAAAAGAGACCTTCTTACGTGGGCGAGGGGAGGAGGGGCTAGCCGGACGGCGCCGCACAAGCGACCAGCTGCGCTGCTCCAATTCCCAAGCATGGCGATCACGAAGCTAGTCCGCGCCCCTGTCGCGCCAAAGGAAGAAGTAGACATCGAAGTGATCAGAGATGATATGCTAGATGTCTTTGACAAGCAAACCCACATCCTTCGAAGCAACAAAAAACTTAAAATGCCGATCACATTGGAATTGAACGTGGAAACCAGCAGGGGTGCCGCCGAGGCAGGCATGGAGGGCCATACTAACCGAGAGCTCGGTAAGCCTGAAAGTATACCTATGGAAGACCGCAAGCAAATAGAAAGATCCAGAGGGAGAGGAGGAAGCATGATGGACATTGGAGCCCCGCGAGCTACAGACGAAATCCTGGAAAGCTTGACCCTTAGAGAAGTCCCATGTGGAAACTAACCTGGCCAGAGCCGGGTCACCTTCCAGCTCGAGGAGACGGAGAGGGGGGCCCAACGGCGCCGCACGCCGGTCGTGGGAGCCCATCCACGAGGTGGCGTGGCAGGGGCGACGGCGAGAACCACCGCGGAGGCAGGGCTAGACCCGTCGGGCTCCATGGAGGACGAAGACTCGAGAGGGGGGCGAGAGCGGGGACGCGAGCGGGAGAGCCATCGTGTTGTTGTGTTACTTGTGTACAAGTGGTCGCATGTTGCTGCTAACACAAGGGAGAGGTAGCGGAAGATCAGTTAATCACAGGACAATTGATACAATATCTATTTTTCTAGTTATTTGTCTTGGTATTTATATAGTCATCCTTGGTGAGCGGCTCTGATACCAAGTTGACATGGCTAGAACCATGATGGGATAAACACAGTCGGGCGGATAGCTAGGCAGCAACTGCTGCTAGGGATGAGGTAGATTTAGGTTGGGGCGAAATTAGACTAATTCTTTTTTTTTTGAAATAGATATACAACCAATCCTTATATATAGATGACATGCCTTATATATAGATGACATGACTTGACTCTCAAGAAATTAATCTTTAAAATATAGGAAATAGACTACAACTCAATTTAATCTTATCTCTAAAATATTTGTAACCTGTTGCTACAGTACCTAAGAGTGTTCACGAGGTGTTCACGTCTATATTGGACTAGGCCCATGCCCATGACACTGGTATTCTACAATATCTAATTTTCTAGTTATTTGTCTTGGTATTTACACTGTTAGAAAAATCGGCCGATCAGCCGATTAATCGGTCGATTAACTTCTAATCGACAGCTCACCAGTTAATTTACAACATAATTGGGGTATTAATCGGTTAGCCGATTAATCGGTTGGTCAACCCGATTAATCGGCCTCAACCGATTAATCGCTTTGCTGGACGAGCTCGCGCCGCCGCCGAATCTGCCGACGTTGCTCGCGTCGCTGTTGGATCTATTGACGTTGCTCGCGTCGCTGCCAGATCTGCCGACATTGCTCACGCCACCGCCGCTGGATCTATGTCGGCCTCGTGTTGCAGCCTGCGCTGTCGTCCTCACCGGATCCACGCCGTCTATCTCACTGGCCTCGTCGTTGCTGGAGCCATGCACGGAGGAGACAACTATCTCGAGAATGAAAGTGAGAGAGAAGGGGCCGGCTAGAGCCATGCGCGGAGGAGACAATGAAACTGCGAGAAGGAAAGAGAAGTCACAGGAGGCAGAAGTCACGGGTTGTAGAAAAAGAGAACAGATAGGTGAGAGAGACAGAGCACATGCACACTGGCCACTGCACAACACTGCCTTTAAGAAAAGCAATGGCGCTGCACAATACAATCTTTTAAAAAAAGAGCACAATACTAAAAAGAGCACGGTACAACACAATAGAGTACTGAGCTACAACCTACAATATTGTGAGAGAAATATCTGAAGAGAGGGCACATACATGTGAGAAAAAAGAGAGGGAATGAGATGTCGACCAATGTTTACAAATCGCCTAGTCGAACCTAGTCACCATGGTATCGACTAGAAAACTAATCGCGATTAATTGCGATTAGTCGATTCTGGCTAGTTCTAGTCGTTTGTCTAATTGTCCCATATATTTTAGGACATATATATAGTTACATACTATATAGTATGTGATAATTTATAGGTGGCCTCTTAAAAGCAAGCCCAGTCAAGATTCAAGAGTACATGGATAGGTAGTTGGAGACATACCTGGAGTAAGGCCATTATACTCTTTGTGTTTTTATCCGGCAACTCATCCCAGTACATAAAATGGAGTAAGACTGCCAAAAACATAAATCAAAACCATAAATAATCAAATAAGAATATCCTGACAACCAAACAGCCAACAAATCATTATAACAGTAGCAATTAGCAAATCATCAACCATCATAACAGTAGCAAATCATCAAAAATAGAACTTAGGTTCAAATCAAGCAGTAGCAACTAGCAAAGAGCCACACACACAGTCATAATAGTTTTAATTCAGTAGCAAACACCCACAAGCAGCCAGCTAACAATCTAATTATTTAAATGAGCAAATCATCATTCAATTTGAAGCTTCTAGATCCATCTCTAGCTGGTGGAAGTCCATCTCCATCATCAATATGATGTGACTCTTCATCCTCTTCCATTGCTTTAGCTGAATCAAATTCTCCTTGTTCCAACTGATCTTCAATGTCATCTTCAAAAATATCCTGAGCCATTGTGTTCCTTGGACGCTTCTTGTTCCTAACATAGGTATGCTTGACAGAGGTAGCGGATCTAGGTAGACGCATGCTACGTCCTTGCAAACCCTCGGTTACACCACTAACTTCATCCACATTAGCCCAAGTCATAGCATTACCATCACCTTCATGAACTGGTTCACAATTTTCATCGACCCATTCATTTTCCCAATGAAATTCTTCAAGGATGAGTGGGTTGCATTTCTTTCCCTTGGAACCAAGCTCTCTAATTTTCTTAAATCTATTTTCCATCTTCCGGTTATAGCTAACATACACCAATTTGTTTAACCTTTTGTGCTCTAACCGGTTTCTCTTTTTGGTATGGACCTACACAAAATACAATTCAAAATGAGATATCATGCAAAGAATATTGTTGCCAAACTCCAATTACTTTGCAGTAGGACTTACATGAGCAAATGCACTCCAATTACGCTCGCATCTAGATGCCGCACAACAAAGGCTAATGATTTTTTTTGCTAAACTTTGAAGCTCATATGCTAGACCACCATATGAACCCCACCAAAGAACTGCAATTTATATTACAAATATACCATCCCATTGTTAGTTTATTAGCAAACAAAGTAACCAATGAAGAAGGGAAGGGAATAGCTGTACCGAAACTTACTTGGATTTTTTCTATCCCTATCTCTTATTGCTCCTTGCTTTGAGAAGACGTCACCTTCTGATCTCTCATAGTCATTAGCTTACTTACTGACAATGGTATGTTCTTCATCATCACTCACCATCTTCCACATAACTTCATTAAACATCGCTCATAGCCTTGCAACTTTTTTCCTATCTTTCTCCCTTATGGCAAAGAATTTGCTTGGATTCAAGTACAGAGCTGCCCCATACAACTTTTGCTCCATTTGGTTTTCCCATCTCTTCTCATATAACTCTAGTACCTCTTTAAGTAAACATGGTTTCTCTTTCAAAGAATCATTGATTGTGGTCTTTGCAACATCCATGGCTGCCATGATCTTAGGAGCTGCTGGTGTCTCATCCCCATCTACTATTCTTAGTGCAACAAGAAGTGGTTGTGAAGCTTTTAGTCAATTTTCCAATTTATTCCAAAATGCCATTGAAATGACAATATTCTCCACTTGTCGCCCTTCTGGAGAAGTGGAGAAGCTATTAGCGTGCCATTCATCGCTAACAAATAAATTTCTTAAACCATTTCTGTGCCTATGCATACTTGCCAATGTGAGAAATGAAGTAGCAAAGCGAGTCACAGCTGGCCTCACCAGATCCCCACCTATCTTCTCTCTCATTAGTTCAAGAACCCTCCCATGCTTGTAGATGAATCTACACACCTTTTTGTCATATTGATGCAAGTGTTGAATTCCTTGATTTTTCCGATATCCTCCAACAACAAATCCAAGCAATGGGTAGCACAAGGTGTCCAAAACAAATGTGGGATCCTCTCCATTAGAATCCTCCCAGCTTCCTTGAAGTTTGCTCCATTGTATGTGACAATTTGCACCACATACTCCTTCCCAACGTTGTCAATTTGCTTCTCCAACAAATCTGCCAACATTTGTGCATCTGCTATCTCACTTGAAGAATCAACATAGCCTAGAAAGGTCCCTGCTGGACTGTTAATAAGAAAATTGATGAGGTGGTGATGGCTTGTGTCTGTTCACCTATCAGACATAAGTGTACAACCATATTCCTTCTAAGACTCTTCATGTTTCTTTCTTAGTTCGATTGTTCTATTCACAACCCTTTCAAGCAGTGGACTTCTAATATCATGGTATGATGGTGAGCGATACCCAGGACTATATTGCCCAATTGACTCAAAGCATAATCTCCCAACTTCTTGAGTTAATGACATTCAATAGTATTCCATTCTCATAAAAGAAATCAACAACATAGTCATCAACAATCTGTTTGGCCTCCTTATCTTTCGTTCTGCAGTGCTCAAGAGTTGATTGAGAAGTCTTGGATTTATGTCTCTCTGCAATTTCTTCTGTTGACTTGCAAAGCATGGAACTCACTGACTTAGATAATTTTTGAGTTTGTGGTTTTGGTGGAGCTGAAACAACAAAAGAAGTAATGACAGCCTGAGCAATCCTCTTCTTTGCTTGCTTAACTTTTGTCCCTGAACTTGGTATTGGTCCTCTTGTAGGTTCATCTTGAGCAGCTTGTTCCTCTCCTCTTCATTTGTGTGTCCTTGACCTTCTTCAGACATATCCAACATAGTCCTTGAATTCTTTATTAGATAGGCATGCATCTCTTTCCTAACTAATTCAGGAACTTTTGGACATTTCATTGTATCACCAAACCCTCTGTAATGTGCTGCTTGAACCTTTTTATTCCAGAAGGGACCACCTTCATGCAAAAGATGCACTGCACAAAGTCCTTGGTAGGATCTGGCCACCACCCATACTTCCATCCTAGGTCTTGAGATCGAGCTTTATTCTTCGAGTCAATAGCTTTCGTAGCAAGATCAGGCGGGAGTTCTGCTATAGCTTCTCAGCTAGGGCCGAAATATTGGGAGTACCTGAAGAAACTGTTGTGGCACCTCCTGATGCAGCCGATGAATTTCCAGCACCTCTTTTAGGGTCATCCTCAGGCATGATAACTTGCACCGCAGCACGCCGACGTTCATTTTCTACACATACAACACAAGCAACTTCAACAATCTATGCTAAACTGCAATTTCTAGATAAACACAAGTACACAACAATCTACAATTCTACTGCTGCTATTTCAGTACTGCATGGCAATTTATAAATTGAAAATATATGTTGTGCTGCTACTCACCCGAGGAAGACGAACTCATGATGGCAGCAGGCAACAACAACCAGTAGTGATTAGCGAAGCAACAACCAACAAGCAACTACAAACAACATTTAGTCATTCATCAACAGAATGAACAAATGCACCTAGCAAGAATGAACAGATGTATAAGCTGAGTCATTCATCAACCTGTAGAGTGTAGAGTGGGTGCGGCGTCGGCAGGACCAGGCGTGGGCGCGGCATCGGCTGGACCTCCGCCTGGCGTGCGCTAGACGTCGTCTGGACATGTCACAGGCGTGCACGCGGCGTCGGCTGGAGTGCTGGAGGCGTGCGCATGGCGTGAACCCCAGGTGTGCGCGCAGCGTTGGTGTCGGCGTGGTGTGAGCCCCAGGCGTGCGCGCGGTGTCCGTGTCGGCGTCGGCTGGAGCGTGCGTGCGCATCGGCGCCGGCGTCGGCTGGAGGTGTGCGCGCGGCGCACAGAATAGGTTGGGCAGGGGGCGCAAGGATATTCAGTATAACCCTAACCCTAACAGGCTAGGTAAAAAGCCCAGTGAAACAAGAACGGGCCCACTGAAATCACAAATTTTAACCTAGTCGCTTGGTCGCCATTTTCTCCCTAATCATCCCTAATCGTCGACTAATCGGACAACCAAAATTCTAGGCGTTCTGATAAGGTCGGCGCGCCTGGTCGTGCCCACAAAACCGAGTAGGCCGATTAGTCGCGATTAATCACAACTAATCGGACGATTTGTATACACTGACGTTGACTATAAAATATGCTATATTATACCAACCGATTAATTGATGACCGATTAATTCAGTTAATCCTCCGATTAACTGATTAATCCTTATTGAGTGGTCAGCCGATCAGCTACCTATCACCAAATTTTCTAACACTGGGTATTTATATGATCAACCCCATGATTCTGAAATCTGAATTATGGGCGATGTTTTATATTTCATGCCTTAGGTTTTGGGGAAACAGATAAATCAATCTAGGAAGCGTCGTTTGCCACGTGCAAGTGATGAAGATAATCATACTGACCAAAGTGATCTTCTATGTCTTCAATGTGGTATGCTGAAATTTCACTTTTAATACTGTATTGCATATAGTTAACATTCTTAATTCATGCTAATTAACATGAATCATTATATGGATCTTGCCTTGCTTGTTTCATGTACTTATTTGATAGTAAAAATGGTTTATAATAAATGTTTGATTTATCATTAATTTCAGATTGAGTTCTGCTGCTTTTGCAATGTGATACTAGTGAAAAATTGTCCTACCAACTAGGGGTGGCAATGAGCCGAGCCGAGAAAAATTGTCCTACCAACTAGGGGTGGTAATGAGCCGAGCCGACTTGGGCTCGGCTCGGCCGAGCCATGTGTTAAACGAGTCGAGCCAGGCTCGGCTCGGCCACCCAAGCGAGCCAGAAACACATCTCGGCTCGGGCTCAGCCGAGCCTCGAGCCAGCTCAGCTCGGCTCACGCAGCAGCAAACCAAAACTGCGATTTTGGCATTCTGCATTCATCACGTAGGGCAGACAATAGATCTGCGCACTCAAAGAGCGCCATAGTAGTGGGTGCAAGGGGCGGCGACAGTTGGCGGTGGCGACAGCGAGCGTAGGGCCGACGAAAGTCTGTAGATGGTGTCGGCGGCAATGATTTCAGATCGTCTAGTCGAGACTAGTCGTAGGGGCACTGACTAATCGATTAGTTGTGACTAATCGTAGATTAGTCGTTGTACACTTGTACTGCACAAAGATGAGAATTTAGCCCACATGAGAGTAGGGAGAGAATAAGAGTGATAGCTACTGTGCACATAACAGACTACCTTAGTGCCCAATGGCCACAACTGTGCCTAGACCAGACTACCCCCAAGTGCCTAGCCTTAAAGACTAGTTTGGCTTGCATAGAAGCAAAAGAAAAGGCAAGGAAAAAACAGTGAGGGTCGTAGAGGACCTCGCCGGTGTGGATCTGACGCCGCCTCGCCGGAGTGAACATCTGCCGCCGCTGTCAGATTTGGAGCACCACCCACACTCCGAGCAGTAGCTCGACAGCAGTGGCTCCCTCCTAGTGCAGCAGCAACCCCCACGACCCTTCCCCTCTAACAGCGTGCCATGTCCGCAGGAGACTCTCTCCACTCGAACACCTCGAGCGCGTGGCGTCGGTAGGAGGCCAAAGTCGCCGTGGCAAAGGAGCACGAGCGGGTGGCAGTAGAGGCTGCAGTAGCGGCGGCTCGGAAGGCGAGGTTGGTGGTGACAGAACTGGCAGCAGCAAGAGTGGAAGAGGAAGCGGCGGCGGCTGCGGCTGTAGCACGTGTTGCGGCGTTAGAGCTCGAAGTTTTGCGCCATGGTAGTAGCTGTGGCACTGCCTCCGAGGGAGGTAGCATCGACCTAGAGGCCGAGTTACCAAGGAGGGTGAAGGATGAGCGGGTGGCGCAGTGGGTAGCAGAACAGCTCCGCGCACACGGCTGCAACCCAAATGGGCCTAGACGTGTCGACAACGCTCTCAGAGGATGCGCACGCGACAGTCATGCTCCTGGCGAACGTGACCCTCACAAGGGGCGTGGCTCTCCTTCCCCGGATCGGTGCCATAGTCATCATGGCTTCTTGACTATTGTCAAGGACGCTAGCGCTGGTGGTGGATGGCCCACCCTCTCCAAGACTAACTATGACGACTGGTCCGTGATTATGAGGGTGAAGCTCCAAGTGCGACACATGTGGGAGGCGGTCACATACGACGACATCGACTACGACGATGATCGATGAGCGCTAGAGGCCCTCGTGGTTGTAGTCCCGCCGGAGATGTAGTCTTCGATTGCTTGCAAGTGGACTGCCAAGGAGTCATGGGATTCCATCGCTGCAGCGCGTATCAGTAGTGATCGTGCCTGCAAGTCTACGATGCAGGCACTACGCAAGTAGTGGGAGAACCTGGCTTTTAAACCAGGTGAGGATGTTGATGATTTTGCTCTCCGTCTCAACTCTCTACTGCAAAAGTTGGTGCAACACGACAAAGATATCATCAACGAGGAAAGAATCGTCGAGAAGCTCTTTCGCTGCGTTCTTGGGAGATACAAGCAGATCGCTCGCTTAATCAAGTCCTTACTGTACATCTTCGGGATGTCGATCGAAGAGGCGATAGGTCACCTCAAGGTCGTCGACAACAACGAGTCCCAACCATCTTTAGAGTCGGCCACCACTGGTGGCAAGCTTCTTTTCATCGAGGAGCAGTGGCTCGTCCGCTAGTGAGAGCAGAAGAAGGGGAGGCATCAAGCTCGTCGAGTGGCCGTAAGCGCCAGCCACGCAGGGGGTGCAAGGCCCCCCAAGCGCGTGGAGGCAATACTGGTGGCACCAATGGTGATAGCAAGGCTACCCGTGACAACACTTGTCACAATTGTGGAAAGGTCGACCATTGGGCCTAGACTGCCGGCAAGCAAAGCGTGGTGATCAGGCACATGTCATGCAAGTGTAGGAGAAGCCAGCTCTATTCCTTATACATGGGAACATTGAGCTACACTCCCCTCTCGCGTCGACAGTCATCGATCTTCCCCACGTCGACGAGCCACGCGCACACGTCTTCCTCGGTAATGGGTACAACAATGACAAGATCGATGGTTGGTTCCTCGACACCGGCGCCACCTATCACATGATTGGGCGGTGGGAGCACTTCTCCAACCTGGAGTCCGGCGTGCGAGGCTCCGTCAAGTTCGGGGAAGCCTCCGTCGTGGAGATAAGGGGCGTCGGCTCCGCCGTGGAGATAAGGATGCCCTTGCCGTGTGTGCTGCCAATCATGCAGGTGGCCTGGTAGAAGCTGATGGCCGTGGGACTCCCCCGTTGACCCTCGTTGACCGAGCCACCGAGCCGCTTGCGAGCTGGCTCGACTCGGCTCGGTCAGTTACTGAGCCAAACAACTCGGCTCGAGTTCGGCTTGTGGAGACTACGAGCTGAGCCCGAGTTGGCTCACGAGCCTCGAGCCAAACTGCCAGCCCTACTTGCAGGTGGCTTGGTAGAAGCTGATGGCCATGGGACTCTCCTGTTGACCCTCGTTGACCGAGCCACCGAGCCACTCACAAGCTGGCTTGGCTCGGTCAGTTACTGAGACAAACAACTCATCTCGAGTTTGGCTCGTGGAGACTACGAGCTGAGCCAGGCTCGGCCGAGCCCGAGCTGGCTCGCGAGTCTCGAGCCAAACTGCTAGCCCTACTACCAAGATTCTGATTCATGATCCAGAGTCATGACAGTAATAAAAGTAGGTTATGTTGTTTCAGTTTGATATATCTAGGGTTCGATTTAATGTACCACTTTCTCCTTGTTTTCCATCAGTGTGGGTGAGGGTGAAAAATCAGCTATCAGAAAAAAATTTCCTGAAGTAATCACTAGTAGATCTATAACTTGTTATGCATCACGTGCTTTAGCTTGTTAGGCATTATCTATATTATATAGCTTGAAGTCCTGGCTAGTAAATTGCCGCTAGATTTTCTGAAGGTATAGATATTTAAATCACTCTTAAAGGGGTTTCACATGAGCTTATTGGGAGTTCACTGCTCAATGCTCATGTTCTTGCATTGATGTGGCTTTTGCAGTCTTCATTAGCATTATTGCAAAATGCACTTTCTATTCCATGTTTACATGTCGCCTGGATTTTTTTATTAGTCTTTTGACATATTCCTCAAATGAGAAAATTTCAGGAGCCGAATTTGGTGGATTTAGGTGCCGTCCAGGTGCTGCACACTTGCAGTGCAATGGATGCGGAGGAATGATGCCATCTAGACCTAACACCAGTATACCACAAAAATGTAACTGATATCTGATCATATGTACTTGACTACTTATATTAGAAAATACAAGGATTGTAGATTTACAGTTTAGTTGTTCATTTGATTGATTATTTAACATTACTGTGTCCTGCCATGATCTTAGAACATTTCTAGGTTCATGTGTTATTATTTTCCCATACTATTGTGTTTGGCATCACTTAGTTTATCTTAAGTATTTTTTTACATAAACCTGCATCAAGAGTACAAGTGATATGCACAATGGCCTCAACAAGTATTTTGAAGTTTGCAGTCAGCCAGTCACCACGAGTAGTTCCAGTTTCATCTTTCCCCTACTGAATGTTTATGAAAGCTATATCCTCTGTATTCTTTTAAATTTTCTGGATCCGAGTATCTGACCTACCAACCTTATGTTGCAGGTTTAGGATGTGATATGGCGTTTTGTGGTGCTTATTGGTGTTCCCAAGGAATGAGTTCAAATCAGCATAATAAAATATGTGATCAGGAAACTTTTAAGATGGTAAGACAATCTGTTGCTTATATATTTTAGACTCAATTATACTATTGCAATGTTTGACATGTGTGATTACTGTATAATTTTGCAGATTTCTCAGCGTCATACCTCTATAGTTCCTGATACAGTTCATGGAGGCAATCAATATGAAAAAGATGTAGGCATATTTTGGCACGATCTTATCCTATCATGTTGCTCCTTTTATGGCCAAGGTAGTAGTTTCACATGAGTGCAATGTGTTTTTTCTTTCTAGATTACAGAAAGATGTATACAGCAATCAGGCAAAGCATTGCAAGCTATAATCTCAGAGTGGATAGCAAAGTTTGACAATGAGGAACTTGGTAATTTCCTATCTATTTCAGTCAATTTCCACATTGATGTATGTGTGGTTATAGTTGTTATTTAGTTACTGTCAATGTTTACAAATCGCCTAGTCGAACCTAGTCGCCATGGTACCGACTAGAAAACTAATCGCGATTAATCGCGATTAGTCGATTCTGGTCGGTTCTAGTCGTTTGTCTAATCGTCCCATATATTTTAGGACATATATATAGTTACATAATACATACTATATAGTATGTGTCTATGTGATAATTTATAGGTGGCCTCTTAAAAGCAAGCCCAATCAAGATTCAAGAGTACATGGATAGGTAGTTAGAGACATACCTGGAGTAAGGGCAAGGCCATTATACTCTTCATGTTTTTATCCGGCAACTTATCCCAGTACATAAAATGGAGTAATACCTGCCAAAAACATAATAACCAACAAATCAAACTCAGATTATCAAAAACAATGAAACAAGAATATCTTGACAGCCAATTGCCAAACAGCCAACAAATCATCATAACAGTAGCAATTAGCAAATCATCAACCATCATAACAATAGCAAATCATCAAAAACAGAAACTTGGGTTCAAATCAAGCAGTAGCAACTAGCAAGCAACCACACACATAGTCATAACAGTTTTAATTCAGTAGCAAACACCCACAAGCAGCCAACTAACAATCTAATTATTTAAATGAGCAAATCATCATTCAATTTGAAGCCTCCAGATCCATCTCCAGCTGGTGGAAGTCCATCTCCATCATCATTATAAAGTGACTCTTCATCCTCTTCCATTGCTCTAGCTGAATCAAATTCTGCTTGTCCCAACTGATCTTCAATGTCATCTTCATCAATATCCTGAGCCATTGTATTCCTTTGACGCTTCTTGTTCCTAACATAGGTATGCTTGACAGAGGTAGCAGCCCTAGGTAGACGCATGCTACGTCCTTGCAAACCCTCGGTTGCACCAATAACTTCATCCACATGAGCCCAAGTCATAGCATTACCATCACCTTCATGAACTGGTTCACAATTTTCATCGACCCATTCATTTTCCCAATGAAATTCTTCAAGGAGGAGTGGGTTGCATTTCTTTCCCTTGGAACCAAGCTCTCTAATTTTCTTAAATCTATTTTCCATCTTCCGGTTGTAGCTAACATACACCAATTTGTTTAACCTTTTGTGCTCTAACCGGTTTCTCTTTTTGGTATGGACCTACACAAAATACAATTCAAAATGAGATATCATGCAAAGAATATTGTTGCCAAACTCCAATTACTTTGTAGTAGGACTTACATGAGCAAATGCACTCCAATTACGCTCACATCCAGATGCCGCACAACAAAGGCTAATGATTTTTTTTGCTAAACTTTGAAGCTCATACGCTAGACCACCATATGAACCCCACCAAAGAACTGCAATTTATATTACAAATATACAATCATATTGTTAGTTTATTAGCAAACAAAGTAACCAATGAAGAAGGGAAGAGAATAGTTGTATCAAAACTTACTTGGATTTTTTCTATCCCTATCTCGTATTGCTCCTTGCTTTGAGAAGGCGTCACCTTCTGACCTCTCATAGTCATCAGCTTGTTTACTAACAATGGTCTGTTCTTCATCATCACTCACCATCTTCCACATAACTTCATTAAACATCGCTCTTAGCCTTGCAGCTTTTTTCCTATCTTTCTCCCTTATAGCAAAGAATTTGCTTGGATTCAAGTATAGAGCTGCCCCATACAACTTTTGCTCCATTTGGTTTTCCCATCTCTTCTCATATAACTCTAGTACCTCTTTAAGTAAACGTGGTTTCTCTTTCAAAGAATCTTGGATTGTGGTCTTTGCAACATCCATGGCTGCCATGATCTCAGGAGCTGCTGGTGTCTCATCCCCATCTACTATTCTTAGTGCAACAAGAAGTGGTTGTGAAGCTTTTAGGCAATTTTCCAATTTATTCCAAAATGCCATTGAAATGACAATATTCTCAACTTGTCGCCCTTCTTGAGAAGTGGAGAAGCTATTAGCGTGCCATTCATCGCTAACAAATAAATTTCTTAAACCATTTCTGTGCCTATGCATACTTGCCAATGTGAGAAATGAAGTAGCAAAGCGAGTCACAGCTGGCCTCACGAGATCCCCACCTAGCTTCTCTCTCATTAGATCAAGAACCCTCCCATGCTTGTAGATGAATCTACACACCTTCTTTGCCATATTGATGCAAGTGTTGAATTCCTTGATTTTTCCAATATCCTCCAACAACAAATCCAAGCAATGAGCAGCACAAGGTGTCCAAAACAAATGAGGGATCCTCTCCATTAGAATCCTCCCGGCTGCCTTGAAGTTTGCTCCATTGTCTGTGACAATTTGCACCACATACTCCTTCCCAACGGTGTCAATTTGCTTCTCCAACAAGTCAGCCAACATCTGTGCATCTGCTATCTCACTTGAAGCATCAACAGAGCCTAGAAAGAAGGTCCCTGCTGGACTGTTAATAAGAAAATTGATGAGGTGGTGATGGCTTGTGTCTGTCCACCCATCAGACATAAGCGTGCAACCATATTCCTTCCAAGACTCTTCATGTTTCTTTCTTAGTTCAGTTGTTCTATTCACAGCCCTTTCAAGTAGTGGACTTCTAATATCATGGTATGATGGTGAGCGATATCCAGGACCATATTGCCCAATTGACTCAAGCATAATCTCCCAACTTCTTGAGTTAATGACATTCAATGGTATACCATTCTCATAAAAGAAATCAGCAACATGGTCATCCACAATCTGTTTGGCCTCCTTATCTTTCTTTGTGCAGTGCTCAAGAGTTGATTGAGAAGTCTTGGATTTATGTCTCTCTGCAATTACTTCTTCTGGTGACTTGCAAAGCATGGAACTCACTGACTTAGACAATTTTTGAGTTTGTGGTTTTGGTGGAGCTGAAACAACAAAAGAAGTAATGGCAGCCTGAGCAATCCTCTTCTTTGCTTGCTTAACTTTTGTACCAGAACTTGGTATTGGTCCTTTTTTAGGTTCATCTTGAGCAGCTTGTTCCTCTTCCTCTTCATTTGCATCTCCTTGACCTTCTTCAGACATATCCAACACAGTCCTTGAATTCTTTATTAGATAGGTATGCATCTCTTTCCTAACTAATTCAGGTGCTTTTGGACATTTCATTGTATCACCAAATCCCCCTGCAATGTGCTGCTTGAACCTTTTTATTCCAGAAGGGACCACTTTCATGCAAAAGATGCACTGCACAAAGTCTTTCTTGGTAGGATCTGGCCACCACCCATACTTCCATCCCGGGTCTTGAGATCGAGCTTTATTCTTCGCATCAGTAGCTTTCATAGCAAGATCAGGCGGGAGTTCTGCTATAGCCTTCTCAGCTAAGGCCGAAATATTGGGAGTACCCGAAGAAGCTGTTGCGGCACCTCCTGATGCAGCCGATGAATTTCCAACACTTCTTTTAGGGTCAGCCTCAGGCATGATAACTTGCACCGCAGCACGCCGACGTTCATTTTCTACATATATACACATACACATACAACACAAGCAACTTCAACAATCTATGCTAAACTGCAACTTCTACAATCCATTGATAAATTTTCAGTACTGGAAAATATATGTTATGCCCTAATGCCCTTGTGGCCTTGTGCTACAACTCACCGGAGGAAGAAGAACTCATGATGGCAGCACGACGTGGCTGGAGCAGGCCGTGCGCGCGACGTGGCTGGAGCAGGCCGTGCGCGCGGCGTGGCTGGAGCGGCGTGCGCGCGGCGTGGCTGGCCGCTGGAGGCTGGACAAGCGACAGCTGGAGGCTTGCCGCGTCCGCGTCGGCGTCGGCGCAGGCTGGTGGCGTGCGCGTCGGCGCTGGCTGGCGGCGTGCGCGTGCGCGTCGGCGTCGGGCTCTGGCGGCGTGCGCGTGCGCGTCGGCGCTGGCTGGTGGCGTGCGCGTCGGCGTCGGGCTCTGGCGGCGTGCGCGTCCGCGTCGGCGTCGGCGCAGGCTGGTGGCGTGCGCGTCGGCGCTGGCTGGCGGCCTGCGCGTGCGCGTCGGCGTCGGGCTCTGGCGGCGTGCGCGTGCGCGTCGGCGCTGGCTGGCGGCGTGCGCGTCGGCGCGGGCTCTGGCGGCGTGCGGCTGTGCGCGGGCTCTGGCGGCGTGCGGCTGTGCGCGGCGTGCCCTAACCCAGGCGGCGCACACAAATGCCAGAACAAGAAAAGGCTAACAGGCTCTAACCCTAACAGGCTAGGTAAAAGCCCACCAGAGGAAGAAAAGGCCCAGTCAATTCCAAAAATTTTGCCTGGTCGCCTGGTCGCCATATTCACCCTAGTCGTCCGCCTAATCGCGATTAGTCGTCGCCTAATCGGACGACTAATTTTCTGGTCGCTCTGATCGGGTCGGCGCGCCTGGTCGGTCACACAATTCCGACCAGGCCGATTAGTCGCGATTAATCGCGACTAATCGGACGATTTGTAAACACTGGTTACTGTTACTCATGTTACTGCAATAAGGATCATGTAAACATATGCGCATTACATGCTGCAGCTTTGCATTTCTTGTGCTACAATTACATCATGATACTTCTAGCATAATGACCAGGTAACCACAATAATTTACAGTCTGAAATCTGAATGGTGTTTGTTTCAGAATGACACCCTTCTGCATGACTTGAATGTTGAAAAGGAAAACCTACTTTCAATACATGGCTCTTTGTTAGTGGTTTAAACATGGCTTTTGAACCTATGTTTACTCTTATTGCACATGCCCCCATCTGTTTTGCATTTGTATGACGTGCTATTCTTTGCATGCAGATCGCTCACGGCTGCAACTAAATCACGCTGATGCAATTACTTCTAGGACATATGTTTGCAAGTAATTATTTCCCCTACTTTACAAGAATAGTTTGATTTTGTCTTGCTGTTTTTGCTTATTTTGTTGACTTAAAATGAATGCAGTCACTGCTACAACAAGTTCATTGATTTTCTGCTGTACTGGTTCCGGGTATCCATGCCCAGAAATGTATGTATACTGCATACAGCTACTAACTCCTATCAATTCCTCTTCATTATTGTAATGCTTCACGCCAATATAATCAATTCCTTTTCTAATGTTAATATGTGATAGGTTATTTGAAGCCACATCTTACATAAATTGTTCTATAACTTTTGTGTTCCTAACCAACTTTGTGAAATGGTATTTTGATTGTTCGAATGGTCAATTTTGCAACATCCCTCTAAATATAACATGAACTAATATTACTTCACATATGGATTATTAAATTGCTTTTCATGATATAATCCTGGACTCATGTGAACTGTCCTGTTTTAACCACTGGATTCTTGTTCGTTCCAAAATCTTGAGTACAACAACAAAAATGTTTCTTTTATCAAGTAGGATGCAGTAAAACTCTGTTCTTATTATTTGAAAGGTTAGGTTCCAGTCATAGCTGAACCAATCTTTAGCTGACGATATAATCATTAATCTCATGAACCTATAGAAATCTTGAAGCACAGCTGCACTGGCTTATTTAGTCTTCTAACGTTGATGGTGATGTTTGTATCAGCTTCTTCCACCTGATGCTGCTAACAGGGAGAGCTGCTGGTATGGTTTCATGTGCCGCACCCAGCACCACCGACATGACCACGCTAAGAAGTTGAACCATGTCTGTCGTCCAACGAGAGGCAACCCCTAGTTGGCTTCTTCTTGCTCCCGGTCAACAGCCAACGATACAATCTGTTCCTCATTCACTATCTGAACTGTGGTGTTCTATGTCATGCTTCCAGCTTACCGTTTTTTGCGGTCTGCTGAGTGTTTGAACAAAGGGAGCAGAAGTTTTTGAAAGAGGAACAGGATGGCCTGGCTGGCTGGTTGGCTGGATGCATGGAAGAAGCAGCACAGATCCTGTTAATCTTGAGCAGGTCCTGTCACTGAAAGCACAGTATTGCATTTGCAGTGGACAGACGCTGTTGCTGGGATGGCCACTCTGTCGGCAGGTCGTGTACATGTATGTATCGTATCCATGCATAATTGAGCTAGCTCTCTTGCCCTCGCTTTCACACGCATGAGACCGACGTTTTCATGGCCATGCCAGAGATGAAATGAAAATGGTGATGGCAACGTGTTCATGCGCACGCAGACTTCAACCCCATTTGGCCGTCCTTGTCGGCGGCTTTCCCTGAATTTGTTAGCCCGTCGTCGTCACTTTACTGCCGATTTAATCAGCAGGCACTGCAAGCAGCAGCGTTAATCCACTTGTGGATGGATGTTTTTAGTCCAGTCATGTTGAGAGCTAGCTACTTCATCTGTTTCATATCATAATTCATTTGACTTTCTTAACTTTATTAGCTTTTTTCCAAAGACATTTTATGGTTGATTTCATGATTTCTAACTTGATGTTTTGGTGTTGACATATTTTTCTATAAAATTGGCTAAAGTTAACGTAGTTTGACTTATAAAAAAAATTAATGACATACGATATATATATGTATATATATATATATATAACAGATGTACTAATAGTAGATGCAGCATGTCTCTCTCTATATAGTGATAATATATGCAATAGTTTTAGCCGTGTGCTGCAGGAAAAACGGGGAAATTTAGCTATTTGCTATCCTAAAGAACACTACCTACTCAAATGTCTTTCAATTATTTGTTATTCTCTTTGTGAGCCAATTATTTTTTTATTTTGCATCTAGTTGGTGCTATGTCACCTGTCACATTAATGTTTTTGCTACATTACATTGCCACATCATTATTTTCTTCCTCCTCTCTCCCCATCTCCTCTCAACTCCTATGTTGTCGCCGCCTCTGCACGTGTGGTCGGCTGTTTGGCCAAAAATGTGTTGGTGTTGTTTTCGATTACACGTGTGACCTAGGAGATTTGCTTAACTCTAATGTAGGTCCTAAATATATTGAGGTTCTGAGCATGCTGATCAATTTGATCTTATAATAAGGTACAGAAAAATGTTAGTAGCAACGTCCATTAGCTATCGAGTCGATGGCCATGATATGCATCGGGTCACACGTATTGAGCGAGAAAATCTATAGCACATGATACATGTAAACCATCAGGTATTGTGGGACAAGAGCCTGACCATCAGGATGACCAGGCAATTGGTCGATACATAGTACCCACACCAATAGGGCCGATGATCGGGTAAACGATACACTGTATATTCAGGCTGATTGACTATCCTCGATGCTGATGAGACGTGACATAGAATTAAAGATAACCTACTGGCTAATACTTCGATAGAATCTAAATCTTGTATACCAGAGAATGCGTTATACTATCAAATCATCATAACATCAAGATCAGACTTAACCAAGATAGTTGCTAAATCACGAATAATTCATAGTGTTTCAACATCTCGGGCATACTTTATTCAAATGAACGATGCACAACAATAAATCAGATACAATAGATCAAGATGTCGGACCTAACCGATGAAGCCATCTAAATCAATCTAAGAGATCATATGATGTACCCTTAGACAACATAGCTCATACATCTAGATAAACCAATGATTATACTGACTGAACCAATGCGCTACAAGAGATCGAAGTGATGCAGCCTTGAACAACATCGATCTAGTCGATACAATCGTCGGGTGGTAGGACTTACCCCTTCGCTGGAGATCGAAGCGATGCAGGCCAGCTCCAAGTGCCTAGTCCAACCAAGATCAACCTTGAATGAACAAGGGTGGTGATGCACCGAGAGTAATTTTGTGGTTGTTAATGTATGTGTTCTAATCTACATAATATGTACATATTTATAGTCTGGAGACTTGCCGTCCACTACAATCGTAACCGATTCTGACCTTTATCTCTATCTCTTTATCAATACTGGCTACTTCATATACGATCATGTATAACAAATGAACTTCTTTTGACCAACCTTTGACCGAACCTCTTTGACTTCAGTTGACCATGCCAGATCCTTACTAGGCTTGGGCCTTAAACAAATTTTACTGTCAACACATGCCCTAGTTTCGGAGCATAAGTGTAGCTAATGCTTCGAAATTATCACTCATTTAAGGCTTTCTACACCATGTCATCTCAAAAGTCCCACCAAACTTTTATTAATAGCCAAACCTTTCGCCTTCTGGCAGCTTTAAGCCTACTATATATATTCAAAGCATTGTTTTCACATTGTAGAAGTCTTCATAGACCCTTTCATATTCTTCCTCGCTCTGCCTTTTTTGGCCATGGAGGACTGTGATGGATGTCGCTTGGTTCGACGCATCTACTTCTCTTTTGTGACGACGTCGGACTAGGCTTCATTCCACAAAGTCCGGCAATGGTGCCGTTGAACAGTGTTGCCGAAAAATCTAGCTCCTCCAATCTCGGGCCTGTGATCAATCTAGTGCTTCAAAACCTGTACTCATCAACATCATCCCTTTTTCCAAACGTTGTAGCTAGGCCCAACAAATCTGCCGAAATTGACTTGACCCAACTGCAGAGGCGTCATTTCACCTTATAAGTATTCGTTGACCGCTACTTCTCTACGCCTTCTGAGTTTTTAGCACTTTTCTCACACTCAGATTTCTCCGTCGGTGCTCCTACGACCGTCTCATGAATCCTCGCCATCGACGTCCTTCTCCGTCACTGACCTCGACTCCAACAACCATCACAATGGCGACCAATACATCCCCGAAGTACGCGCTCGACATTTTTACTATTCTTAAGTTTTCAACCCTTCATTTTTTCAGCACCTCATCGCTTCTTCTTTATTTTCCCTTTTCTGTAGAACCTACAAAACCAGATCCTCATCCCCATGTCTCAACATCTTTCTTGCTATTTCCTAGGTCCGATGGGCGATTATGATCCTACTGAAATTATCAATGCCGAAATGCAATGAATCCCCTTTAAAAACTCCAAAATGTTCATGTCTGACTGGAACCAAAGCTTTAGGGCTTTTCCTTCTCCTCTTCCTGGATGGCGCAGCTGGTACCTTCGAGTTTCCGCATCGGAGCGCAGTTCCTGGGAGCAAACTGGTATAACGCACTGCATCGGCCTTTCTCTTGCCACACCATAGAAAAATGAGATGATGCTAGCTTCTTCGTGTTACTTTTGGTCTGATACGTTGAACATATTTCTTTTTGGCCACGAGCCGATGAGCCTCACTCTTCTCGATATCACTGCATTGACCTCCCTTGACATCACTGCTAAAGCCAATCCCTTCCTCTTTCACTCTAAACCCTCTCATCGTTTTGACATCAAATCCAGTGGTGGCTGGGCAAAGTACATTGCAAACCACAATAAACAGACTAGCCCTGTCAGTGTGCATGAGCACATTGCCTTCCTTAACCTCTGGCTCGAGAGGTTTCTCTTCTGTGGGCCCTTGGGCCTACCCGCCATATCCAATTCTTGGCGAAGCAACTAGCTGCCAACGTTAAGATCCCTCTTGGCTAATACCTTCTTGGCTCTCTCTATCATCTCCTCAACCAGATATCGGTCTGATTATCGGCCGGTAACGTAGTGGGCCATCTCGGTGGTCCCTGTTGGTTCCTCCATCTCTAACTTAATGTATATACAGCCAAAATTTCTTCTGGACCTTCCTTTGACCTTCTTCGATTCTCTCTGACTACCGTGAGTTCGCCCCACTTACCACCCACCGGTGCTTGTCTTTGGGTGAGGCATCCGCCTACTGACTAGGGGAAAAATGTCTGCTGACCTCTTAGCTCGCTGGTTCAAGGCGTTTTTTTGTGGTTTTACTAGCGGCTGCGTAACCTGGTTTGCATATGGATCCTTGGCGGACTACGAATATCTACATCGGCTATTGTTAGCCGATGTGTTCACCGATCAAGAAAGTAGGGACGTCTTCCTTACTAGTATCTCTCCTTGCCTCCTTCCGGTCAACTTCACAGTTGGCCATGCGCGCAAACCATCATACGAGTTCTACCACCCAATGATTTGCACCCAATAATTTGGTTTCAGTCAACTGCCAATTAGTCTCTTCTTCATCAGTCGGATCCAAGTCCGTGGTGAAGTCAAAAGCTCTCTAGAGTATGATCGACTCCTTTCAATGGCCGATCCAATCACTATAGGTGAGCTTGGATCATGGAGCGCATGTAGGGCAACCTCGGTCCCTTACAAGAGATGGTGGGTCGAGATGAGCTAGCACGCCTTCAACCGTCACTCCAAGCACTACTGCCTATCGCTGGACCCGGCCTTCACGGACATCGATCCCGAGGTTTCTTCGATCTATCTCTCCTCAACTTGTTTCACCGTTTTTTATCTTCTAATCATCTTTGTACTTGCAGGAGGACGACTTTGATGCGCCTTCAGTGAGCCAAAGTGGCTGACCGATAATTTATGGACTGGTATTGGTCACTACCAACCTGGGCACCGGGGCTCCCACTCTGACGGACTGGATCAACAAAAAATGGGTCAACCCAGGAACTCTTCCAGTTTTATCTTTGCCATGTCCGGTAAACTCTCATCTTTTCTTTTATGCAATTTTTTCATTTGGCCTTGTCGTTTATCCCTTTTTCATTATAGCCGACGTCGATTGCCTCTCCGACTATACAAACTCGTACCACGGATGTACCTCTGCCGATGGATGTAGTGTCTTCAATGGCTCAGGTTTATATTTCCCTCATCCTGCACATATATTCCTCTTTATTCTTTGTCTTCTTGATACCTGACATCTTATTATTTTAGCCATCATCTTCTACTCCCCTTGACGCCGCATCTCTCTATGTGGCATTCGATGCTGACACCGTGGCCGATGACCCTATTGACATTTCACCGACCATAGTTGCTGGGGATGTTGCCATTGGCTCTAGTGAATCGGCCATTGTTGCCGATGTCATCACTCTGTCTGATACCACCACCGGAGCTCTATCTGCCATCGCCGATGCCTCTCGCTAGGTACTTTACTTCTTCTTGGTTCTAGATCAACTTTATGTTACTGATATCGGTCCTATTTACAGCTGATGATTGGCCTTCTTGCCTATGAACCTCTTGCTTCTGCCTCCCGATCCGATCTAGGTGAAGTGGATATTGCACCGATACCTTCTACCGATGTGATCGGCCATGAAACTAATCTTCATGATGCTACCAAAGACGTGTCGCCTCCTGATTGCACTAGGCCGACTAATGTAAGTATTCTTCGTATTTGAGATTCACTATGATCAACTTTATATGTCTAACTCTACCCTTCCTTTCCAGTCCTTCGTCCACATGTTTCCTTTTGACATTAGTCAATACCTTCAAGATGAGGAGGTCACTGATGCCCGTCAACCAATTATGACTCAGCCATCTTTGGAGGTGAAGGAGATTCTATTGGACCTTTTGCGTCACCTGAGTGATCTGGTGGAGACCCTAATGAATGACTCGGGTCCCACAAGGGCTCGCTTCAACGACATATTGAACTCCCTCCCCTCCAAGCTTGTTGATGTTCTGACACCGATGGTGTACTTGGAGTACCATGGGCCGGTGCTCCAAAGAGCTTAGCAACGGATGGCCGATCAGGCGAGCCACACATCATAGTTGGATGCTACCAAAGCGTATGATGATGTGATACTTTCCAAAAGTGTTGGTCTAAATAATATTCGTAGCGAATCATCGGCTGCATCACTACATCTTGGTGAGCTGAGGGAAGAGGAGGCTGATTTGGTCGCAAAGCTAGGGGAAGTTCGGGCGGAGATAGCTTATGAAGAGAATATCCTAGCTGCCCTCCCAGATCGGATCGAAGCCTAGGATCACCGTCTCGCCGATGTGCTCGCCGTGAACATCAATGTCACCGTGCCATCAAGCCAATCCCTGGCTCTGATGCTGAAGATAGGGCGATCATCGGCAGTGTAGACAATATTCGGTAACAAGTAGTTGAGGCTATCCACTGATACTTATCTTGAACTGTTTACTTTTTATTTACCGATTGTTATGTAACCTTGAGCATTTTCTTGTGATATTCTGTCATAAACTTTTATTTACTCCTTCTATCTTGAGCGCTTTATATGTGCATCGAAGGGTGATGTTTTACCATCGACCGTCTAAAGGTGATACCCTCGGTATCGTCTATTTCTCTACTTTCGTGTAGATCTTTAGGCATCGATCCATACGCTTAGGAAATACTTCTTCAGATACTTTCCATTCAGTGCCTTACCAAACACTTATCCTTCTAGGCTTTCGAGTAGATAGGCATTACCAGGAACAACTCGATTTACGCGAATGGGTCCTTCCCAATTAGGTGACCATTTATCGAATCGATTATGTTTAGATACGATCGGCATGATAAGTTTCCATACAAGGTCTCCTTCTTAAAATGACTTGGGTACTACTTTCTTATTATAATACCCGACTATTCTTGTTTTGTTCTCTTCAATCTTCTCTAGGGCTCTCAATCGGTTCTGCGCTAAGTCATCTAGGCCATTTGTCATTAAATTATAATAATCATCGATTGTAAACTAGTCTGTAGTGTTACCCTTCTCGAGCCGATGTAATTTTCCTATGGCAATACTGCTTCATGGCCATAGACTAACTGATATAGTGGTGAAGGAAGTATGCCCAAGAAAATTCCAGGTATCGGAAGTTCCGATTTGGAATCAGATGTTCCAATTATTTTCTAGACACGAGTCAGAGAGCAAAAGTTGCTTCAGAAGTTCTGATATGGTATCAGAAGTTTCGATGAGCTGGAAGTTCCGATTTGGAATCAAGAAAATTGTACTGATTGGAAGTTCCAATATGTGTATCGGAAATTCTCAGGTGGGAGAAAATAGATTGGATCTGTTACAGTGTCGTGCTAGATTGAGAAACCGAAAATACTCTATCGGAAGTTCCGATCTAGGATCGGAAATTCCGACGTGGGTTAAAAAGATTGGATCTGTTAGAGAAAAAATCGGTTGTAACCAAATTGTTGGTATCGAGATGCTCGCGACCACGGGCTCTTGTGCCTATATAAAGAGAGGGGGAGGAGGTTTTGGAGAACAAGCTTTTGGATAGTTTAGACCTAGCCACCAAGAACTCCTCTCCTCCCTTTCTTGATCTCAAAAGTTGAGATTGAGGATCTCCCGTTTCTCACGTACGGTGCTAGCATGCCATCGTGGGAGGAACTCCATCACTGTACGTGTGGATACCATGGAGGCGTTGCTCTAATAATGTTGACGCCAATATTTGGTAAAGCCCAGGCCCACTAAAGGTGCCACACGGTCAATAGAAGTCAAAGAAGATCTGGTCAAAGATGGTCAAGGAAGCCCATCCATGCTATTACAATATGATCCGATGTAGAGGAGCTGATGGAGATACAGATGGAAAGAAGATAAATCTAGAATCGTTTAGGATAGAGTGCTTGTACGACAAGTCTCCGTACTATAAATATGTACGCCTAGTTAGATTAGAAAGACACATCTCTGTCAAACAACTACTCCGCGCATCACCACCCTTGGTTCCCAAGGTTTATCCAGGCGGGGTTCGACACTTAGAGCTAGGCTGCATCATTTCGATATCCGCCGAAGAGGTGAGTCCCACCACCCCCGACGACCGTATCGCCTAGGTCAGTATCCTCACGAATGCATCAATTTGATCTCTTGAGGTGAACGTCGAAACAATATGGTCGTTGGTTCTTGGTGTATTGGCTAGGCCTAAGGCTGCATCAGATTGATCTCTTAGATTGATGTGATCTAGGTGTGGTAGTTTGAGGCTTCATTGGTTAAGTCTGATATCTCTTGCTATTGTATCTTTTTCATGTTGTACACCATTCATCTAAATAAAGCATGCCCGATACTTTGAAATATTATTAAGATCATCGTGACTAACTACTGTCTTGGTTAGGTCCGATCTAGTTATTGCGATTATTTTCATGATATAGACATGTTATCTGACACATTTTATTTATTTCTGTCGGAGTACAAGCTGACGTGTTATCTTTAATTCAACGCCACATCTTATTTGCCATCGGAAAATCACTCATCAGCCTATGTAGTAAAACTACCCATCTTATCGGCTGATGACACGCTCGCCCGATTGCTTCACCCCTGGTCATCGGCCCTATGGCTGATCGGCATGATATTCCATGAATATCTCATCCTCATCATGGACATTGGCTCGGTAGCTGATAGGCTACGCTATTGATCATATTTTCCTGTTTCATTATCAGTTGTAGGGTCAAACTAATTGGCACGCCTTGAACCCCATTTTTCTAAAAACGTAGGACCTGTACTAGAGTTAAGAAGATCTCCCAAGCTATGAGTGTGTCAAAGTGTGACCAAAAAACGCACCAACAAATAGCGACGCTTGTGGACTTCATCATGTGAACAACTACATCGTCTTCACCGATTGGATTGGTGAGGAATGGCCGGGACGAAGCGAGGATAGGCAAGGATGCGCTTCCTCAACATCTTCTTCCACTACACCTAGTGTGTCTTGTACTAGAAGGTACCAATCTATGATCTCATACGCGCATGCTTCTTGGGCTTTGGGGCGAATTTTTGAAATTTCTGGCTAGCGTAGCTTCCTCTTCCCCCAATAGTGGTATCAGAGCCTACGTGCATAGTATTCAATCTGGATCCCTCATGTATGGAGATACATGTTGGAAAAACAAATTATATATGTTTCTGTCCACAGCAAATCAGAAGTTTCGATGGTAGATCAGAAGTTCCGATACTAATTGAATGTTCTGATGTTGAATAATGATTCTATATAGAGAGAAATTGTTGCTACCAATGATTTTGATACTGATCGAAAGTTCCAACAGAATAGAAGTTCCGACCCACATGAATTTGAAATTCCGAGCCTATTGAGCTGGGTTTTTCAAATCCAAATTTCAGTCACTTGTAGATTCTTCGCCTAACTTTGTTTTGCAAAGAATGTTGTGACTGGCATGGCTTTTGATAAATGTGATGTATGAGATGCATGCAATGTATGTAAATTAAATATGGTTTGCGTGTCATGGTTATTTACATCCCAAGACCGATCTAAATTAAATACGACTTGCATGTCATTTTTGTTGTGCTTCGGCCCATGTAATTAGTATAGGCAATATGAGATAGACTAGTACACTTCATGGAGGCAGGGAGCACACACTCAATGACGTGATCTATGGAGATGGAGATCGCCATGTGAAGAGGGCCATGCTATGTCACAGTTAATATGATTGCATGTGATGTTTTCTTATGTTCCTGTTATACTATTCTTGCATTTTTCGTGTGCGCTAGGGACGTTACCATGCTAGAATAGTTTTCCCTTAGAAAATTAAGTATTGATGCTATTTATAATAACTGCAACCACCAAGGATCTTGATCATCGATAGAGGGTCTGCCAAAACAATGTGCTATATTTTATCTTGACTAGTTGGGGCAGAAGTCGGACTTCTGCACGCATAGTATTGGTTTGCTTAATGGGGATATCAAAACAGTTTTGGGCCTTGGAGCATATAGTTGGCGTAGAGCATAGGATGCTTCTCCAATGAAAAGAGTCACATACGATGTGATTAGAAAAGTGTTGCTTACCTATGTCACCTAGCTTCTAGCAGTGATGCTGAAGCTCACGAGGAGTTAGAATTAATATGGATTTTGCACCACTATTAGTCATTAGAGGGAAAGTGACTGTTTTAAAATAGTGGAACATCTTTTATTGGATAGAAGATAAACATTACATAGTGCTGAACCTTGCAATTAATCTTTTGTAGATCATGGAACCTACTATTCTTGAACGTGAGAAATTATCTGGAACAAACTTTATGGATTGATACCAAAATTTAAGAATTATTCTTAAACAAAAGAAAAATGATTACGTTCTTTAGGAACTCCACCCCGATGAGCCAGGAGAGGATGCTTTTGCAGCAGACAAGTGTGCTTATGAGAAGCATGCTAGTGATTCCGTGGATGTCAGTTGTTTGATGCTTCTGTGCATGTCCTCTGAGTTTCAGAAACAATATGAGGAACATGATGCTTATGATATGATCGTAGGTCTCAAGGGCATGTTTCAGAACTAGGAAAGGGTTGAGAGATACAATGTGTCTAAGGCTTTGTTTGGGAGTAGGTTGGCTAAAGGGAGCCCAATGAGTCCTCATGTGATCAGGATGATTGGTTACATTGAAACTCTTGAGATACTGGGTTCTCCACTAGATCCATACTTACCTATTGATGTCATTCTCTAGTCGCTCCCACTGAGCTTTGAGTCGTTCATCATGAATTACAACATGGTCAGACTAGAGAAGACACTAGCTAAGTTGCATGGGATTCTTAAGACTACTGAGAAGAGTATCAGGAAATCTCCAAATCATGTGATTATGGTTCAGAAGGAGAGCAAAAAGAGAAAGAGGATGGGCAAGGATAAGACTACACATTCAATCTCTAGTGCTAAGTCTAAACCGACTAGAAAGTCCAAGTTAGGTCCTGCTGTCTCTGATGTGTGCCACCACTGCCACAAGCGTGTGCATTGGAAGCTCAATTGCAAGGTATACCTGGAAGAGCAGAAGAACAAGAAGGGAAGTGTGACTTCCACTTCAAGTATTAATGTTATTGAAATTAATCTTTCTACTCGTCCAAATGATTCATGGGTATTTGATAATGGATCGATGATTCATACATGCAAATCGTTGTAGGGACTGAGTAGCATAAGAAAGTGTGCAAGTGGCGAGCTGGATGTCCGCGTCAGAATGGTACAAAAGTTGCAGTGTTTGCTGTCTGCGTTTATTCATTGTCACTACCTTCAGTACTAGTTTTGGAGGGAATAATTGTTATTTCATTCCCACCTTAGGAAGAAACATTATCTCTTCTTCATGTTTAGAGGAAGATTGTTTTGAATTCATAATAAAGAACAAGTGTTGTTCAATATTTTCGAATGGCATGCTCTGTAGTGTTTGTCCATTAGTGAATGTATTATATATTTTGAGTCTTGAAGATGCACACGTTTATAACATTAGTACTAAGAAACAACGACTCAATGATTTGAATCCTACCTATGTTTGACATTGTCATTTGGGTCATATAAATGAGAAGTGTGTGCAGAAGCTCCATAGTGATGGACTTTTGGAGTCATTTGATCTTGAATCATATGACACATGTGAGTCTTGCTTACTTAGCAAAATTACTAAGACGCCTTTCACTAGACAGAGTGAGAGGGCGAGTGAGCTATTGGCCATAGTACATACTAATGTGTATGGTCCAATGAGTCACACAACTAGGAATGGTTTTAAATAATTTATCACTTTTACCGACGACTTTAGTAGATATGGTTATGTCTACTTGATGAGGCACAAGTGGGAGTCCTTTGAAAAGTTCAAGGAGTTCCAGAATGAGTTTAGTGATCATCTAAAGAAGTGTGGAATTGTTCCATAACTGACTCTACCTGGCACGCCCTAGTGGAATGGAGTCTTTGAGCAGAGGAACCACACCTTGTTAGATATGGTTCGGTCTATGATGAGTCATGCTGATATTCTATTATCCTTTTCGGGACTTGCTCTAGAAACTGCCACTTTCACGATAAATAGAGTTCCATCTAAGTCAGTACAGAAGACACCATATGAGATGCGGTCTGGGAGGCATCCCGGTTTGTCTTTTCTAAAGATTTGTGGATGTGAGGTGTATGTTAAACATTTGACATCTGACAAGCTCACTCCTAAGTCTGACAAGTGCTTCTTTGTGGGGTATCCTAGGGAAACCAAATTATACTATTTCTATAATAGAGAAGAAGGCAAAGCGTGTGTTGCTCGGAATGGTGTATTCCTGGAGAAAGGGTTTATCTCAAAAGGAGTTAGTGGGAGGATGGAGCATCTCAAAGAGATTCGAGAGCAACTGGAAGGTGTTCCAGAAAATATATTATTAAAGGAATTTTTGGATTTTATTATTAAAGAAAACCCTTAAAGAGCCCTATTAAAGCCAAACAGAGATAAATATTCAAATTTTGGACTTGAAAAATTTATGGAATAAACTAGAGGCCAAGACATAATTTTAGAAATTTTTACAAATTTTTATCAACAGTGATTCAACCCTTAATCAAATAAATGAATTACTGGAATTATGTTAAATCAGAAAAGCATTTAAAATCTTAATGGGCCTCAACCCCGAATTCGCCTCCAGCCCAGCCCAACCCAGTCGTGCGTCACTGACAGGTGGGGCCAACCTGTCGGCGCCGCTCCCCTCCTCTCTCTCCTACCCACGCCCGTCTCGGCCCCACCTGTCGGTCTCACCAGCGCGCCCCTCGCCTCTGACTGACCGGGCCCACCTATCGGCCCTTCCTTTTTAGGCTCGCCCGCTGACAGGTGGGGGCCACCTATCAGATCTATCATCTCCGATGGAATCCCTCCCTCCACTTTTCCTTTCCCGGTGATCCCCTTCCATTTTATCACCGTCGGCCGCCCGTTTTCGCCGATCCGACCCCGGATTCATTTTCCCCGATCGTCGGCGACCCCATTCCATCTAAAGCCCAGGCAGATTCATGATTATGGAAGCATATCTGAGAGTTTGGTAACCTCGCCGGGGAGATTAGGAACCCTCTCGGGTTTCCTCCGTTTACCTTGCCATAACAGCGTCGGCGACCCCCCTATATATAACCTACCGAACATCGCACTCCGCCCACACCTCCTTAGCGCAAGCCATCACCTTCCAGAGCGTCGCCACCTAGTTTTCGGCCTTTAGCTCTGTTCCGCCTCCAGCCACAGCTCGCCGACGACTCAAGCCACCACTGTCCTCGCTGTCGCCACCTTCGTGACCGCCGAGACCCGCCCGTCCTCGGCCACGCCTCCGTTGGTCGAAAGGACCGCCAGATCACCTCGCCACTGATGAACCCGAGAAGCTTCATCGCCCCTCTTCGTCGCCGGTCACCGTCAGCTCACCGCCGCCACCACCGCCGGTACGCCCGAGTTCCCCTCACGTCACTGGTCCCGTTTTAGTCCTTAGCCTCGCCGATTAATCCTCGCCGTCGTCGGAATTCATCGCTGTCGCGTCGCTAGAGCCGAGAACGAAGGCGGTATTCGCCCCTTAGTTCGTGCCGTGCCGGACGACATCTGTACCGCACGATCCCGAGCGAACGGCATAGATTAGATCCTATGGGGATCTAATCTAAGCCCTCGGATCCGGTCAAACCGGTATCTTTTAATCAGGACCGTCCATCGCTATTTAAAAATGTTGACTCGATCTCGTGCGTCCACGCGTACCGCTTTGGTACGATTTAATCGTGGCCATTCGTTTTCAATTAAACTCCCCCGCCTCGTGCCCGATCACCGGATCTAGATCCGACGGTCCTGGTTGATCCGGTCCACACACACAGTGACCCAATTTCTGTTTCAATAAAATTCCAGAAAAATGTTTAAACTTTGAAAATTCATAACTTGCTCATTTTTACTCTAAATTTCACCATTCAAATTTTATTAAATTCAGCATTTTATTCTCTACACATTAATGCCATAAAAACAATATGTCCCTCTTGCCCAACATAATCTTATTAATTAAATGAATAAAAACCCCTTAGGGTTAAAATTATTAATTCATAGAATAAATTGGGAAAAGCCTTAAAATATAATATTTAATGTTTTTCACCAAACTTCAGAATATTAAAACCGTATTTCACATATTAAAACCCATAAACTTGTATGTTTATTATTTGGGATGTTTTATCTGTTTATTGAATGCTATGTTTATTTTTCCGTATCGAGAAGACTACGAGTTCGTCGAGGAGCCGGAGTTCTATCCCGAGGTTCCACCTTCACCCTTTGCTGATCAAGGCAAGTCACAACCCCCATTTTGATCATCATTGAGCCCATGTTTTAATGAACTATCGCTATAACTCATAGGATAATATTGCATTAGTTAAATATCAAGCCCTATAGTATATTTATTAGATCCCCGTCCTTGTGTGCAAACCCAAGCCATGCTTATTGAACCTACACTCCTTGTCACTCTACAAATATTATATTAGCTAGTGTCCAATGTACCGACACAACTGCTATAGGATAAAAAGAATGAGTCGTAGATAGTTGGATTCTGTTATATGAATTTCCCCGTTATTCTCGTCTCTGGACTCTGTTGGAGTTGGCTATGTTATAAGTATGGTGGGTTCTGGGTGCAAGCTAGGGCATTGGTTGGTCGGACCCGGGGCACTATAAGGACCGGTCTGTGGGATCTGTTGCAAAGCACTTCCGTACCAACCACAAGTCTAATGGGTAAGTCCTAAATGAAAGTATGGAACAATCCGACTCGATGCACCATAGTGGAGGGGGCAAGGGGCAACCTACGGGTGACTTGTACCGACATGGCTCAAGGGGGGTATGGTGAGGCTCGACGCATTGGGACACCATATGAAACCCATAAGAGGGTGTTGTCGGGTCGAGGAGGACCATATGTAAGGTTTTGGCATGAGTTCCCGTGGTATGGGTCATCCCGTTACACTTTGGTGTAAGTGATGAGTGCATTCCTTCTGGGTACAGTGGTACACCTCTGATCAGAGTATTTAATCTTTTCGAAAAGCTGAGCCCACGGTAAAGGGCGGGTTGTGTGACTACTCGTAGTTAGTTTACTATTGTTTGAATGGTTGAGTTATTCATGGCATGTAAGGAGTGTTGAGCAAGGTGGGGCTGACTGTACCCCTCGAGTTAGAAGATGATGATGCATACACATGTTTACATTTCAGTACTAATAAATTGATCGCATTTAATTGCTTTACAAATTACACGTTTCCGCAAAATTAGCTACTATCTCCCTTGTTATCACTCTGCATTATTTTTGCATTCGGTGGCTTGCTGAGTACGTTTGTACTCACCCTTGTTGACTTACACCACCAGAGCCCGTCTACTACGAGAAGGATGAAGGTCTGGAGTAGCGACCCAGTCAAGGCGAGACTGGAAGGAGGCGTTCATCTAGGACCCTTTGATTTATTAGTTTCGCTTCATCTTTATTCACTTTTGTATTAATACGGTCGATGAACCGTGAATGATTGCTCGTATTTGTACGTGGTCGCATGATGAACGTCTTGGTTTATTGATTTTTTGTGGAATTTAAATAAAGGTCTTGATTTATTGAATCGGGGCGTGACAAGATGGTATCAGAACCGACTTGACTGTAGGAAGCCAAACAGACCTGACCCTAGGACTTATATTAGCCATATTTTCTTACAAAATTACTTACCCTCTCACCTTCTGTAGCGCCCCAATTTATCGAAATCGAGACATTATTGAATTTCGTAAGAAAAACAATAATACAAGAGGTTCATCATGCGACAAACGTACATACGGCAATATCCATGGTACATAGACCATATTTATTACATCAGATTTTTAATAAAAACAATAATAAAGATAATTAAAAATGCATGACGAACGCCTTCTTCAGGATCTTTGCTTGACTGGGTCGCTACTCCAGTCTGTCTTCATAGTAGGCATCCTCTGTAGTGTCCAACGGGTATGAGTAAAAAAGTACTCAACAAGCCACCGCAAATGCAAGTAATAATGCAAGATAATAACAAAGGAAGGGTAATGGCTAGTAGTGCGGAAAAGTACATTTTCAGTTGTTGCAATTAGTGTAGTCAGATTTAATCATGCGGAAATGTAAACATGAACAACAATAACATCTTCTAACTCGAGGAGTACGTTTTACCTCCTCGCACAACAGTCCTTACATGTCAAACCATCATGCACATACATATTCAAAGTAAACTAACTGTGGGATGTCACGCAACCCACCCTTGACCGTGGGCTCGGCTTTTTGAAAAGATTTATGACTCTGTTCAGAGATGTACTACTGTACCCACAAGGCACGCACTCATCCCAAACGAGATGACCCATACCACGGGAACTCCCGGCTAACGTCGCACCCCCTTTTGCGCCACGTTAGTACAAGCCACCCGCAGGTGCTGCTTCACCCATCTCCAAATGGCGGCCTCGGTTTGGAACACTCCATACCTTAGTTAGGACTTACCCACTAGACTTGTGGTTAGTACAAAAGTGTATTGCAACGGATCCCGCAGACCGGTCCTTATAGTGCCCCGGATGCTACCGACCAATGCCCTATCTTGCACCCGGAACCCACCATGCATTCACTGATAACCATAACTCATCACCGACAGAAATCCAAAGATAAGACAATGGGGATCATATGGTAGAACCATGTTGCTACGACTCATTTTTATCCTATAGCGATCATGTCAATACATTGGACACTAGCTAATAATACTAATCATGTGATGACAAGGAGGTTAGGCGAGATAGCATGGCTTGGGTTGCACATCAAGGTCGGGGGATCCTAAATAAATATATTGTAAGGGTTCCATTTGACTAATGCATGTATACCCTATGTGTTTTAGCAATAGTTTAATAAAACATGGGTTCAATATGCTCAAAAATGAAAGGTTGTCCTTTATAAGAAGGGGTTTTAAATGTGAGTAGTCTCATTTTAAGTCTCCTAATAAATTTAAAATGAAAGGTTCATGGTCAAAGTAGTGGTTTTCAGTATATGAACAGAAAGGATTGAATATAAACTTTTACTGAAATTTAAATAATTGAATTTACATTTTATCCTAAGGGCATTTGAATACCTATTTAAATAAGCATGAAAAAGTCTAAAGTAACATACTGTTTTTATTGAACTAATGTGTAGAGAATAAAATTATAAAATTTCTGGAATTGAAATGACAATTTTTAGAGTTCAAATGCGCCAGATATGAATTTTACAAGTTTTAAACAGTTTCTGGAATTTATTTTTAAATTTAAATCCTCTCGGGTCCACGGTGAGCCAGGCCCACAGTGAACCCACGCACTGTGCGCGTGGTCCGGCCCAATCTAGACCGTTGGATCCAGATCCAACGCGTGAGGGCGAGGCGGGGGCGTTAAGTGAAAATGGACGCACGAGATTCAAAGGCCGAATCGGTACGCGATGGACGGACCAGATGCGATGCGGGATTTTAAATCTAGCGAACGGCTCAGATTAGAACGTACCCCTTCGCCGAGATCTAACGGATCCAATTAAACCGCACGAGGGATTTAATTGTCACTATTGGATCCCGATCGCACGGTCACGATCGAATCCGACATGGCACGTGTCGGGGGGGTTAAGTACCCGTCTTCCCTGACTCCGGCGATGCGACGGCGAGCGATTCCGACGATGGCGAGGGCTATCCGGCCTAACTGAGGCTAAATACGTAACGAGGGAACTAAGGGGAACATGAGGGTACCCCTGCGGTGGCGAACGGTCGATGGAGCGAGGCCGACGACGAGCGGAGGCGACGAAGGTGTTCGGTTCCTTGGTGGTGACGGCGATCCGGCGGGGTTCGGTGTTGACGGAGGGGTGGCCGAGGTCGGGGTTGTCCTTGCGATCATGATGGTGGCGATGGCATGGACGGAGGTGGTCCGAGGCGGTGGCGAGCGGTGGCCAGAGGTGAAACAGTAGAGGTGCACTAAAAAGTGAATTGCGGGCGCTCTGTTTGTCCTCACAGCGAATGGTCATGGGGGTCGGACGCGGTGGAGGCCAGTGGGTTAAATAGGGGTACCGGCGGGGGCAGGGGGGCGCAATCGGGGGAGAGCATGAGTAAACGCCGGCGAGGCGGTTTCACCGCATGTAGGCGATAACGGGATGATGACGCGTGAATTCAATGGGGGAAATGGTCGGCGCGTCGCGGGGGTGTTAATGCTGGCAATAAATGGACGGGAGGGGGGGCGGCGACGAGCGAATCGCGGGGATTAAAGTCGGCCGGCAAAGTTTGGGGGCGGTGGCGGGAGGTGGACGACGAGTCCAACAGGTGGGGGCCACTGGCCAGCGGGCGCGAGCGCACGAGCGAGGCAGCTGACGCGTGGGGTCGGGCTCGGGCGCGAGAGAGGGGTCGCGCCGACAGGTGGGCCAGGGTGTCGGATGTGCGCGTGAGGAGAGAGGGGCTCGCTGATGGGTGGGGTCGGGCTGTCAGTTCGAGGCGAGCGGGGTAACGGGCTGGGCCGGCCGGGAGAGAGAGAAAAGGAGAGAGAGGCACATTACTGTTTTAAAAGGTTTTCTGATTAAAAATAATTGCAGAAAATGGATTAAAATATTTGGGCTACTTCCAAGGTTGATAAAAATTTGTAAAAATTCTCAAAAATATATCTTGGCCTTAGGATCATACATAAAAAGTTTCAGCTCCTAGTTTGGCCATTTCACCTATGTTGTAGTTCAAAAGGGTAAAGAAGGGTATTGAGGGTATTTCCAAAATAATAAATTTCAGGAAATTGAATTAAATAATATTTTTATTATTTTGAAAATTTGGGGTGTTACAAACCTATCCCCCTTACAAAGAATCTCGTCCTCGAGATTGGAGCGTTACTCGAATAGCTCGGGGTATTTAGCTTTCAGCTCGTCTTCCTTTTCACATGTAGCTTCTTCGGCGGGGTGGTTGTCCCACTGAACCTTGCAGAAGCGAACTACATGACTCCTGGTTACCCTTTCCTTGGTTTCCAAGATCTTGATAGGTTTCTCGATGTAGGTCAAGTCTTCTTGGACGTTGAGCTGTTGAAGATCGGCTTGCTCGGCGGGCACACGGAGACACTTCTTCAGCTGAGAGACATGGAACACATCGTGAACTCCTGCCAATGATGGAGGCAGTTCAAGTTGATACGCCACTTTTCCTTGCCATCGGAGGATCTGAAAAGGTCCGACGTAGCGGGGTGCTAGCTTGCCTTTCATGTTGAACCTTTGAGTATCGCGGAGGGGAGTGACTCGGAGATAGACATATTCACCCTCCTCAAAGGTTAGGTCTCTTCGGCGGTTATCGGCGTAGCTCTTTTGTCGGGACTAGGCTATCTTTAATCGGTCCCTTATGATCTTGACCTTCTCTTCAGATTCTCTCAATATATCTATCCCAAACAGTTGCGATTCTTCGGTCTGATCCCAAAGCAGCGGCGTTCTGCACTTACGCCCATAAAGTGCTTCGAACGGGGACATTTGCAGGCTGGCTTGATAGCTGTTGTTGTAGGAGAACTCCGCATAGGGCAAGTTCTTGTCCCACATTCCGCCAAAATCTAGAGTGCAAGATCTAAGCATATCTTCCAATATCTGGTTGACCCTTTTGGTTTGACCGTCGGTCTTTGGATGATAGGCGGTGCTAAAGTTCAGTCGGGTGCCGAGTTCCTCTTGAAGGTTCTTCCAAAACTTGGAGGTAAACTGGCTCCCACGGTCAGATACAATTTTCTTAGGAACTCCGTGAAGGCACACGATTCGGGTCATGTACAACTCGGCCAATTTGGCGACAGTGTAAGTTGTCTTAACGGGGATAAAGTGGACTACTTTGGTGAGTCGATCGACGATCACCCAGATAGAATCATGTCCAGCTTGGGTCCTGGGTAGTCCCATGATGAAGTCCATTCCTATTTCTTCCCACTTCCATTCAGGGACCTTGAGAGGTTGCAAAAGTCCAGCAGGTCTCTGATGCTCTGCTTTGACTCGTCGGCATGTGTCGCACTTGGCCACATACTCTGCTATCTCCCTCTTCATGCTGACCCACCAATATTTTTCCTTCAGGTCTTGATACATCTTCGTACTCCCGGGATGAATGGAGTATAAAGTATCGTGGGCTTCTTGAAGGATGAGGGTCTTCAACTCGGGCTTGTCGGGCACACATATCCGGTTTCCAAACCAGATGGTACCATGCTCGTCCTCGGAAAATCCGGGGGATTTACCCTTCCGCATGTTCTACTGGATCTCCAAGATGTCCGGGTCTTCCTTCTACTTTTCTCGGATCTGGTCTATTAAGACAGGCCTAGACTCCAAGGCAGCGAGGTACGCTCAGGTGGTGATCCCTAAATTCAGCCTTTCCATCTCCTTGTATAGCAGAGGGGCTTGGTCTTGAATCATGATGGCATTACAGTACCCTTTTCGACTAAGGGCGTCTGCCACCACATTTGCCTTGCCTGGATGATAATGGATGCCCAAGTCGTAATCCTTGATCAGTTCCAGCCATCTCCTTTGCCTGAGGTTCAGGTCTGGTTGGGTGAATATGTACTTGAGGCTCTTGTGGTCGGTGAAGACCTCACACCGGTTTCCCACAAGGTAGTGTCTCCATATCTTCAAGGCATGAACCACGGCTGCTAACTCCAGGTTGTGGGTTGGGTAGTTCAGCTCATGCGGTCTCAGCTGTCGGGAGGCGTAGGATATCACCTTCCCATCTTGCATCAAGACGCATCCTAAACCTTGGCGAGAAGCATCGCAGTAGACGTGGAAGTCTTTCTGAATGTCTGGCAGGGTCAGGATTGGGGCTGTCACGAGCTTCTTCTTGAGGGTTTGGAAGCTTTCTTCACAATCTGGGGTCCATTCAAACTTCACTTCTTTCTGCAGAAGTCTGGTCATAGGCTTGGCGATCTTCGAAAAGTTCTCGACGTACCGGCTGTAGTATCTGGCCAATCCGAGAAAGCTCCGGATCTCGGTCATTGTCATGGGCTGCAACCAGTTGGTTATCGCTTCCACGGTGGTTGGGTCCACTGCTATTCCTCCGGCAGATATGACGTGGCCGAGGAACTTCACCACAGACGACCGAAATTCGCACTTGCTATATTTGGCGTACAGCTGCTGTTCCCTTAGCTTTCCGAGGGTAAGACGGAGGTGAGTTTCGTGCTCTTCCTTGGTCTTGGAGTAGACGAGGATATCGTCGATGAATACCATGATGAACTTATCCAAGAACTCCATGAAAACATTGTTCATCATGTTCATGAAAAAGGCCGGGGCATTCGTGAGTCCGAACGACATCACTGTATACTCGTAGAGTCCATAGCGAGAGGTGAAGGCAGTCTTGGATATGTCCTCTTCTCTAATCCTCAATTGGTGATAACCTGACCTGAGGTCAATCTTGGAAAACACCAAGGATCCCTTCAGTTGATCGAACAGGTCGTCGATCCGAGGCAATGGGTACTTGTTCTCGATGGTTACGTCGTTCAAGGCTCTATAGTCCACGCACATCCTTTTAGTCTTGTCCTTCTTCATGGCAAAGATAACTGGTGCACTCCAGGGTGAGGTACTCGGTCGGATGTACCCTTTCTGCTCTAGGTCTTCGATGTTGCTCTTGACCTCGGCTAGTTCATTGGCGGCCATCCGGTAGGGGCACTTGGAGATTGGAGTGGTCCCGGGGACGAGTTCAATTCTGAATTCGATGTCCCGCTTGGGAGGCATTCCTGGTAGGTCTTCTGGGAAGACGTCCATAAACTCCTTGACTATGGGTACTTCTTTAAGAGCTAGCGAGTGGAGGGATGCTTCGAGTGGTTTGCGACTGACCATCCGAAAGGTGACGGATGCGCCTTCCGGGTTGGTCACTGTGACGGACTTGTTGGCACAATCGATCACTCCCTTGTGCTTCATCAACCAATCCATCCCTAGGATGAGGTCGAGTCCGGTGCACGTTATGAGGACTGGCTAGGCCTGGAATAATACTCCTTGGATTTCTATCTTAACCTTAGGACTGTATAAGTGGGCTAAGGTTTTATTGCCTGGAGTGGCAATCATCATGGGGACTGATAAAGGGAGCACGTCCAATTCGTTGGTTTTCACAAAATCTTCCGAGATGAAAGAGTGCGTTGCTCCGGAGTCGAATAAAATCATAGCTGGTACGGAATTTGCGATAAACGTACCGAGTACGACTTCGGGAGCCTCCTGAGCTTCCTCCGCACTGATGTGGTTGACGCGGGCATGAATCGCCTGGTTGGGTGCCGTGTCTTGGGGCTGCTTGGGGTGAGGACACTAGTGCGAATAGTGCCCTTCCTTCTGGCAGTTGAAGTAGACGACTGGCCTCCCTTGGTGATCCTTCAAGATCGGGGCCTTGGCGGCGGGCGTCGGCTGAGCGGCCAGAGCTGGTGGAGCGGGGCGAGGATGCCCGGTGTTGGATCCACCGGCGGCGTGAGGCAGCCTGTAGGCGGGCCGAGGATGGTAGGCGGGTGCTGGTGGCGGAGGAACGAAGTGGGGCCTCTGGGAATTCGCCTATTGATGCTTGAAGGCGATCATCTTCCTCTTCTTGAGGTCCAACTTGTTCTGCTCAGTCTCTTGGATGAGCGCTTTATTAACTAGCCGTTGGAAGTCGGCGTAGTCGGTGGCGACGAGCTGGATGGACAGCTCATCCTTAAGTCCCCGGAGGAACTTGGCCTAGCGGAGGGTGTCGGTCCGCACTTCTTCCAGTGCGTAGTGAGCCAGATGGTTGAAGTCATGGAGGTACTTCATGACAGTCCGGCTGCCCTGGTGCAGGTCGCGGAACTCCTGCTGTTTAACCGCGACGACACCGGTGGGGACGTGGGCGGCGCGAAAGGCGATGGTGAACTCCGCCCATGTCACCACGTGGTCCTCAGGCTGGGACTCACGGTAGTTGTCCCACCACTCGGCGGCGGGACCCTGGAGCTGGTGAGTGGCAAAGGCCACTCGCTCCAGGTCGGTGCAGGGGAGGAGATCTAGCTTCTTCCCAATGGTGCAGAGCCAATCTCCGGCCTCCATGGGGTTGGTGGTGCTCGAGAAGATGGGCGGGCGCACACGCCGGAACTCTGAGAGTTGGGGAGCTGGTGCGGGTGCTGGTGCGCGAGGGGCAGGCTCCCCATTCTGCAGACAGTCCAACTGAGCTTGTTGGTGCTGCATTTGAGTGAGGAGGGCGGTGATTAATTGATTCTGGTTCGCCATCATCTCTGCCAAAGTAGGATGGTTGGCGGATGGTGACCCAGACTGACGTGGGCCCGTTGCACCCCTGTTGGGTACAACACCCTCGGGCACGTCACGGCTTCCTCCTTCACTGTTGTTGGAGCTGGTGTTCTGGTGGTCGGCCATCCTCTAAATATACGATGTTATAAGGTAAAGATGACAACACAATTAAAGAAAATGGCTCATAAAGCTCATGCATATAAATCAAGTGGTAAAATTTTTCATTACACTCAAGCTCTTATTCTATCTACAACACAACTCGTTGTAGATAGCACCACATATAAAAATTTACTTTATTAAAATAGCGGCCTCTAACGCCTACTCACCACCGGAGGCGGTCTCCGTGCTCTCGGAACCACGGGTATGCGGCTCCCGAGGGATGGTGGGCTCGAGAAAGTTCTCGATCATTGGGTCGGAGACGAGGCCGGGGCGTGGTGCAGGGGTGCTGGTGGATGGTCTGGCGGGGGAGGGGTGTGGCGGGATCCTCTTGGGGCGAGGGACGGGCTCACGGATGGGCTTCCTCTTCCTCAGGAGGAGGGGGACCATCTCCGCGATGTCCTTCTGCAGCTGCATGATCTTGTGCTGCAGTTCGTCATTCTGCTGGATCAAGTTCTTCGTCTCCTCACGAAGAAACTCGACAGCCTCGTGGTGCTCATCGGCGTTGAGCACCGCCTTAGTATGGAGGTCATCCATAGCCTGAAGAAGACGTGACTGCCGGGCCATGACCGGATCACGCACGGAGTGAACTCCGAGGTAGATGCTACGGTGGGCGCCGAGAGTGTGCTTCGGCACAAGCCGGAAGGACGAGTTCTGAATACGATCATCATAGATCATCATCAGCTCCATAAGAGCCTGGAGAGCGACGCGTTGGCACGCGACGTTGAAAGTCAGGCCCCCAAGCGTGGTGGTGTAGGGCGGCAGGTGCTCCCCGGAGCCGTGGACGGTGAGAGAGACGTCGCAGGGCCCGGCGAACTCATCCGAGTATACCCCCTGGAATTCGGGCTCGAAGAGGAACCCAAGGAAGGTAAGCATCATGTGGAGCTCCCGGACGAAGCCCTCGTAATGGCGGCAGTAGCTGTGGACTTGCTAGACTGGCATCTACAAAACAGAAAGTTGAAGAAAAGTGAGGGGAGGAACAAAATTTATAAAGTAGGTTTTCGAGAAATAATTTCCTGCAGCTAATGGCTAGGCGGGTCTGTTTGGCTTCCTACAGTCAAGTCGGCTCTGATACCATCTTGTAGCGCCCCGATTTATCGAAATCGAGACATTATTGAATTTCGTAAGAAAAACAATAATACAAGAGGTTCATCATGCGACAAACGTACATACGACAATATCAATGGCACACAGACCATATTTATTACATCAGAGTTTTAATAAAAACAATAATAAAGATAATTAAAAATGCATGACGAACGCCTTCTTCAAGATCTTTGCTTGACTGGGTCGCTACTCCAGACCGTCTTCATAGTAGGCATCCTCTGTAGTGTCCAACGGGTATGAGTACAAAAAGTACTCAACAAGCCACCGCAAATGCAAGTGATAATGCAAGATAATAACAAAGGGTAATGGCTAGTAGTGCGGAAAAGTACATTTTCAGTTGTTGCAATTAGTGTAGTCAGATTTAATCATGCGGAAATGTAAACATGAACAACAATAACATCTTCTAACTCGAGGAGTACGTTTTACCTCCTCGCACAAAAGTCCTTACATGTCAAACCATCATGCACATACATATTCAAAGTAAACTAACTGTGGGATGTCACGCAACCCGCCCTTGACCGTGGGCTCGGCTTTTCGAAAAGATTTATGACTCTGATCAGAGATGTACTACTGTACCCACAAGGCACGCACTCATCCCAAACGAGATGACCCATACCACGAGAACTCGTGCCAAAACCTCGACATGAAATGCTCTAAGCGATAACCACCCGCTCTAGGTTTCGCCGGCGCGCCGGGCCGCATCCCGGCTAACGTCGCACCCCCTTTTGTGCCACATCGGTACAAGCCACCCGCAGGTGCTGCTTGACCCATCTTCAAATGGCGGCCTCGGTTTGGAACACTCCATACCTTAGTTAGGACTTACCCACCAGACTTGTGGTTAGTACGAAAGTGTATTGCAATGGATCCCGCAGACCGGTCCTTATAGTGCCCCGGGTGCTACCGACCAATGCCCTAGCTTGCACCCGGAACCCGCCATGCATACACTGACAAACATAACTCATCACCGGCAGAAATCCAAAGATAAGACAATGGGGATCATATGGTAGAACCATGTTGCTACGACTCATTTTTATCCTATAACGATCGTGTCAATACATTGGACACTAGCTAATAATACTAATCATGTGGTGACATGGAGGTTAGGCGAGATAGCATGGCTTGGGTTGCACATCAAGGTCGGGGGATCCTAAATAAATATATTGTAAGGGTTCCATTTGACTAATGCATGTATACCCTATGTGTTTTAGCAATAGTTTAATAAAACATGGGTTCAACATGCTCAAAAGATTAGTTTGGTGACTTTCCTTGTTCAGCGAAGGGAGAGGGTAGAACTTTCGGGAAATATTTCGGCTCCTCGACGGCGTCGTAATCTTCCCAATTTAAGTAAAATAAATAAATGCACATTCAATTAAACAATATAAAACCACAAAACAAGCACAAAGGGTTAAGTTGGTTTAAAGAAAATCAAGTGGTTGAACCTCTGAAATTTATTTTATAAATAATTTAGAAGGAATTAAAAAGAAAGGTTGTCCTTTATAAGAAGGGGTTTTAAATGTGAGTAGTCTCATTTTAAGTCTCCTAATAAATTTAAAATGAAAGGTTCATGGTCAAAGTAGTGGTTTTCAGTATATGAACAGAAAGGATTGAATATAAACTTTTACTGAAATTTAAATAATTGAATTTACATTTTATCCTAAGGGCATTTGAATACCTATTTAAATAAGCATGAAAAAGTCTAAACATACTGTTTTTATTGAACTAATGTGTAGAGAATAAAATTATAAAATTTTTGGAATTGAAATGACAATTTTTAGAGTTCAAATGCGCCAGATATGAATTTTACAAGTTTTAAACAGTTTCTGGAATTTATTTTTAAATTTAAATCCTCTCGGGTCCACGGTGAGCCAGGCCCACGGTGAACCCGCGCACTGTGCGCGTGGTCCGGCCCAATCTGGATCATTGGATCCAGATCCAACGCGCGAGGGCTAGGCGGGGGCGTTAAGTGAAAATGGACGCGCGAGATTAAAAGGCCGAACCGGTACGCGATGGACGGACCAGATGCGATGCGGGATTTTAAATCTAGCGAACGGCTCAGATTAGAACGTACCCCTTCGCCGAGATCTAATGGATCCGATTAAACCGCACGAGGGATTTAATTGTCACCATTGGATCTCGATCGCACGGTCGCGATCGGATCCGACACGGCACGTGTCGGGGGGGGTTAAGTACCCGTCTTCCCTGACTCCGGCGATGCGACGACGAGCGATTTCGGTGACGACGAGGGCTATCCGGCCTAACTGAGGCTAAATACGTAACGAGGGAACTAAGGGGAACACGAGGGTACCCCTGCGGTGGCGAACGATCAACGGAGCGAGGCTGACGACGAGCGGAGGCGGCGAAGATGTTCGGTTCCTTGCGGCGATGGCGATCCGGCGGGGTTCGGTGTCGACGGAGGGGTGGCCGAGGTCGGGGTTTTCCTTGCGGTCACGATGGTGGCGATGGCGTGGACGGAGGTGGTCCGAGGCGGCGGCGAGCGGTGGCCGGAGGTGAAACAGTAGAGGTGCGCTAAAAAGCGAATTGCAGGCGCTCTGTTTTTCCTCACAGCGAATAGTCATGGGGGTTGGACGCGGTGGAGGCCAGTGGGTTAAATAGGGGTACCGGTGGGGGCAGGAGGGCGCAATCGGGGGAGAGCATGAGTAAATGCCGGCGAGGCGGTTTCACCGCATGCAGGCGATAACGGGACGATGACGCGTGAATTCAATGGGGGAAACGGTCGGCACGTTGCGGGGGTGTTAATGCCGGCGATAAATGGAGGGGAGGGGGCCGGCGACGAGCGAATCGCGGGGATTAAAGTCGGCCGGCGAAGTTTGGGGGCGGTGGCGGGAGGTGGACGACGAGTCCGATAGGTGGGGGCCACTGGCCAGTGGGCGCCAGTGAATGAGCGAGGTGGCTGACGCGTGGGGTCGGGCTCGGGCGCGAGAGAGGGGTGGCGCCGACAGGTGGGGCTAGCGTGTCGGACGCGCGTGCCAGGAGAGAGGGGCTCGCTGACGGGTGGGGTCGGGCTGTCAGTCCGAGGCGGGTGGGGTAACGGGCTGGGCCGGACGGGAGAGAGAGAAAAGGAGGGAGAGGCCCATTACTGTTTTAAAAGGTTTTCTGATTAAAAATAGTTGCAGAAAATGGATTAAAATATTTGGGCTACTTCCAAGGTTGATAAAAATTTGTAAACATTCTCAAAAATATATCTTAGCCTTAGGATCATACATAAAAAGTTTCAGCTCCTGGTTTGGCCATTTCACTTATGTTGTAGTTCAAAAGGGTAAAGAAGGGTATTGATGGTATTTCGAAAATAATAAATTTCAAGAAATTGAATTAAATAATATTTTTATTATTTTGAAAATTTGGGGTGTTACACCTTCCGAAGTTTTCACAAAAATTTCTCTCTTTTGTAGATGCCAGTCCATACCATGAGCGGGACTCTTCGTGATGAGGCCAGATTCATCCGCGAACTTCGCGTGCTCGTCGACTTCTTGGGGTTCCCCCATGAGCCTGCGTTCCACGAGATCTTTCCCGATGCGAGCGAGAGCTACTGCAAGGTCACGGTGGTCATCCGCTCCTCCCCCACGCAGCCTCCCTTCTACACCCATGGAGTAGGAGTACCTTCCTTTGTGGTGGCCAGCCAGCGCGTCGCACTTCAGGCCCTCGCCGAGCTTCGACTGGTGTACGACTGCCACCTCCGCGACACTATCTACCACTTCATGCCCATGCGCACACCAGGGAGTCACCGCAGCATCTACATTAGCCCCCTCACACAGAGCAACTCCGTCATCACCCGCACCATGCGACTTTTGGAGGCCATGGACAACCTCCACACAGAGGCCGTTCTTGACGCAGATAGCCAACACGACACCATCAATTTCTACCGCCATACCTCGGAGAACCTGAACCGCGAGAATGCTGAGCTTCGTCGACAGGTCCAGCAGAACCCTCAGTTAACCCTCGAGCTAGAGGAGTTGAGGCGACAGAACGAGCTTCTACGTCAGGGCGCCATCATCACCACCCAGCTCCGCCATCAGCTCAAGGAATTGAAGAAGGATCTCGAGGAGGTCGCACCCCTTCCGCCCCGCAAGCGGAAGTCGCTTCGGATCCCCACCGTGAGGCCCAAGAGGATTTCCTGCAGCGCACCTCCCGCCGGACCCTCCAGTTCCACCACCCCGACCGTCTCCATCGAGCCCGTGGTCGAGTCGTCCCCTGAGCTACCGTAGACGTAGTTTTTACGATTGATTGTTTTCTTTTACTTGTTTTAGATTGTATTGCCACTCATGCCAAATATAAGGCAAGAGTGAAGAATTAAATAAAAGACAATAAATGTAATCAGAAGTACGACACATTTTGAAATAAAGCTTAGTATCATTCCCCCTAAGAAAGTACTGTCTATTTTGGAAACTTCAGGATGACAAACACTCAAGGCTCCGATGCTCCCCAAAATGGAGGGGACAACGGCAACTTGCCCCAATGGGGAGCGACCGGGCAAAGGCAAGCCCCAGTCGCCAACCACCCACACTGGCCGAAATGATGGCCAACCAAAATCAGTTGGTGGCTGCACTGCTAAACCAGATGCAACAGCAGCAGCAGCAGCAGATGCAAGAGCAGCAGGCTCAGTTCTTCCGCCTCCACCAACAGCCTGAACTACCTCGCCCTGCCACTCCTGCTCCCGCCCCCGCCTCTCAGCTCTCAGAGTTTCTCCGAGTTCGCCCTCCCACGTTCTCGAGCACCACCAACCCCATGGAGGCTGGTGACTGGCTGAGAATGATCGGGAAGAAGTTGGACCTCCTGACTTGTACTGAGCAGGAGAGGGTGGCATTCGCTGCCCACCAACTCCAGGGTCCTGCCGCGGAATGGTGGGACAACCTGCGTGAGACTCTGCCCGAGGGACATGTCCACACTTGGGCTGAGTTCTCTGCCGCCTTCCGCGCAGCCCACGTCCCCGACGGTATCATCGCCCAGAAGCGACAGGAGTTTAGGGACCTGCAGCAAGGAAGCAGGTCCGTAACAGAGTACTTGCAAGAGTTCAACAGATTGGCCCGGTATGTTCCTGAAGAGGTCCGTACCGATACGGCCATGCAGTCGAAGTTCCTCCGGGGACTGAAGGATGAGCTTTCCCTTCAGCTTATCTCCGGAGATTATGCCAACTTTCAAAAGTTGGTAAATAAAGCTATCATTCAGGAGACCCAGCAGAACAAGGTCGACCTGAAAAAGAAAAGAATGATCACCTTCCGACAGAACCAAGGAATGGCGCAGAGGCCCCGCTTCACACCTCCCCCACCAGCGCCACAATACCATCCGCACCCAGTCTACCGTCCGGCGCCACCCGCCGCCAACATCGGAGCCGGACATCCTCGCCCCGCTCCCGCCGCACCAACCGCTCCACCCGCCCCTGCCAAGAAGGCAGAGGTTCTGTGCGACAAGCACGACAAGCTCGTGATATGCTTCAACTGCCGCCAAGAGGGGCATTATTCCCACCAGTGCCCCCACCCCAAGCGCGCACAAGGAGTCACGACAAACCCTACCATCCGCGCCCGTGTCAACCATGTCACCGCCGAAGAAGCCCAGGCCGCGCCCGAGATCATCATGGGTAAGTTCACGGTACACTCGGCCCTTAAGTGGTTTTATTTGACACTGGAGCTACGCACTCCTTTATATCAACGGCTTTTGTGGAAAAGAACAATCTGAACATAAGTGAACTACCAAGACCAGTATTAATAGCCAACCCTGGCAAACAAACTCTAGCCCACTCCTATAGTACAAGGGTATGGGTAGATATCCAAGGCACAATATTCTGGGCCGACCCCATCCTAATAGAATGCCAAGGCTTGGATCTCATTCTAGGAATGGATTGGCTCAATAAACACCAAGGTGTGATAAGATGTGCCCAGAGACAAGTGACCGTGACCAGTGAAGAAGGGACTGCCGTCACATTTCAGATGACGAGCCTAAAGTCCGAAAGACCGAGGCTACACCAGATTACCTTGGAGGAGATACCAGTAGTCTACGAGTACCCGAACATATTTCCAGAGGATTTACTAGGGATGCCACCCAAGAGGGACATCGAGTTCCGGATTGATTTGGTGCCCGAAACCACTCCCATCTACAAGCGACCATACCGGATGGCCGTCAATGAGCTAGCTGAGATGAAGCAGCAACTGGAGGATCTAGAAAAGAAGGGATATACCAGACCTAGCACATCCCCGTGGGGAGCCCCCGTCATCTTCGTTGAGAAGAAAGAAGACAAGGCTAAACGTATGTGTGTGGATTATCGAGCCCTGAATGAGGTAACCATCAAGAACAAGTACCCGTTACCCAGGATCGATGATCTATTTGATCAGCTGAAAGGAGCTATGGTATTTTCCAAGATCGACCTGCGATCCGGTTATCATCAGCTGAGGATTTGAGAGGAAGACATACCCAAGACGACTTTTACCTCTCGCTATGGATTGTATGAGTGCACTGTTATGTCTTTTGGTTTAACCAACGCCCCAGCCTTCTTCATGAATATGATGAATAAGGTGATCATGGAATATTTGGACAAATTCATCGTGGTATTTATAGATGACATCCTCATCTATTCCAAGGACCAAAAGGAGCACGAGACTCATATCCGGTTGACCTTAGGAAAGCTAAGGGAACATCAGTTATACGCCAAGTACAGCAAGTGCAAGTTTTGGACGGCGGATGTAAAGTTCCTTGGACATATCATTTCTGCACAAGGTATCGCAGTAGATCCTGCCACCGTGGAAGTAGTTACGGATTGGCTGCCACCCACCAACGTATCAGAGATACGAAGCTTTCTTGGTTTGGCAGGTTACTATCGCTGATTTATTGAGAATTTCTCCAAGATAGCCAAGTCGGTGACTAAGTTGTTACAGAAAGGAGAAAAGTTCGAATGGACTCCCGAATGCGAGGAAAGTTTCCGCACCCTCAAGACCCGGCTGGTGTTAGCACCCATACTGACCCTACCAGATATCAGGAAAGACTTCCATGTTTATTGTGACGCATCTCGTCAAGGATTGGGATGTGTTCTCATGCAAGACGGAAAGGTTGTTTCATACACCTCTCGTCAGTTGAGACCTCATGAGTTAAACTACCCGACTCACGACTTGGAATTAGCCGCTGTGGTGCACACCCTTAAGATATGGAGGCATTATTTAATTGGAAACTGCTGCGAAATCTTTACGGATCACAAGAGTTTGAAGTACATCTTCACGCAGCCGGATCTCAATCTTAGGCAAAGGCGATGGTTGGAATTAATAAAGGATTATGACTTAGGTATTCACTACCATCCCGGAAAAGCAAACTTGGTAGTTGATGCATTAAGTCGCAAGGGATACTGCACCGCCATCGTGATTTAGGATCACGCGCCTTTGTTATATAAGGAGATGGAAAAGTTGAATCTCGGGTTAACCACAGGAGCATATCTAGCTACCCTTGAGACCCGACATGTCTTGTTCGAGCAAATCCGAGAAGCTCAGTTAGAAGACCCGGATATACCCGCCATCAAGAAGAACATGGGACAGGGCAAGGCCCTAGGATTCTCTGAGGACGAAAATGGCACCATATGGTTCGGAACCCGGATCTGTGTACCGAATAAACCAGAGATAAAGACCCTTATTCTATGGGAAGCCCATGATACCTTATACTCCATACATTCTGGAATTACCAAGATGTACCAGGACCTAAAAGAATGTTATTGGTGGGTTAGCATGAAGAAAGAGATTGCTCAGTTTGTCGCAGAATGTGACACCTGCCAACGAGTGAAGGCAGAACATCACAGACCCGCAGGGCTGCTATAGCCACTTAAAGTGCCTGAATGGAAATGGGAAGAGATCGGTATGGATTTCATCACCGGACTCCCGAAGATCCAACTTGGATATGATTCTATATGGGTAATCATTGACCGGCTAACTAAAGTAGCTCACTTCATAGCAGTCAAGACAACCTTCAGTGGCCCTAAGTTAGCAGAGTTGTATATGGCCCACATCGTATGTCTTCATGGAGTGCCCAAGAGGATAGTATCCGACAGAGGGAGTCAGTTCACGTCTCGATTCTAGAAGAACCTTCAAGAGGAAATGGGGACGAGACTGAACTTCAGCACTGCTTACCACCCTCAGACATATGGACAAACGGAACGAGTGAATCAGATATTGGAGGATATGCTTCGGGCATGCGTCTTGGATTTTGGAGGAACTTGGGACAAGAGTTTACCGTACGCCGAGTTTTCTTACAACAACAGTTATCAAGCCACCCTTCAGATGTCCCCGTTCGAAGCCCTATATGGACGAAAGTGTAGGACGCCTCTACTTTGGGATCAAACCGGTGAATCCCAAGTGTTTGGAACAGACATCCTTCAGGAAGCTGAAGAGAAGGTACGGATTATCAGAGACCGACTCAAGACAGCCCAATCTCGACAGAAGAGCTATGCGGACAATCGTCGTCGAGATCTAGCCTTTGAAGAGGGAGACCACGTCTACCTTTAAGTCACACCTCTCCGTGGTACTCAATGGTTTAACATGAGAGGAAAGTTGGCCCCTCGATATGTTGGACCATTTCCCATTATTTGACGTCAAGGTGAAGTCGCTTATCAGTTGGAACTGTCACCCTCACTGGCCGGGGTACATGACGTGTTTCATGTGTCCCAACTAAAGAAGTGTCTCCGAGTCCCAACAGAGCAAGTGGACCTACAACAGTTGGATGTTCAGGAGGATCTGACCTATGTGGAAAACCTGTCAAGATATTGGAAGTCAAAGAAAGGACCACCAGAAGTCACGTCATCCACTTCTGCAAGGTTCAGTGGAGCAATCACCCCGTAGAGGAAGCTACGTGGGAAAAAGAGGAAGAACTCAAAGCCACGCATCCTGAGTTATTTGAGGATTGATCTGAATCTCGAGGTCGAGATTCTCTGTAAGGGGGTAGGATTGTAACACCCCAAGATTTAAAAAGAAATAAAATAAAAGAAATATATTATTAAAGGAATTTTTGGATTTTATTATTAAAGAAAACCCTTAAAGAGCCCTATTAAAGCCAAACAGAGATAAATATTCAAAATTTGGACTTGAAAAATTTATGGAATAAACTAGAGGCCAAGACATAATTTTAGAAATTTTTACAAATTTTTATCAAGAGTGATTCAACCCTTAATCAAATAAATGAATTACTGGAATTATTTTAAATTAGAAAAACATTTAAAATCTTAATGGGCCTCAACCCCGAATTCGCCTCCAGCCAAGCCCAACCCAGCCGTGCGTCACTGACAGGTGGGGCCAACCTGTCGGCGCCACTCCCCTCCTCTCTCTCCTGCCCGCGCCCGTCTCGGCCCCACCCGTCGGTCTCACCAGCGCGCCCCTCGCCTCTGACCGACCGGGCCCGCCTGTCGGCCCTTCCTTTTTAGGCTCGCCCGCCGACAGGTGGGGGCCGCCTGTCGGATCCATCATCTCCGATGGAATCCCTCCCTCCCCTTTTCCTTTCCTGTCGATCCCCTTCCATTTTATCGCCGCCGGCCACCCATTTTCGCCGATCCGACCCCGGATTCGTTTTCCCCGATCGCCGGCGACCCCATTCCATCTAAAGCCCACGCGGATTCGTGATTATGGAAGCATATCTGAGAGTTTGGAAACCTCGCCGAGGAGATTAGGAACCCTCTCGGGTTTCCTCCATTTACCTTGCCATAACAGCACCAGCGACCCCCCTATATATACCCTACCGAACACCGCACTCCGCCCACACCTCCTTAGCGCAAGCCATCACCTTCCAGAGCGTCGCCGCCCAGTTTTCGGCCTTTAGCTCTGTTCTGCCTCCAGCCACCGCTCGCCGATGACTCAAGCCACCACTGCCCTCACCGTCGCCACCTTCGTGACCACCGAGACCCACCCGTCCTCGGCCACGCCTCCGTTGGTCGAAAGTACCGCCGGATCGCCTCGCCACCAACGAACCCGAGAAGCTTCATCGCCCCTCTTCGTCGCCGATCACCGTCAGCTCACCGCCGCCACCACCGCCGGTATGCCCGAGTTCCCCTCATGTCACTGGTCCCGTTTTAGTCCTTAGCCTCGCTGATTAATCCTCGTCATCGCCGGAATTCATCGTCGTCGCGTCGCCGGAGCCGAGAATGAAGGGGGTATTTGCCCCCTTAGTTCGTGCCGTGTCGGACGACATCTGTACCGCACGATCCCGAGCGAACGACACAGATTAGATCCTGTGGGGACCTAATCTAAGCCCTCGGATCCGATCAAACTGGTATCTTTTAATCAGGACCATCCATCGCTATTTAAAAATGTTGACTAGATCTCGTGCGTCCACGCGTACTGCTTCGGTACGATTTAATTGTGGTCGTCCGTTTTCATTTAAACCATCCTGCCTCGCGCCCTATCGCTGGATCTAGATCCGACGATCCTGGTTGATCCGGTCCACACGCACAGTGACCCAGTCCACCGTGGGCCTGTCTCACCGTGGAATAAAGCCCAATTTCTGTTTAAATAAAATTCCAGAAAAATGTTTAAACTTTAAAAATTCATAACTTGGTCATTTTAACTCTAAATTTCACCATTCAAATTTTATTAAATTCAGCATTTTATTCTCTACACATTAATGCCATAAAAACAGTATGTCCATCTTGCCCAACATAATCTTATTAATTAAATGAATAAACCCCTTAGGGTTAAAATTATTAATTCATAGAATAAATTGGGAAAAGCCTTAAAATCTAATCTTTAATGTTTTTTTACCAAACTTCAGAATATTAAAACCTTATTTCACATATTAAAACCAATAAACTTGTATGTTTATTATTTGGGATGTTTTATATGTTTATTGAATGCTATGTTTGTTTTTCCGTATTGAGAAGACTACGAGTTCGTCGAGGAGCCGGAGTTCTATCCCGAGGTTCCACCTTCACCCTTTGCTGATCAAGGCAAGTCACAACCCCCATTTTGATCATCATTGAGCTCATGTTTTAATGAACTATCGCTATAACTCATAGGATAATATTGCATTAGTCAAATATCAAGCCCTACACTATATTTATTAGATCCCCGTCCTTGTGTGCAAACCCAAGCCATGCTTATTGAGCCTACACTCCTTGTCACTCTACAAATATTATATTAGCTAGTGTCCAATGTACCGACACAACTGCTATAGGATAAAAAGAATGAGTCGTAGATAGTTGGATTCTGTTATATGAATTTCCCCGTTATTCTCGTCTCTGGACTCTGTTGGAGTTGGCTATGTTATAAGTATGGTGGGTTCCGGGTGCAAGCTAGGGCATTGGTTGGTCGCACCCGGGGCACTATAAGGACTGATCTGCGGGATCTGTTGCAAAGCACTTCCATACCAACCAGAAGTCTAATGGGTAAGTCCTAACTAAAAGTATGGAACAATCCGACTCGATGCACCATAGTGGAGGGGGCAAGGGGCAACCTGCGGGTGACTTGTACCGACGTGGCTCAAGGGGGGTATGGTGAGGCTCGACGCGTCGGGATACCATATGAAACCCATAAGAGGGTGTTGTCGGGTCGAGGAGGACCATATGGAAGGTTTTGGCATGAGTTCCCGTGGTATGGGTCATCTCGTTACACTTTGGTGTAAGTGATGAGTGCGTGCCTTGTGGGTACAGTGGTACACCTCTGATCAAAGTATTTAATCTTTTTGAAAAGCCGAGCCCACGGTCAAGGGCGGGTTGTGTGACTACTTGCAGTTAGTTTACTATTGTTTGAATGGTTGAGTTATTCATGGCATGTAAGGACTGTTGAGCGAGGTGGGGCTGACTGTACCCCTCGAGTTAGAAGATGATGATGCATGCACATGTTTACATTTCAGTACTAATAAATTGATCGCATTTAATTGCTTTACAAATTACGCTTTTCCACAAAATTAGCCACTATCTCCCTTGTTATCACTCTGCATTATTTTTGCATTCGGTGGCTTGCTGAGTACGTTTGTACTCACCCCCATTGACTTACACCACCAGAGCTCGTCTACTACGAGGAGGATGAAGGTCTAGAGTAGCGACCCAGTCAAGGCGAGACTGGAAGGAGACGTTCATCTAGGACCCTTTGATTTATTAGTTTCTCTTCATCTTTATTCACTTTTGTACTAATACGGTCTACAAACCGTGAATGATTGCTCGTATTTGTACGTGGTCGCATGATGAACGTCTTGGTTTATTTATTTTCTATGGAATTTCAATAAAGGTCTTGATTTATTGAATCGGGGCGTGACAACGTGTTAGAGTGGTACATGTTTTTTACCACTAGGCAGCGCGGCGTGTTGTTGTTGGATAATGACGAGCCCAATACCTATGTGGAAGCAATGACGGGACCAGACTCTGAGAAATAGCTTGGAGCCATTATATCCGAGTTGGAGTCCATGCGAGATAACCAAGTTTGGAACTTGGTTGATCCACCCGATTGTGTAAAAACTATTGAGTGTAAATGGATCTTCAAGAAAAAGATAGACATTGATGGAAATGTTCACATCTTAAGGCACGATTGGTGGTGAAAGGTTTCAGATAGATTCAAGGTGTTGATTATGATGAAACATTTTCACCGTTCGCTATTCTTAAGTCTATTTGGGTCATCCTAGCAATTGCCGCATTTTATGATTATGAGATATGGCAAATGGATGTTAAGACGGGATCTCCGATCATATGGTCTTGTCCTGTCGCAATGGGATCTCTGATCGCTTCTCCTTTTGCCTATGTTGTCACTGCATTCAGGGCAGTTGTTCATCGATGGTAGCTGCATTCCTTCATTCTAGTGGGGGTTAAACCGTAGGTTGTTTCAGTCATCTCCATAATCTACCTTTTACCTTGTCTTTCTTTTGTACTTGTTGATCAGATTTGATGAGGTGACTTGATCCTTGCTGGTACGCCTATCTATCTATGCATACCGATCATAGGGACGATGCACATGCACCATGTTGACTGGGAAATGGTATCCATCGATGTTCATCATCTTCTTTCCATCATCGAACTTGATTCGACATTGTTCTATGGTCGATTGAATCTGCTACCTGAGTACCTTGCATTTATTTGTGTGGAGTGATGGAGAGTTGTGCCACTTGCAGTACTTCCTCTTCTTCAGCTCATCGACGTGTGGTATCACGTGGTTTGGCGGCAACTAAATTTTTTTCTCCTTCAGCAGTAGGTCGAATATCCTATCATCTTTGTTGATGTTGAAGTCATACTTTTCCTCCTCACTAGATGCCTTCACCTAGGGATATGCGACTGACTTCATGTTTCTAGACCATTCGTCTAACCCGACTTCTGCATCAGACTCACCGTCTTCGTCAGAATCCAAAGAGTATACCTAGGCATATACAATCTTCTTTTGGTACTTCTCCCTTCTCGCTTCTTGGAATCGGCTCTCATGTGTCGATACCCTCTATACTAGGTGTGAGAGGCTCTTGAACTCTTGCGATGAGAATCTCTCTTTCATTGGGTTTAGGAGTCCCTAGAAAGCTAGCTCTGCCAGTTGGGTATCGCTGACGCTCAAACTGTAGCATCTGCTATGCACGTCCCAAAACCTCTGAACATAATCTTGTACCGATTCATCCATCTTCTGTTGTACAACTATCAGGTCGGTAAGCTTCATCTCATTTATGTCGACGAAGAAATATTTATGAAACTTTTTTTCTAAATCTGCCCATCCTCTAATAGAGTTTACCGACAGTGACAAGAACCATGCGAAGTCCGACCCCGATAGTGAAAGTAGGAAGAATCGAACCTTCAGTGCCTCATCGGTTAATGCCTCTCCACAATGGGCGAGGAAGCAGCTGATGTGTTCAATCATGGAGACCGAGTCTTGACCTAAAAATTTGGTGAAGTCGGGTACTTTGTATCAGTTTGGTAGTTGCACCCTATCAAACCACTCTAGGTAGGGCCATCGATACATGTTTGTCTGATCTTTGGGTTTGAGCCCAAATTGGTCCCGAATGACTTCGGTGACCCGATTCACCCAATCCTCCTCTTGCTAGTTTGGCACGGGGTACCGGTCAAACAGCAGGACCTGTGGGTACTGATCTAGCTGAGCAACACTGTATCTATATTGATCTTCGTTGGTGTAGGGTTGTGCCCTGTAATATGATGTCTGGTGGTACCCTAGAGGGATACCATCGGGTGCCCCCCTCGATTGCACGAGATGGGGCAGCACATTTCTTGTGATGCCATACTATAGACACTAACATTTAGTAAAGCCCAGGCCCACTAAAGATGTCACATGGTCAACAGAAGTCAAAGAGGGCTGGTCAAAGAAAGTCAAGGAAGCCCGTCCATGCTGTTACAAGATGATCAGACGCAGAAGAGGCCAATGGAGATAAGGCATGGAAAAGAAGATTAAGATTATCCGGAATCGGTTAAGATAGAGTGCTTAGACGGCAAGTCTCCAGACTGTAAATATGTACCCCTAGTTATCTTAGAAAACGCATCTCTGTCAACCAACTACTCGGCACATAGCCACCCTTGGCTTCCAAGGTTTATCCAGCGGGGTTCGACACTCGGAGCTAGGCTGCATCATTTTGAACTCTAGCAAAGAGGTCAGTCCCGCCACCCCTGGCATCTGTACCAACTAGATTAGTATCCTAACAGAGGATCAGATTGATCTCTTGAGGTGAACATTGAAACAATACGATAGTCGGTTGTTTTCGGTGTATTAGCTAGGTCTAAGGTTGCATCAGTTCAGTTTGATCTCTTAGATTGATGTGATCTAGGTGTGATAGTTTGAGGCTACATCGGTTAAGTACGACGTCTCTTGCTATTGTATCTCTTTCAAGTTGTATACCGTTCATATAAATAAAGCATGCCTGATTTTTTGATATATTATTAAGATCATCATGACTAGCTACTATCTTGGTTAGGTCCGATCTAGTTATTGTGATTATTTTCATAATATAGACATGTTATCTGGCACGTTTTATTTATTTCTGTTAGAGTACAAGCCAACGAGTTATCTATGATTCCACGTTACATCTTATAAGTTATCGAAAAAGCACTCATCAGCTCACGTGGTTAACTGTTCATCATATTGGCCGATGGCATGCTCGCCCGATCGCTTCGTCTCAGGTCATCGACCTTATGGCCGATCGACATGATATTCCACGAATATCCCATCCCCATTGCGGTCATTGGCTCGATAACCGATAGGCTATGCTACTGATGTCATATTTTCTGTTCCCTTATCAGTTGCAGGGCCAAACTAATTGACACGCCTTGAACCCTTTTTCTAAGAACGTAGTACCTGCACTAGAGTGAAGCAGTTCTCCAAGGCCACGTGTATGTCAAAGTGTGACCAAAAAATGCACCAATACATACGTAGTTTGAGGCACTTCTCATCCCATTGGTCCATGTGGAGTGGTCGTGGGTTGAACCGTCATCATGCCCCTCTCGTGGCCAGATGCATTATGTGATGGGTCTTGGCTCCCTATCCCCTGGGGCACAGGAGTCGATGGTTGGGCCGTCGTGCTTCTCTCGGGACCGAACAAGACATTTGGTAGTTCTTGCCACATCAGACCTTGTGGTGGTGGCGCTGGCCGAGCGTGCTGTGGATTCTGGAGTAAACATGGATGGTTGAAAGGAAAATACACCTGACCTTGCGCTGGTTCATGAACTATAGTACCATCAATAGTCTTCTTGATCAACCCGTGCAGAGTATTGACCAATACCTCAGACTGATTGATGCGGGCGTGGTAGAGCACATTGTCAATAGCTTTTTGAAAACTAATCCAGGGGCTTTCAGCCTGTTGGCCGATTTCCTCAATCAGGGTCGGCTTCGACAATTGATTTCTCTAGACGGGGCCAGATCGAGTCATGCCAAAGGACTCGAGGCACAACTTCTGGTAATCGTCCACGTACCTCTGTACCTCTGCTCTTTGCTCATTGGTTAATGCCTCCATGGTGATCGGGATGATGTTATTGCTGTTGAGTTCGCCCGCCATAGTTGAGTCATCTGAAGATGGTCCGACCAGGCATGCCAAAAAGCGTGTTTGGTCAAAAACGTGTTGGTGTCATTATTGGTCACACACGTGACCTAGGAGATCTGATTAACTCTAATGCAGGTCTTAAAATCTTAGGGTTATGAGTGTACCAATCAATTAGACCTTGAAATTGATAAGGTATAGAAAAGCGTTAGTAGCAACGCACATCGGCTATCGAGACGATGGCCACGATACGCATTGGGTCACACGAATCGAGCGATAAAATCTGTAATACATGATACATGTAAATCATCGGGTATCGTATGACAAGAGCCTGGCCACCAGTATGATCAGGCAATCGGCTCATAAGCAGTACCCACACCAATAGGGCCGATGATCGGGTAAGCGATACACTGTATATTCGGGCTGATTGACTATCCCCGTTGCTGATGAGATGTGATATGGAATTGAAGATAACCTACTAGCTTATACTCCGATAGAATCTAAATCTAGTATACCAGAGAATGCATCCGTACTATCAAATCATCATAACTATAAGATTGGACTTAACCAAGACAGTTGCTAAATCACGAATAATTTATAGTGTTTCAACACCTCAGGCATACTTTATTTAGATGAACGATGTACAACAATAAATCAGATACAACAGATCAAGATGTCGGACCTAACTGATGGAGCCTCAAAATACTATATCTAATCTAAATCAATCTAAGAGATCATAATGATGCAATCTTAGATGATGTTGTTGATACATCTAGATAAACCAACTATTATACTGACCGAACCGGTGCGCTACTAGAGATCGAAGCGATGTGGTCTTGAACAACACCGATCTAGTCAATACAATCATCAGGGTGGCGGGAATTACCCCTTCGCTAGAGATCGACCTTGAATGAACAAGGGTGGTGATGCGCCAAGAGTAGTTTTTGTGGTTGTAGTTGTATGTGTTCTAATCTACCTAATATGTACATATTTATAATCCAGAGACTTATCGTCTACTATGATCGTAACCGATTCTTGCCTTTATCTCTATCTCTTTATCTTTATCGGCTCCTTCATATCTGATCTTGTATAACAGACGAACTTATTTTGACCAATCTTTGATCGAACCTCTTTGACTTTTGTTGACCACGCAAGATCACCAAATTTTGCCCTCAACACCGACGGGGAGCGTAGCGCAGGAGGTAGCGTTGTGGGGGATGTGGCGGTTATCGAATGCAGGGGTTGCGGCGTTGGGGGCTGCGAGGGTGGGGCACGATACGGGGGCACGCGGCGCTGAGACGTGGGGGTGGCTAGGGCAGGGGCTGTGGGGCGTGCGGTGCGGAGGCGCGGGGACGGTGGGACCGGGTGCCATGGGGGGCACACGGTGCGGAGGCGTGGGGTGACGGGGGGACACGTGGTACGGTGGGGGCATGCGGTGCAGAGGCACGGGGACGGTGGGAGCAGGTGCGCGTGGTGCATAGGCTTGGGGCTGTAGGGGGCTTGTGGTGCTAAGGCGCGAGGGTGGTGGTAGCAGGGGTGTGCGGTGCATGGTGCGGGAGCGCGCGGTGTAGGTGCAGCGTAGGCAGTGGCTACGGTGGTAGTGGCAGCTGGCGGGAGCGGCGGAGGCCGGTAGGAGGATTTGGGAGGAGTCGGGGAAAGATGGGAGTAAGATGATGATGACATGACAGTGTGACGTGGCAAAAATTCCGATGTGGCAGATAACGTGGCGCCAAGCAGATGCAATGTGGCAACAAATTAATTGGCTCACGATGAGAGTGACGTATAATTGAAGGTGATGAAGAGAGTGACGTTTGAGTAGATGATATTCTTTAGGGCGATAAATAGTTAAATTTCCTGAAAAAAAGGTAAGGAGGAGAAAGGGAAAGGCAACAGCTACAAGACATCAATGTTCACCCGTGGCAGTGATGGTCATGGACGGAGCAACATGTCCATGCCACAGTGCCACCCCAGAAATTGATATGGGCTTTATTTTAGTTGTTGAGTCCTGTGGGCTGTTTAATACAACTTTCTTTGATATTTATGTTTAGTTTAAAGTTTATATGTTAAAATAAAATAATTTAAAAAAATTTAAGAAAATAAAAAAGAAATATCTTAACTATAATTTCAGATTTTTTTTAAAGTTACATCTTTTATGCTGGAGCTGTGTCAAATAAGATCTTAATGCACATGCTTAATTAATTTCATAGATTCTATACTTGGAGAGGAAAACTTGTAATAAGTGATCATATTTTTGTACATCTTTGATATCAATACATCAACACTACTTTATAATTGACGAGTTGTTTACTCACCCATCATCTACAATCAACCAAATTCTAGTTGTTAATCAACTAATCTCGATTCTCAAATGTTGGATCACCCCCACGTATCAGTCTTCCTCGCATCTATTTTATATGATAATTATTAATATAAGGAAATCATCAATATATGAAAGTTGATCGGTTTTATATGAAAAATATTAATATAAGAAAATCATCAATATATGGAAGTTGATTTGTCTAATATGGAAATTATTAATATATGAAAATTATCAATATATGAAAGATGATCAGTTTTATATAAAAATCAATAATATATGAAATGTTCATCATATATATGGAAATCTGATTAGTTTTATATAAAAATAATAAATAAATGGAAAACATATTTATGACATAATATTATTTTTGAAAGCCTCATAATCCTCTTCCATACCCGCTCCTTTTCCTTCTCCGACGCCTTCCTATAAAATACGGAGTCCATGACCGAATTCTGCCATCAATTTTAGCCATAGCCTCGTGAATCCGAGCTCACGCCATGCGTTTTGGCTCTACCACCGCTCGCCCTCATCGCCGACAGTCGCATCCATCCTCACTATCACTCCGTATGGTCCGTCGTCCCCTGTCCATCCCCGGTCACTTCTCCGATCGAATCCTTGACCACCGGATCGTCATCGCCACTTTCATGCAAGAGCCGGAATTCTAAAGCGTGTTACCGGAAGAAGGCAACTAACACCTGTAAAGTGTTGATATAATTGTTTTTTTATTTTCAACGTTGCGCAACACGGTTACCATACTAGTTTGCCTTACACTTACATTAATTGAGCGTGACTTATCGCAAGCCAATTTTGTGCTCGTCTCATACAGAATTATTTTTAGCATTTTTCCATAGAGATTCGATTTTAGATTATTTTTTATTTTATACGTATATAATTAAATGAACACCGACAAACTAAACGATACAATCCTATCAATACATCTTAAAATTAATTAGAGCTAACATGTTTGATAAGGGACGTATAACTTATTATTTGTACTACCAATTTATTTGAGAATTGTTAAAAATCAATTATTTGTGAGACGGATGCAGTATTACGACATCTCGCAAGTTCTAGGTTTACACCTAGCCTATCTCGATCTCTCTAGTCGTAGAGAGAGAGAGAGAGAGAGAGGTAGTTCAATGTTTGTTAGTTACCATCTTCCATTAATTGGTCAACATAAATAAAGTGACGTTAACATGAAAGATCGTTGCTTAAATTATGATATCGAAACGTTGTCACTTTCACAATATCTGGATGAGTTCTTCTGAACTTGCCAAAATGCAAGTGTGATCTATTGGACGCAGAAAGTCAGAGAGAGCATCACGAGCACGAGCGAACACACTGCAACAGATTCTGAGCGACCCTATAGCTTGATGGGTACTGTTCAAAAGGCACACTGCCATGCATGCCACTACTGAAAGTGGCAGCACAAGCATCTCTTGGACCATATATATATATACACACACATACATACATACATATATATATATACATACATATATATATATATGCTATCATAGACTACGTGTGTAGAATAGTTATTCTACTGAAAAATCTACTACTGAAAAAAAGTAGTACTCAATTATCATTCCACTGAAAAAAATCTATTACTGAAAGTGGTCGGTGTAGAATAGCTATTCTACACATGTGATGTAGAATAGTGTTTCCGTATATACATATATATACATACATATACATATATACATACATACATACATATATACATACATACATATATATATATACATACATACATGCACATCATAATTTGTAAACAAAGTGTAAGTGTAGATTATGAGAAATTGAAAATATGGATGGCAATTTTGCCAGTTAGGCAGGTTCTCGTTGTTAATCCACTCGACGTGTATCCATAAGTCCACCGGTTTGGGTATCCGATTAGAAACAGGTTGTAGTGGGTTTGGTTTAAAACTCCCAAGCAGCGACATGTTAATTTACTTGATTAATAAGTTTTCCTTTATTTTTTCTTAAACTTGTCATTTATATAGTGTCGTAATAATGCAGTTTTATTAGTGATTTGCTTTGTATGAAAAATGAATTTGAACAGTGTAGTTATTACGTTGTGTTTTGTATATATATGGTTTATATTGTGTTTTATGAGTTATATATTATGCATATATTAACGGTGAGAAGAATTATTATTGTTGAACTTGTGTGTTTTCTATCATGTCTAAGCATATATATGTTTAGTTTGAAACTCACAAATTTCATTGGCATGGGTTTAGGGTGTGTCTCATCGGTTTACTTTGCAAGCGGGTTTTATGTTTGTTGTCAATGTTAATTGTTTCACTATGAAAAACAGGTGTTTGTCAAGTGCCACATGCATTCAGTGAACCTTAAAAACACTCGACGAAAGGTTCAATAAGTATTGCACTCGTGTTTTTATCAAGCACTCATTGAACCCATTTACCAAGTGTCAAATTTGATACTCGACAAAGAAAACAGACTAACGGTATGCGTAACGGTGTAACAAAAGGTTTGTCAAGTATCAAAAACTTGACACTCGATGCACTACTACAAATCGTCACTGTAGTGGCGTTGGGCAAAACCACTGTAGTGGCGGGCCATTAGATGCCCGCCACTACAGTTGCTGGTGCTGACGGTAGCACCAGCGCCCGCCACTACTATTGGTAAAGTAGTGGCGGTCGGTGCTGACGTCATCCCAGACCGCCACTATTGTACCAATAGCAGTGGCGGTCGCTGGTACTGCCCGCCGCTGCTAATGTGGCCGCCACTAAAGTATTGATGACATCACTTGCGACTGCCACTACTATTCTAGCTATAAATGCGCAGCTTCTTCCTCCCCGAGCTCTACTGGAGTTCGCATTTAATTTTGTCCGTACAATGGCGAAAAAAATCTAGATAAAGAGGGGGAGGCTTTGTTTTCGTTTCTTTTGAAGGATTTCATTCTAGGAGGTAAATCCATGCCGAATCTCACATTTATTTTGTATTTAATCATGTATACAATGAGTTATTAGCGTTTTTCTAATTTAGGGTTTGTGAATAGAAATTTTCAAATAATCTTCCATTTACAGTGTTACCTTCTCCCAAATGAACAAATATGACACTCCTCACAATTATTCATCACTTGTATATTGATTTATGTCATTTTAATCTTTTTTTTTTAATTTGATTTATGATTATAGATCTAGAGTTATGTTGTTTGGAGAGAGAGAAACCAATATAGTTAATTTATTTAATAATTTTTTCTGCTTAATAAGTAGTTTTAATTAAAGCATTGAGGATTTTTAATTAATGTTGTTATGAGCGATAATAAATCAATATATTTTCAATTTGTAAATTACTAAAATTAACAATAATGATTTTATTAATATTTTTTCAAATAATATATGTTTTAGATGGAGCACAGGTCCTGGATGTACTCGTCCAACGACGGAGATGTGGTGGCATATTTTAACAGAGTAACTGAATTTACTGAAGCTGCCGCACAATATGCTTCCCGTCAGAGTGAAGAGGCAATATATTGTCCTTGTAAAGTTTGTAAAAACGAAGCGATGTATCCGTGTTCTGATCGTGAAACCATACGATTTCACTTGTTGAAAAATGGTTTCGTGAAGAACTATTATATATGGATGAAACACGGTGAGATGGGCCAAAATCCTCCTGAAGATTCTGATGTGCCGCAAGATGCTCATCAACATAGAAGAGGTTGTGATCATACATCCGACATAACACATGATGATGTTGATCAACATGATGATGATGACGCCTTTGATGTGGAGCAACTGATGCGAAATGTTGCGCCTGAGGTGTTGTTGCAGAGAACTACAACCAAAGGATACGATAACTTTGAAGCACTTGACAAAGCATCAAAAAACCTTCTTTACGAGGAACGCCACGGATGCGATAAGCAGTATACTGTGTTGTACACAATTCTTGAACTTATGAAACTGAAGGCCAGCAATGGATGGTCTGACACCAGTTTTTCAGATCTTTTATAACTCCTAAAAAAGGTTTTGCCAAAACCCAATGGTTTACCATCTGATACGTACCAAGCAAAGAAGATGATTTGTCCGTTGACTTTGGGCGTTCAGAAGATTCATGCATGCCCGAACCACTGTATCCTATATCGAAAAGAGTATGGATTGTTAGAGAGATGTCCGTAGTGCAACGTGAGTCGATACAAACGTCCAAATGACTGTGTGGAGGACTACAATGACCACCAGAAGAAGAATAATAAGAGGTTGCAGAAGAGGAATAAAAATGTTATTGAAGACCATCCTGGAAAAAAGATGGAGAGGAAAGTTTCAGCCTTAGTAATGTGGTACCTACCGGTGATTGATCGCTTGAAACGTATGTTCTCTAATCCTAGAGATGCTGAACTATTAATCTGGCATTTCGCTGGGCGAAAGAAGGACGGAAAACTTCGGCACCCTGCGGATGCTAGGCAGTGGAAATCATTTGACCTGGCCCATCCAGATTTCTCGGACGATCCTAGAAATATCAGGATGGGACTTAGCACGGATGGAATGAATCCCTTCAGTGAGATGAGGAACCCACATAGTATGTGGCCAGTCTTTCTATGCTTGTTCAACATTCCATCATGGTTGTGCCATAAAAGAAAATACCTTATGCTCACTACTCTAATTTCTGGTCCAAAACAACCTGGCAATGACATTGATATCTTTCTAGAACCTTTGATGGAGGATATGAAACGTCTATGGGAACATGGTGTCTGTGTGTGGGATGAGAACAAGAAAGAGCACTTCAATCTAAGAGCCATAATCTTTTGCACCATAGCTGACAACCCAGGACGCATGTCCCTAACAGGACAGGTTAAAGGAAAGACAGCATGTGTAGTGTGTGTGGACTAGACAGAATCTATGCATCTTCCATCATTCGTTAAGACGATATATATGCGACGCCGCAGATTTTTACCAAAAAACCACAAATATCGAAGAAATAGGAACCATTTCGACGGTACAATCGAGCTTGGACAGCCTCCACGAAATCGAGATGGCAAATTTCTATTCGAAATGGTAAAGAATATCAAAGTTGTTTTCGGAAAGAAGAGGAAGAAATCTGAAAAAATTTCAAAGGACGCTCCATTTAAAAAGCAGTCGATCTTCTTTAGATATTTGCCCTATTGGAAGGAGTTGGAGATTGGTCATGCCATCGATACAATGCACGTTGAGAAGAATGTCTTCGAAAGCACTATCGGTATTTTGTTAGACATACCGGGCAAATCAAAAGATGGACTCAAAGTACGAAGGGACCTTCAAACTCTCGGAATTAGACCCGAGCTTCACCCACAGGAAAGGGCCAATGGAAAATTTTTCCTTCCGGCTGCTATCTATAACCTCACAATTGACGAGAAAAGATCAATCTGCAGGTGTCTACATGGAATTAGAGTTCCAACAGGATTCTCAACGAATATAAAGAATATTGTCTCCGTAGCAGATTTGAGGATGAGCGGCTACAACACTCATGATTGTCATGTTATGCTTGGGCTATTCCTCGCCATCGCAGTAAGAGGAGTCAAACATTCATTTCTGAAGATAGTGATAACACGCATGTGTCACTTCTTCAATGTCATATCAAAGAAGGTGATCGACACTGAAGAGTTAAATGAATTACGTAAACAAATGAGGGAGACTATGTGTCAGCTTGAGATGTGCTTTCCTCCTTCATATTTTGATATTATGGAGCACTATATGATACATATAGCAGACCAAATCTTTGTTCTCGGTCCAACGTACCTGCACAATATGTATGCGTACGAGCGTCTAATGGTTATCTTCAAGGGTTACGTACGAAATCGTGCTTATCCAGAGGGTTCCATGATAGAGGGCTACACGACTGAGGAAGTCATTGAGTGCTACGCAGATTACATAAGAGATGGAAGACCAATAGGAGTTCCCGTGTCGCGGCACCATGGAAGACTCACCGGTAAAGGAACTAAAGGCAGGAAAATCATACGAGACAATAGTTACCAAAGAATAAGAGAATCACATTACAGTGTAATGCATCAGTTGGCGATTATGAGACCATATGTTGAACAACACCTGCAAGAGCTTCGTGAAAAGAATGAAGATCGCGATGAACAATGGATTATGAAAGAACACAAAATTTATTTCACATCATGGCTGAGGGATCTAAACCTTTCGATCGGAGAAACTGACGAAGAGATGATGATAAATAAATTGTCTTACGGTCCATTGAGCATGGTTAAAACATGGCAAGCGTATGACATCAATGGTTTCACATTCTATACCAAAGCAAAGGATCAAAAGAGTCAGCGCCAAAATAGTGGTGTCAGAGGAGAAGCAGAAGATAGCACTGGACAAAAGAATGCTTACTATGGATACATCGAAGAAATATGGGAACTTAACTACGGGAACTCTATAGAAATCCCTGTATTTAAGTGTCAGTGGGTCAGACATCCAGAAGGTGTGGAGGTGGATGATTACGGGTTTACGATAGTTGACCTTAATAAGGTGGCTTATAAAGATGACCCTTGGATACTCGCTCAATCCGTGGCACAAGTATTTTACATACTTGATCCTAAAGATGAGAAAAAATACATCGTATCTCCAGGAAAACAAAGAATTGTTGGAGTTGATGGAGTCGAAGACGAAGAAGAATACAATCAGTTTGATGAGGTGCCGTTTTTCGTTGACATATCAAGGATCAATGTGGTTGAAGCAAAACTGTCATTTGGCAGTGTGATTCCTTATCTACGCACCAATGGCGATGGAAAATTAATTCAAGGCTAGATCATTTATGTTTAGTTGTAAAATCAATTATGTCATTTATTATTAAAACATTTTCAAGATCAAATGAGGATTTAATTAAACATCAATTATGCCAACAGTAAGGTTCAAACCTCAAACCGCCTGCCGGCAGCGAGGTTCGAACCTCGAACCGCATTGTAGGAAGAGTATTATATGCTATATATATAATCACTACTAAGAGAAAACATGAATAAAAAAGTATTGAAAATTAGAATAGAAATGTAAAAAACATGTTTGGATGCCTAGCAGCAAGGTTCGAACCTCAAACCGCCTGCGGGCAGCAAGGTTCGAACCTCGAACCGCATGGCACCAAAGCAACCCCCGCACCACTGCGCTACTAAGTGTTTCTCGACATGAGTGCCAACGTATGCTAGATAACCCCACCAGAGGCAGTAGTGGCGGGCAGGATGATGTCACCAGACCGCCACTGCTATCCGACATAGTAGTGGCGGTCGCATGATGTCACCAGACCGCCACTGCTATCCGACATAGTAGTGGCGGGCTGGATGACGTCATCATGCCCGCCACTACTAAGACACCTATATATACTTTCCACTCCCGCCGTCCGAAAACCTAGTTTCATTTTCTAAACCCTAATCTCCCGTGTGAGGAGCCATGCTGAATAGCGTGGGCCTCATGGCTCCAGAAGTGATGAGTCATTGTCAACGATAGTCAAAGAGGACTGAAGAAGAGGAGATCTGCTGTTTCATGGGCCGCGTGTGACTCAGGTACACGGGCAGCGAGCAACTGTCGGGCAGAGGAGGCTGCGAAGTCGGGCTGGCCCAATCCGGGTGCATGGGCCAGAAGCAGTAGAAGACCCACTAGGCTGTTGACCAGGACTGACTCAGGTACACGGGCGGTGAGCGATTGCCGGGCTGAGAGAGCTGTGGAGTCGGGCCGGCCCAATCCGGGTACCTGGTGCAAAGCTGGTGGAGGCTTTGTCAGTTTCAGCGTAAAACTGACAACCGTTGATTCTGTATCCGACTGTCCAGAAGAGTAGCTTCCGGATATGTCATCTGTTACTCTAGGCCCACAGTCAGTCAGTTGTGTCTGTAAAAATACCTAAGGGCAGTAGAGTCTTTTTCTTTATTTTTGAGTCTGTAAAACCCTAAGGGGCTGGTAGAATATTCCTAGTGTTGGGCTGCCTATAAATAGCACCCCAATCCCTAGGGTTTGGACTACCCTTTTGTGCTGAAATCAAATCCACCCATTGGGTCACTTTGTCCCCTGTCTTCTCTCTCCTGTGTGCGCCGCCAGGGCCTTGCGCTTCACTGTTCTTGGCTCATTTTGGCTCTAATCTCTTGGATGCTTTTATCCCTTGGTCCCTGGAGAATTTATTGTTTGCATCTGGTTGGTTTGGGGAGTTATTGAGCTGGATTCGGGCTGCTGTATTTAGTTCTTGAAGAGAAGCTTCTTCTGTTGCTTCCGTTCTTCACAAACTGAGTACTAGTTCTTGCTGCTGCAAGTAGTACTACTTTTCTGTAGCTACAGTACTTGCTGCCAGCTTTTTACCTTCTACTGTACTGCCTTTTTGATCGAAGCAGCATGGAGTAAATGCCTTGTTGACGGTTTCTGCGAAGTCATTTTCCTTTATTCGAAGTCCCTCAGCTTCGTGAGGCAGACTTCGATCTAACCTTACTTTGAAGGCTTCGTCTCAGTCTACGTACTTTGTTTTTGTGCTCTGTGTTGTTAAGTTTCAAAGCAGTTTTCTGATTGACAGCATTACATACTTCGAACTTTAGTGCGAAGGGGCTTCGGTCCTATTTGTTCAAAGTCCATACTTCGACACGTTTCGAGGTTGGGATCGAAGCTTGTGGCTCCGCTAGGCTTCGCACTGATTTCTGTGTAGCGTGTCACCCTTCGCCTCTCTTTTCGGAGCTTGCTCTTTTCGAAGGTTGAGTTTTGGCTTCGGACTTGTTTTTCTGTCACGTAACAGACTTCGCTTCTTTGTTCGAAGGTTGTCTGTTTGTGTGTTGTGTTCGAAGTTTTTGTGTTCGAAGGTTCAGCTTCGGAGCTTTCGGTTCTAAGTGTGTTCGAAGTTTTGTCTTCGAAGTGCATACTTCGAAGCAGGCTTCGGCACTGGTATACTTCACTCCGAAGCTCGTAACTTGAAGTTGTGTTCGAAGTCTTATCTTCGAAGTGCCTACTTCGAACCAAGCTCCGGCACTGTTTTTACCTCGCACCGAAGTACACTTCGCTTCTTACCACTTCGAACTAGGCTAGACAGTGACACCTTCGGCACTTCGGACAGACTCCGTCATCAACCTCCGAAGCAGACCTCGACGTGCGAAGGGGGCTTCGCCAAGTTTCGAACAGGAGACAACTTTGGACAGTAACTTCTCTTTTCACTTTATACATATTTAGATCATTTCATTGAGAAGTATAGGCCTGTTACAACTTGTTTATCTGCCTAGTTGCACCACTTTAGTTTTACACTGTTTATCATCAAATGCTTCTAGGTTAGAAACCTTTAGACTTAGGCCTTCTGTTTATTTTCTGCTGCGTAGTATTTTTGAGGTGCGTTGGGTATTGGGAACAGGCCATTGATTCGAAAGAATTTTTAAGGCGCCCATTCACCCCCCCCCTCTGGTCGCTACTTTCGGTCCTACAAGTGGTATCAGAGCTTGGTTAGGGTTTTTCCATACCTTAACCGGTTCTAAACCCCAGTAGTGACTATGACATCTCCTGGCAAGGTCCCGTCCTTGGAAGCCTATGGCTATAATTATTGGAAGACTCGCATGCGAGCCTATCTCATGAGCCAGGGTTCGGACATATGGGATATTTGCGTTCACACCACATTTGTCATTCTGCCAGTTACTGAGCAAGGTACTGCTGGTATCATTGCTCAGCATCTGAGCAACAGTAAGGCTGTGAACATTTTATTCTCTGGTTTAGGTCCCACTGAATTTGAGCGAGTGAGTCATCTCTCCACTGCGAGAGAGATCTGGGCTACCCTCAAGGCACACCATGAGGGAACAGCACAGGTCAAGGCTCGGCTCTATCAGACCTACCGGCGTGAATATGAGAATTTCACACAGAAGCCGGGTGAATCTGTTGAGGCTTTGTTTGGTCGCTTTCAGTCGATCATTAACAAGCTTCGGGACAACAAGGCTGAGGGTGCTCAGTTAGTCTCAGATCATGAGCAGGCACTCAAGGTTCTTCATACCTTGGACCCAAAGATCTGGGAGATCAAGGTATCTTCTATCATTGAGAGTACTTCTTATGATACCTTGACCATTTCTGAGTTGTTTAGCAAGCTGAAGGCCACTGAGGTAGATATCCAGTTGAGGTCAAATCTCACTGGTTCTGGATCAAAATCCCTGGCCCTTGCTACACCTTCAGTTGATCCCTCTTCTGTGAGCTGTGCTGGGTTCTCTTTGATGTCTATCACTGAGGACCAGCTTGAGTTGTTGGGAGATGATGATTTGTGTCTCTTTAACAACCGGGTGCGTCGTGTCTATGATAAAAGAATGTTCAAAAGACACGGCACAAAATCCGGATGCTTTGAATGTGGTGATCCAGGACACTTCATCGCCGACTGCCCCAAGCGCAGTGGATACAAGAAGGGCACCGGCAGCAGCTTCCACGACTCCGGCAAGCATGAGAGCCCCTCCTTCACCAAGGGCAAGCCGAAGACCCGGTTCTTCAAGAAGGCCCTGAAGGACTACCGGCGAGAGAACAAGAAGCGCGACAAGGCCTTCTTCGCCGAGATGGAGAAGAGCTACTCCAAGCAGTCCACGACTTCTTCCTCTTCATCGAGCTCAAGCAATGAGGAGATCGCCATCAGGAAGGGGAAGGACAAGGACGATCCGGCGGGCCTCTGCTTCATGGCTTTCGGAGACAAGCCGAAGAGCCGCTCACACCAGCGCCGAAGATCCCGCAAGAGCTTCTGCTCCATGGCTCTTGGGGATAGAGAAGAAAAGAGCTCCTCCGACGACTCCGACGACGACGATAGCAAGGTATCATCTTATGAGCGTGAAATTGTAGATTTACTTGAGAGCAATCGTCAGGAGTTGAAGTATCGGGAGAAACTGCTTAGGGGGGCTAAGAAAAGGATAGACGAGTTAGAAAGTGAGCTTGCCGTAGCAAACGGTAGAATAGAAAGTCTATCTTCTTCCCCTTACTTGGGTGATAGCAGTGAGTGCCCGAAGTGTAAGGTGCTTCTGTGTGACCTGTCGACTCTGAAGTCCAGGTACACAGAAAGGGTTGATGAGAGGGACGCTTTGGCCACTAAGCTTGAAAGCGCTCAGCAGGAGCTGAAAGATGCTCAATCCACTGTCGTCGCACCCTGTGTTGATTGCCCATCTCATCTAGCTGCCTTAGCTGAGCTGAAATCCAAGGGCAATGAGCATTTGGGTGATTTAGAGAGGTTGAGAGCTGAGCTTGCCCAGACTAGGCTAGAGCTTGAGACACTGTCAGTTCCACCCACTGTTTGTGAGAACTGCCTGTCTCTTAGAATGGAATTAATTAAGCTGAAAGCCGAGAAGTCTGTCCAAGTAGAGAGTGAGTGTGAGACCTGCTTGTCTCAGGTGGAGGTTCTAGCTTCCTTGAGAGAGGAGCTAGCAGATTCTCAGAATGAGAACTTTTACCTCCGTTCTATCCTGAGTTGGATCAGTGCCAGAGAGCCACAGCTTGGCATGATGATCCAGCAGTTCAAGAGGCAGGATGGGTTTGGGGTAGGTTACACCTACACCAAGGCTGACTTTGAAAGTGCCATCAGCCGGGCAGTGGAGTGGAGTAAAATGACTCCAGAGCAGAGGTATCCCAAGACTCACTCCACTGAGTCTTCCCAGGCTTGTCAGCCAAGGATGGAGTGATCCATGAACCATCTAAAGCTCCACCCAAGAAACCTATCTGGGTTCCAAAGCCCAAAAATCTCCACACTTCTCTTGATTCTCTTCCTGGACCCTCTCAGCCCAAGAAGACCACACCTAACACTACCAAGCCCAAGAATCCCAAGCCTCAACCACATCCCAAGAAGCCTACCTATCATTGTGAGTATTGTCAGAGAGACGGGCATCTTGCGGAGTTTTGCTTCAGGAGGAAGCGGGTTGAGAGAGCAGAGAGGGCTCGTAGTGATCAGGAGCAGTTCTACCAGCAGGGTGGTAGACTGCGTATTCCTCGGCGCGGGGAGAGGCTGGAGGCCAGGCCGCGTCGTGTAGGTGGTGGTAGAGGAGACGGTTTTCGTGCCCGTGCTCCAGGTGGTGGTGTTCGTTCCGGCAGAATTCCAGACCGTGTTGGCTACGGTTCTGGACCTCGTGGCCGCAGGGTTAGGAAGAACCGAGGACCGCGCTTTGAGCCACGTTTTGGTCCAAACTCTTTTGATGGTTTTCGCTTTCCATCTTTTGAGCAGATGGCTCGACACTGGTTTAGCTCTTTTGCTAAACCTGGTGCCGGACCATTTGCTCCCACTTACAGACATTGATTGTGCAGGACCGGGGACTGGAGGATGTTTGGATCATGGACTCAGGATGCTCTCGCCACATGACGGGACATCGCAGATGGTTCTCCAGTCTCACTCCCCCGAGCTCCAAAGAATATATCACGTTCGGGAACAGCGGTCAAGGGAAAGTAAGTGGCATAGGCTCAATCAGCATCTCAGACCATTTCTCTTTAAAGAATGTTGCTTTGGTTAAAAATCTGAACTTTAATTTAATCTCTGTGTCGCAACTTCTTGAGGATGGTTTGGAAGTGCGTTTTAAGAAGGGCAATTCTTCTGTGGTTGATTCTAGAGGGTCTTTGGTTTGTCAGATTTTACCCTTCGGTAAAGTTTTTCGAATTGACTTCTCTAGTTCTTTTGGCCCTTCTCGCTGTTTGATTGCTGGATCTTCTTCTGAGCTCTGGAAGTGGCATAGGAGGTTAGGTCATTTGAGTTTTGATCTGCTAGTCAGGTTAAGCTCTATGGACCTCATCCGAGGATTGCCCAAGCTTAAAATGGAGAAGGATCTAGTTTGTCATCCCTGTCGTCATGGGAAAATGGTTGCCGCTTCTCACTCACCTGTGACTCAGGTGATGACTTCGTATCCAGGCGAGCTTTTACATTTGGACACTGTAGGTCCAGCTCGGGTACGCTTAGTCGGTGGGAAGTGGTATGCACTTGTGATTGTTGACGACTTTTCTCGTTTCTCGTGGGTTTTCTTTTTGGAGTCTAAGGATGAAACTTTTCAATTTGTCCATGACCTGATTTTGAAGCTGAAGAATGAGAACAATGGTCGGATGCGAGCAATTCGCTCCGACAACGGCTCTGAGTTCAAGAACTCTCAGTTCGTCAGCTTCTGTAGTGATCAGGGTCTGGACCATCAGTTTTCTTATCCTTATACTCCCCCACAGAACGGCGTTGTGGAACGAAAGAACCGCACGCTAGTTGAGATGGCCAGGACGATGCTCGATGAGCACAGGACTCCTAGGCGTTTTTGGGCTGAAGCCATGAACACGGCTTGCTATCTGACCAACCGCATTTTTCTTCGAGCTTACATTGGTAAGACATCCTATGAGTTGCGGTTTGGCAGACAGCCCAAGGTGAGCCACTTGCGAGCATTTGGCTGCGAGTGCTTTGTGCTCAAGAAGGGAGGGCATTTGGACAAATTTGAGCCTCGTTGCTGGGATGGTGTTTTTCTTGGTTATGCATTGCATTCTCGAGGCTTCCGTGTTTGGAATCTCGAATCCCAGCTGCTTGTCGAGACGTGTGAGGTTTCTTTTGATGAGTCCTTGCCTTCTTTGAATCCTTCTTTTGAGCTTTCTGGTGATGATGAGCTCGGAGAGTCCATCTTCGAGGAAGATGAGGATACTCCAGCTGCTGTTGAGGGCGGGCCTTCTGCATCCCCCGCAGAGCCCACACATTCTGTGACTTCGACTGATGATGAGGGCGGACCTCTGATCACTTCTTCCACTTCGATCGAGCCCCCTCAGTCGAGTCCAGAGGTGCCAGCTGCTGACTCCGGTGAGGTGACCTCAGATCACCAGGGAACCCGGGCAGTTCAGCGTGACCATCCCTCAGAGCTCATCATTGGTGATTTGACTGAGAGGACTTTGCGTTCTTCTGCCTCTCTCGCTGTGTTTGCTGAATCTGCGTTTGTTGCATCTTTTGAGCCCAGAGACATTTCTCATGCTCTTTCTGATTCTAATTGGATTAATGCTATGCAAGAAGAGCTTGAGAATTTTGTCCGCAATCGGGTTTGGACTCTAGTTGAGCCGCCACCAGGATGCAACCCCATAGGCACCAAGTGGGTATTCAAGAACAAACAAGGTGAAGATGGGGTTGTGGTGCGCAACAAGGCTCGACTAGTCGCCCAGGGTTATTGCCAAAAGGAAGGTATTGACTTTGAAGAAACCTTCGCTCCTGTTGCCCGTCTTGAGTCCATTCGTATTCTTCTAGCTTTTTCCGTTTCGAAAGGTTTTAAGCTTTTTCAAATGGATGTTAAGAGTGCTTTTCTGAACGGGTTTATAGAGGAGGAGGTTTATGTTAGGCAACCCCCCGGTTTTGAGAACCCTAAGTTTCCTCGACATGTTTTTAAATTGCACAAAGCTTTATACGGGTTGAAGCAAGCCCCCAGGGCTTGGTATGACCGGTTGAAGCAATTTTTGTTGGGGAAGGGCTTTGTGATGGGTTCTGTGGACAAAACTCTTTTCTTGCTCAGAGATGCTTCAGATTTTTTAGTTGCTCAGATTTACGTGGACGATATTATCTTTGGCGGTACTACTGATTCTCTTGTGTCCAAGTTTTCTGAGCAGATGCACAGTGAATTTGAGATGAGCCTCATGGGTGAGCTTAAGTACTTTTTAGGGCTCCAGATCAAGCAGACCAAGGACGGCACCTTCATCCACCAAGGTAAGTACACTCGCGATATGTTAAAGAAATTTGACTTTGGTGGTGAATTGAAGCCGCAGATGACCCCGATGGGTACTTCTGGGGGTCTGGACAAGGACGAGAGCGGTGTCAAGGTCAATGAGAGAGAATTTCGAGGGATGATCGGTTCGCTGTTGTACTTAACGGCAACAAGACCGGATATACAGTTCGCCGTGGGACTTTGCGCGCGTTTTCAGTCTTCACCACGCGCGTCTCACCGGCAGGCTGTCAAGCGCATTTTCAGGTATCTCACCTATGCGCCTGATCTTGGTCTTTATTATTCAGCATCGTCATCTCTTGATTTATCTGGCTTTTCGGACGCTGACTTTGGTGGGTGCCGGTTGGATCGCAAGTCGACTTCCGGTACTTGCCAGTTTCTTGGTTCTTCCCTTGTTTCTTGGTCTTCTCGAAAGCAATCTGGAGTTGCTCTTTCGACCACAGAGGCTGAGTATGTAGCTGCTGCTAGCTGCTGCTCACAGTTGGTTTGGATGATTTCCACTTTGAGAGATTTTGGGTTGTTCTTTCCTACCAGAGTTCCATTGTTTTGCGATAGCACTAGTGCTATTAGTGTAGGGAAAAACCCGTGTCTCCATTCAAAAACCAAACATATTGATGTGCGCTTTCACTTCTTGCGGGATCAATATGAGAAAGGTGTCATTGACCTTGTTCATGTTGATACCCATCATCAGTTGGCTGACATTTTTACCAAACCCCTAGATCAGTCTACATTTGAGCGTTTACGAGGGGATTTGGGTGTTGTGTATCCTTTCTAGGATATTTTGCGTCAGTTTTTCTTTTTATTTACTCTTTTCTTGAGTCTTTTTGTGTGTGTTCATATCATACATATTCACATATCACACATTTGAGCCTGCTTCTGTTATATGATTGAACTGCTTTACTTAGTCTAGCTGGTATATGCTTTTGATTACTTGTCAATGATCATGCTTTGTTTCAGTTCGCTTGATATGTCTGATATCTGTCATATGCATGGCTTTTACGCTTTCAACTTGAAAAATGATCACCATTGCTTCTGGTAACTAGCATGTGTAGGCTGAGTGCTTCTGCTATCTGTTACATGCCTTGTAGCTAGGTCATCACATAGATGCAGATATGCAACTTGGACATCTTTATGCTTTAACATGGAAACTGTGCTATAAAAATGATAAAAATCAGAAATTCCATGCCTTTTTATGCTTAAGTTGAAAAGATCCAAGTGGGTTTGCTTTGTCGCATTATATTGTTCTGGACTGCTTACCATAGCACTTTGGTATGAACTAGGACAGTGTAGTGTATGCCAAGACCAATGTCTTAAGCTTCTGATGGCCCAGTTCTGGCCTAGGCTTGACTTGGTCGGTTAGCATAAGGTTTGACATGCAAATAACCCTTGGCAAAAATGACAAAGGCAAATGAAAAAGCCTGAACTTTAAAGGAATAACAAGTTTGCTGAAGCACTCTGTTTTGAACAATGCTTATCTTGGTAGATATCAGTTAGCTTCTGCATCTCATGCTTTACCTTGCTTGTTTACTAGACAATGTGGTGATGCTTTTATTTGCAAAAATTGACAAATGCGTGCTAAATGACTCTCTTTAGATATCATCTCTTGCACTGATCATGCCATGTGTCTTAGACAGTATCTCTTTTGCTATACCTGTTAGATACTGTATTTGTAGTCAATCATATCTGAGAAGCATGCTTTCTACACTCCACCTGCACCCCAGCTGCATTCACTGCATATTTTGAGGGGGAGTTGCATTTCAGGGGGAGTCTGTGTCTCTTTTGAGTGCTTGATGAGTTCACTTGTCAACAAGGGGGAGAAAATTGGGATCAGAGTTTAAGGGGGAGTTCTTACTCTGTTGATATCCTTGTTGTTCTGAAATCGCACTCATTTCGAGCTTTTTACGTTTTGGTTAACCATAATGACCGTTTCTTGCTTTTGTTTGGCTTTTGGTCATTAGGGTTAAACTTTTACCTTATTTTTCTTCTTCTTCTTTGTTCTCTTGTATTTTGTTTTCGTGTTTCCACATTTGGTTCACAGGTGCTGAAGAGCTGAGAATTGAGAAGTGTTGACAATGCACTCATCAAGGGGGAGATTGAGGAGCCATGCTGAATAGCGTGGGCCTCATGGCTCCAGAAGTGATGAGTCATTGTCAACGATAGTCAAGAGGACTGAAGAAGAGGAGATCTGCTGTTTCATGGGCCGCGTGTGACTCAGGTACACGGGCAGCGAGCAACTGTCGGGCAGAGGAGGCTGCGAAGTCGGGCTGGCCCAATCCGGGTGCATGGGCCAGAAGCAGTAGAAGACCCACTAGGCTGTTGACCAGGACTGACTCAGGTACACGGGCGGTGAGCGATTGCCGGGCTGAGAGAGCTGCGGAGTCGGGCCGGCCCAATCCGGGTACCTGGTGCAAAGCTGGTGGAGGCTTTGTCAGTTTCAGCGTAAAACTGACAACCGTTGATTCTGTATCCGACTGTCCAGAAGAGTAGCTTCCGGATATGTCATCTGTTACTCTAGGCCCACAGTCAGTCAGTTGTGTCTGTAAAAATACCTAAGGGCAGTAGAGTCTTTTTCTTTATTTTTGAGTATGTAAAAACCCTAAGGGCCTGGTAGAATATTCCTAGTGTTGGGCTGCCTATAAATAGCACCCCAATCCCTAGGGTTTGGACTACCCTTTTGTGCTGAAATCAAATCCACCCATTGGGTCACTTTGTCCCCTGTCTTCTCTCTCCTGTGTGCGCCGCCAGGGCCTTGCGCTTCACTGTTCTTGGCTCATTTTGGCTCTAATCTCTTGGATGCTTTTATCCCTTGGTCCCTGGAGAATTTATTGTTTGCATCTGGTTGGTTTGGGGAGTTATTGAGCTGGATTCGGGCTGCTGTATTTAGTTCATGAAGAGAAGCTTCTTCTGTTGCTTCCGTTCTTCACAAACTGAGTACTAGTTCTTGCTGCTGCAAGTAGTACTACTTTTCTGTAGCTACAGTACTTGCTGCCAGCTTTTTACCTTCTACTGTACTGCCTTTTTGATCGAAGCAGCATGGAGTAAATGCCTTGTTGACGGTTTCTGCGAAGTCATTTTCCTTTATTCGAAGTCCCTCAGCTTCGTGAGGCAGACTTCGATCTAACCTTACTTTGAAGGCTTCGTCTCAGTCTACGTACTTTGTTTTTGTGCTCTGTGTTGTTAAGTTTCAAAGCAGTTTTCTGATTGACAGCATTACATACTTCGAACTTTAGTGCGAAGGGGCTTCGGTCCTATTTGTTCAAAGTCCATACTTCGACACGTTTCGAGGTTGGGATCGAAGCTTGTGGCTCCGCTAGGCTTCGCACTGATTTCTGTGTAGCGTGTCACCCTTCGCCTCTCTTTTCGGAGCTTGCTCTTTTCGAAGGTTGAGTTTTGGCTTCGGACTTGTTTTTCTGTCACGTAACAGACTTCGCTTCTTTGTTCGAAGGTTGTCTGTTTGTGTTGTGTTCGAAGTTTTTGTGTTCGAAGGTTCAGCTTCGGAGCTTTCGGTTCTAAGTGTGTTCGAAGTTTTGTCTTCGAAGTGCATACTTCGAAGCAGGCTTCGGCACTGGTATACTTCACTCCGAAGCTCGTAACTTGAAGTTGTGTTCGAAGTCTTATCTTCGAAGTGCCTACTTCGAACCAAGCTCCGGCACTGTTTTTACCTCGCACCGAAGTACACTTCGCTTCTTACCACTTTGAACTAGGCTAGACAGTGACACCTTCGGCACTTCGGACAGACTCCGTCATCAACCTCCGAAGCAGACCTCGACGTGCGAAGGGGGCTTCGCCAAGTTTCGAACAGGAGACAACTTTGGACAGTAACTTCTCTTTTCACTTTATACATATTTAGATCATTTCATTGAGAAGTATAGGCCTGTTACAACTTGTTTATCTGCCTAGTTGCACCACTTTAGTTTTACACTGTTTATCATCAAATGCTTCTAGGTTAGAAACCTTTAGACTTAGGCCTTCTGTTTATTTTCTGCTGCGTAGTATTTTTGAGGTGCGTTGGGTATTGGGAACAGGCCATTGATTCGAAAGAATTTTTAAGGCGCCCATTCACCCTCCCCCTCTGGTCGCTACTTTCGGTCCTACACCGTGTCGCCCCCCTCCTCCCGTCGCCGCCGTCGACGTCCCGGAGCACGTCGCCACTGCCCTCCGCCCGTCGCCGCCTTCCTCGGAGCCCGTCGGCGCCGCTCGTCGCCGCTATCCAGTCGATCAGTAAATGATTATTAACCTATATCTTTGGTCTTATTTTATTCGAGCTTAGGGTTAAAATGATGGAGGATTGTTATATTAATTTATGTGTGGTAATATAATTTAGTATAATATTACTAGTAGAATGCACTATAACAATAATGTTTTTTAATCTACTGTAAAAAATTTCTGAGAAAAAAATTTCAACTATAACAATAATGTTTTTTAATGTACTATAAAAAATTTCTGAGAAAAAAAAATTCCACTATAACAATAATGTTTTTAATGTACTATAATATTACTAGCTTAGGGTTTTTTAATGTTATATCAATGTGACAAAAAAAATGCAGATGACTCCTCCTAAGATTGAACCAACAAACAGTGGATCCTCAGACTCTACATCAAGTGGCGTGTGTGAGGTTTGTAAATGCGGTAAACATAAGGTACATGATGGTATAGTTTGCAGTTGTTTGGCGAAGAAAGTGATTCTCATAATGGACTCCGACTCGGAGGATGACTCGCGATCGCCGCAACCAGATAGGGTAAGTGTTGGCAGATAGAAGAATGATGAGACAACCGGTGGTAGAGGGAAACATGCCGAGGCTAGCGGTGGAAAAGGGAAGCATGTAGAGCAATGCGGCAGCAAGAGGAGGAAGGAGGCAAGATTCTCTTTTTATGCAAATTTTATATTTTTATCATCCAATTCAATCATTGATAATAAGTTGTTCTCACTATCGCAGCCGCGTGTATTTTCCTTTTCAGGAACATGGAGAGCAGTTCAGACTGCCTGATGATGCCGATTTGGTTGAGGATTGGCAAGTTGAGGCTTTTAATCTGTTTAACCAGAAATAGGTTGGGTTTGTGCCGAGGAAGAAGAAGAAGCTCCAAACCATATCTTTCTTTTGGGTTTGACCAGTAGTGCGTTTCGATGTGTAAGCTGGTTTCCCCAGCCTGGACTTGTGTTTGTTTACTTGCTTTCAAATAAACATGATATGTCAAGCGAGCCCCCGCACCACCGCGCTACAAAGTCTCGATCATATAGTAACAACATGTAATAAAAACACACTTAATGAAAATAAAAACAGTAAACTAAGGGAGAAAAATATCAATTTTTGCAATTAGAATATTGGTGTTGTATTTTTATTGTACAAAAAGTTTCAATTTCAAAGGAAGAATAAACTATAGATAAGTTATGATGTATTTTTATTGTACATTTTTATTAATGAAATAATAAAAAGTAAAGTGAAGCAGAAAAATACCAAATTTTTAAATTTGATAAGTTATGATGTATTTTTATTGTTAAAAAATCAAGTTCAAACTAGAATTTAAACATGAATAAAAAAGTCATGAAAATGTAAAAAAAATGTTTGGATGCTAGCAGCAAGGTTCGAACCTCAAACCGCCTGCCGGCAGCAAGGTTCGAACCTCGAACCGCATGGCACCAAAGCAACCCCCGCACCACTGCGCTACTAAGTGTTTCTCGACATGAGTGGCAACGTATACTAGATAACCCCACCAACGGCGGATTAGTAGTGGCGGGCATGCTGACGTCAGCGTATGCCCGCCACTACTATACTTTTTTCCACCCGCCCAGACTAAACCCTAGTAGTGGCGGTCGGTGACGTCAGCGGCCCGCCACTACTATGTCTTTGCCCGCCACTACTACGATAAATATCAGTGGCGGGCATGCTGACATCAGCGTGTGCCCGCCACTACTAATCCAACTATATAAAAGTTTTTGCTCCTGCCGTCCGAAAACCTAGTTTCATTTCTAACTCCCGTGCGCCGAACTCTGCCCATTGCCGCCGCTCCCGGAGCCCACACCGCCCTCGGAGCCAATCGTCATCGTCCCCGAAGGCCATCGCCACCAAACTCCGCACATCGCTCCCACAGCCCACGCCACCCTCGGGGCCCGTCGCCACCGAACTCCGCTCGTCGCTCCTGGAGCCGTCGCCGCCATCCCCGAAGCCCGTCGCCGTCGTCCCAGAGCACGCGCCGCCACCGTCCCTGGAGCCCGTCTCCTTCATCCCCGAGCCCACGCCGCCGTCCCGGATCCCGCACTGCCGCCCTCCACACATCACCACCATCCGGAGCCCATGTCGCCGCCCTCCACTCGTCGCCACCGTGCTGAAAAAAGGTCAGCTAGTGCCCTTTTTAACATCAATTCACATATGTTAATTAGGTCATGGACGAGAGTAGGCTAAACTCATGTGATGCATATAAAAGCGGACCTGAAATTTTCTAGGCATCTAAAGACAGACAAAAAGTAGAAATAAATCAAGCATCTAGATCCAAGGACAAAACAGTAGTAAATGTCCCATGTGAGCATCTCACATGAACACTAGCCTAGGATGGCCAAAGCCTTGGGTGGGTCTGCCTATGAATGCTTACGAGATATTTGATAATTTACCACTGAGAAGTGGCTTTATATTTTTGTCACATGGATCTATATTTATTGATATAAATGAGTCTACATGTTAGTCTTAATAATGACATTGTAATTGAAGAAGACATCTTTAGAGTGGCAAATAATCAATTTTTTTGGATGGATGGATATATATACTTGTGCATGTGCCCTTGTTGCGCCCTGTCCTATTTCGCTGCATACACATATACCCTATTGATAGCTGACTTCATCGATCGAGTGTCTCATCGATCTTCCTATATGTTGTGAAAATCAAGGATAGATCAAATCAAAGTTGATCAAACATGAAGCACATGTTAATTTTTGAAGATAGTGTTAATAACATTATTTTCCTAATAAAGTGTTAATTACATTATTATGAATTATGAGCACGCTTAGAGCTTATCCTCAAAATCAACTATAGATGCAGTGTTTGCATTCAATTATGCAGTGTTGTATGGACAAAGGCTTCAAAGATAACTAAACTAACTAAACTAGTTATACTTGTGGTATATTTGAAGAGGGGAGAAGGGACGTCATCATGCCCGCCACTGCTAATCCGCCTATATAAATATTTCGCTCCTGCCGTGTGAAAATCCTAAGCCCTAATCTTCTCCCGCCAATTATGAAGTTGAATATGTATGGGATGGTTCACTTGAATGGGATGGTCCTGAATAAGATGGTACAAGTAGGGCATTTGGTTGTTTGTATCGGATGATACATGATTTTGTCGAGGCGCCTATTCACCCCCCTCTAGTTCTTGAGTGAAGTCTTCTATATCTAAGTTATGCCATGAGAAATATTGCATACCACATTACCACTTTTTTAGAACAACTTTTAGAGGCCTATGATGCAAATAGTAATTGAGTTATCTCATGTATGTCATCAAGTCGTGCGACACATCCATTCCTGTCAACAACTTCTTCTTTCTCGTGTTGCTGACAGGGAATGGATGTGCTCACGGTTCCATGGCAGCCATGAACATATTTGAAAAACAACACAAAATATGCTGAGGCCTCAACAACACAAGAGAGAGAGAACAACACAATCTCCTAACTTGAGGATTAATATAGTAGCTTCAGAAGTAATAGCTCACTACTGTAGCCAAGAAGAGTGTTCATACATTTTCCACCTTTGACACTGTGATCAGTTTACTACTGCTATTACTTCTGATGCTACAGTAGTAAACTGATCACAATGTCAAAGGTAGGAAATGTATGAAAACTCTTCTTGGCTACAGTAGTCAGCTATTACTTCCGAAGCCACTATATTAATTCTCAAGTTAGGAGATTGTGTTGTTCTCTCTCTTTAGTTTTATTGATACCTCAGCATATTTTGTGTTGTTTTTCCCTCTAATGTTCCATGGCAACAAAATATGCTGAGGCCTCAACAACATTGTGATCAGTTTACTACTGCTATTATTTCTAAGGCTACTATATACTAATCCTCAAGTTCATGCATCCGGTTGAATACCAACATTAGATTCTGCAATTCCTTTTAGAGGCCTATAATGCAAATAGTAATTGAGTTATCTCATGTATGTCATCAAGTCGTGGAACACATCCATTCCTGTCAACAACTTCTTCTTTCTCGTGTTGCTGACAGGGAATGGATGTGCTCACGGTTCCATGGCAGCCATGAACATTTTGAAAAGCTACACAAAATATGTTGAGGCCTAAACAACACTGTGATCAGTTTACTACTGTTATTATTTCTAAGGCTACTATATACTAATCCTCAAGTTCATCCGGCTGAAGGCCAACATTAGATTCTGCAATTCCTTTTAGAGGCCTATGATGCAAATTGTTATTGAGTTATCTCATGTATGTCATCAAGCCGTGTGAAACGTCCATTCCTGTCAACAACTTCTTTCTCGTGTTGCTGACATGGAATGGATGTGCTCACGGTTCCATGGCAGCCATGAACATTTTGAAAAGCAACACAAAATATGCTGAGGCCTAAACAACACTGTGATCAGTTTACTACTGCTATTATTTCTAAGGCTACTATATACTAATCCTCAAGTTCATGCATCTGGCTGAAGGCCAACATTAGATTCTGCAATTCCTTTTAGAGGCCTATGATGCAAATTGTTATTTAGTTATCTCATGTATGTCATCAAGCCATGAGACACATCCATTCCTGTCAACAATTTCTTCTTTCTCGTGTTGCTGACAGGGAATGGATGTGCTCATGGTTCCATGGCAGCCATGAACATTTTGAAAAGCTACACAAAATATGTTGAGGCCTAAACAATACTGTGATCAGTTTACTATTGCTATTATTTCTAAGGCTACTATATACTAATCGTCAAGTTCATCCGGTTGAAGGCCAACATTAGATTCCACAATTCCTTTTAGGGGCCTATGATGCAAATTGTTATTGAGTTATCTCATGTATGTCATCAAACCATGTGACACGTCCATTCCTGTCAACAGCTTCTTCTTTCTCGTGTTGCTGACAGGGAATGGATGTGCACATGGTTCCATGGCAGACATGAACATTTTGAAAAACAACACAAAATATGCTGAGGCCTCAACAACACTAGAGAGAGAGAACAACACAATATCCTAACTTTAGGATTAATATGACATCAGACCTTTTTTGCATAACCAAAATTCTGATACATTAGCCTCTTAATATGAATAGTTTATCTATGGCGGAAGAAGGACGTTCCATCGAGGAGCTCATCTACGAGTCTCCCGCAAAAACAAATAAAGAGGGTTCATCTAAAGGATCCTCCGATAGCGAATCTTCGTACCACTCTCCGAAGAATGAACATCCAATGGAGCCTAGGAAGAAGAGAACGAGAGAAGACGTCGATGAGGATTACATTCCTGAAGCTCAAGCGGAGGTAATTATTACGTTAGTAACAAGTCAGAGCAGCTTCTAACCGAGGATTACATTCCTGAAGCTCACATTGTCTATCATCGTAGGATCGTCCAAAGTGAGGAAGCAAGCGTCGATTATTCCAAGTCGAGAAAAGAACAACTATTGTCCCAGCTATTGAGTCAGCTGAGCGAACAGATGTTGAGCCCGCTGCCACAACATTGTCTGCAAATGCGAAGAGGAGAGGGAAACGGGAGAAGAACAAGCTGCATACAGCTATCTATGAGGTTGAAGAAGTGCATGTTGATGGGGCTCCAAAGAAGCCAAAAGAAATCACAGCGAAGTGGCGTAACGACTGTGGATGTCTCGCCAGGGAGCGATGTAAGATAGTTTGGAAAAATTGGAAGACTGTCCCTGAAACTACAAAGAACGAATTGTGGCAGCATATAAAAGCGCATTATAAATTCCCGGAAGACCGCTTAGAAGACGCTAAAGCTGCCACATTGAAGACTATCGGGAAGGCTCTCCGTACATTTAGGACTAAACTGAACACACAATACCTTCAGAAAGATGTGTCGCCACTCAACGACTACGGCTTTATAATGCCAAATGAATGGAACGAATTCAAAATGCAGCATTGCTCGGAAGAAGCCAAACAAGAGAGCATCATGTTCAAAGAACTTAATAAGAAGAATAAGTTCCCCCATAAACTTGGGCCAGGTGGATATAAGGCTAAGGAGGATGAGTGGAGTAGAAATGAGGAGGAGGACCGTGCGGCTGGGTTACCTGAACAGTTTTCAGGTGCTGATCAGCGCACTAAGAGATGGCTCCTAGGTCGAGCTAAAAAAACACCCGAGGGCCAATATATGCTCTCCGACTCACGGACTAGTGAAGTATTCCAGAAAGCACAGGAAATCGCTGAGTTGGAGAAGACTAGAAAGTTCAAGCCCGAGGGATGTAATGACCAGCTTACATCTGCTCTCGGAAACGAGGAACATCGAGGGCGCACCCGAGGTGTCTCTTCTATAGCACCCTGGAAAAATACTTTCAAGAAACAAGAGGGTGCCACATACAAGAAGCGTCAAGCACGCACAGACGACGCCGCAGAGCGCCGTGCAGAGTGGGAGCGACACTTTTTTGAATTTATTAATGAGAATCCAAACATAATGCAGGCTGCAGCTGGTCAAATAATTGTGCCAGAGGTACGACTCGACGTACCAAGCAGTGTTGGCTCAGTACAAGACAAATTTCCTGTAAATTATATTAAAGAGGACACACCATGCAGCCTGCATGTACCGATAGGGCGCAAAGGGCATTCCCAAGAGGCTGCACGAGGCATTGCTATGCCTGGGGATTTATTTCACAATCGGCCTATTCCTGCTGACTATACCAAGGTTCAGGTCAATGAGATCACCAACGACAGATTTATTAATGACCCCTTGGATCTTCCAATGCTTGATGAGGGGATTGAGACAATCGGAGATGCTCTAAATAACTTTGTCCTATGGGCGAGCCGAGATATCAAATTACTGCAGACAAGTTCTCAGAGTAAATCACCTATTGTCTCATCACAATCCCCCACATATCTTTCATCTCAGGATGTGCAAAATATAGGATCATTATCACCTGTTGATGAGCGTGAAATAGAGGAAGAGCCAGTGCCCAATAAAGTGGCAGAAGTGATAGAATCGAAAGTGACTTCTGATCCTCAAGTGACAAAGCCAGTACCAGTGCTTGAGCCCACTGATGAGCCCATCACAAATGTGCCAGAGCCAGATCAAATGCCAGTGCTAGTTCCGACTGAGCCTCAAGTGCCAGTTCCGGCTGATCCTCAAGTGCCGGTTGCCAAGCCCATAACAAAAGTGCTAGTGCTAGTTGCTGCCGAGCCTGAAAAACAAGATGCATGCCCAAAGCCAGCAATCCACAAGATAACTGTTCAAGCTGGGCAGTGTTCTGCGCTGAAATCTGAGATGCATAAATTTTTTAATACTTTGGGGCAAACACGTTCTATGCCCGAAGCGGCTCCCATAAAGGCTCCAGTACAAAAGCATGCGGGCTCACTTTCTGTTGATAAGAGGACCTACGGAGATGAGGATTATATCAAATACGAACCAGGCAAACCATTATTACCCCAAGGAGTACTTAATTGTATGCCTTGGACGATGAAAACATTTCATGACTGGTACCTTGAAGCATCTTCGTTAGGAGTAACACAAATAGAACTGAAGGTTCCACAAGAAATATTCAACTGCCCAGAGTTTAAGCTTGCACTATTTTTCGACGACTTCCATCGGATGTTTCGTCTGAAGCGAACCGACATCACAAACATGATGCTCTGGTGCATGTAAGTACTTTATACTTTGTCAATACAAAGCAAAAATAAATAATGTCTTATATTGACTATTGTTTTATAACATATGCAGTTGTAATTCACGCGGTGACGAGTCTAAATTGTATGGGTACTTAAACCCGTCATTAATAAGCCAAAGTGCGCTGAACCCGACACTAAACCAGAACGATAGCAAGTACTGGACTGCGGGTAAGAAAAAATTTCAAAGAAAGATGTTCAATAAAGACGAAGACAAACTTAAGAAGAACAAAAGGAGTTGTGCCGCGTTGTATATTGCGCGGTGCATGTATCAATGGAAGGACAGAGAAATGATAAGTGGGGCATATAACTTTAAGTAAGTATACCCACTATATCCACTTAATCACGTTTTATCGATTATGAAACTAACATAATCATATATTACTTCTTTCGATAGTGATCATTGGATTGCACTTCTGATATACCCAAAGAGCTCAAGGGTTTATGTGCTCGACTCGCTCGACAAACCCAAAAAAGAATATCAAGATATATTAAATGTTATTCAGAGTGCATATAGATACTACGTGGAAAAGTTAGGTGGCCCACATGATCCACAGAGGCCGAAAGAAATGCTTATCAAAACCAACTATCCGGTAATATTATATTTTTAAATTTGTTAATTCAATTGATAAAGCCAAACTATATATCGTTCTAACTTTGTCTATTTTGAAGTGTCACAAACAATCTCTTGGTTCCGTGCATTGTGGCTACTATACTTGTGATTTCATGAGCAATAACTTAGGAAAGTTTGGGCGGACAGTATCTGAGGATACTAAAGAAGTAAGTTGATTTCTTGTGTGTTAATCTAATATAACTTGCAGCGTATGTACTTATATTTTACGTATGCAGGCGTCAGGTCCATCAACCGTTGCCCAGAAGAGCCAACTCTCTGAATCACAAATGTACGAAATCGTATCAAGGATGTGCCGCTTCACGATGCATGAGATTCTTTATGAGCTTGGAGTATTTTTCGATCCTGAGAGTGAAGTGGCCAAGCATCCAACTCTGTATGATTGGGCCGGAAGAATGAAAAGGCGAACCAATTAAGATATGAGTTAGCCTTCCAAGAAAACATAAACCGCATGAGCATGTATTTGTGAAACAATGAATTGTGTTGATGGATGGTTATTGTGAAACATAAACCGGAAGAATGTAAACTTTGTAAATTTTTGAAAATTGATGAGATTGATGGTTGTTGTGTTGATGTGTTGTTGTTGTGGATGTGTATGTGGATATGTGGATGTTTTGCTGCTGTGTATGTGGATATGTGGATGTTTTGCTGCTGTGTATGTGGATGGCTGTGTGAAGCATATAATTTCTGTGTTTTGGTTTGTGGGATCACAACATTCTGTGTTATGGCTTATAAACAGCAGTGGCGGGCAGATGAGGTAGCTTGCCCGTTACTGCTGTTGACACAGTGGTGGCGGGCGTGCTGACATCATCTGCCCGCCACTGCTATTGATAACGGCAGTGGCGGGCAGATGAGGTCAGCGCGCCCGTTACTGCTGTTGACATAGTGGTGGCGGGCGCGCTGACATCATCTGCCCGCCACTGATATTGATAATAGCAGTGGCGGGCAGATGATGTCAGCGCGCCCGCCACTGCTGTTGACACAGCGGTGGCGGGCGCTCTGACCGCCACTGCTAACCAGCGATAGCAGTGGCGTTAGAGCAGTGGCGGACTGGATGCCCGCCACTATAGGTCGATTTTGCCCGCCGCTACAGTGTCACTTTGTAGTAGTGATGAACAAGAAAGCTAGAAATAAAAAATAAGTGGCTAGGCGCAGCGTGACGTGCCACGGCATGACAGGACGCGACCGTGGTGAGGTAGGGCATCACAGGGCAAGGCACAACTGGTGGAGGGGTGGCCAACGTGGCGTGAGACGGCCGGTGGAGTGGTGAATGATTTAGGCGACAGGTGGACGACGCAGCACAGGGCGACCGGAGGATGGGCAGACATGCGATGCGGCGAGACTGGCAGAGGGGCAGATGGCATGGGCAATAGGCGAATGGCGCGGGGTGACCGGTGGAGGGGCAGACAGCATGACGTGATAGACGAATGACTCAAACCAAGTTACAAATATCACATAAGCTCGAAATATTCTTTCACACAAAATAATAGCTTTTGGGTTACATGGAAAAATGCCCAAACATGTTGTTGCGGTATCTGTTAGTACCCATCTTGCTGAGTGTATTTTTTAGGGTATTCGGCAAATAATTTGTTTGCTGAGTGTTTATAGTTTGCTAATATTTTTTAATAAACACTCAGTAAATTGATCTTTGCCTAGTGCCCAAAATAATGCAATCGGCAAAATTTTTGGCACTCTTGGTGAATTTGAATTTTTCCATAGTGTTTGGAAGGTTTGTTTCCTATGTTTCTTGTAGGACTAGCTCCCGCGCTTCAAATAAGTGCTTATATGAAACTACTAATTTAAGGATGATTGAACATTCACACGGAGCATCGAGACGTAATTAAGAAGCGTATATATGCAAAAAAATCAAGATGCAGTTATTACAGCAACCTTACGGAAGGATTCACTAGCTCGCGGTTTAGCTAGGGCTTCGTAGGTTTGCACATGGATATCATATTAAGTGTTGGCTGTTTCTTTCCAAATATTTGTGTAGATTCCGGCGCGCTTCGAATGATCTCATGCAGCATCAACGACATGTAATATGCTCTAGCATTTGCAAAGCACGAAGCACCTATTACAGCAAACCTAAAAACATATATAATTGATTAGCAACAGTTCAGGTCGGGCATTTTCACTTATTCAGAGCACTAACTATTGTAGCGACCACTGCACCTGTTACCTGTAGGTGTATCGTTATGGTATCGACGTGCTAAAGCGGCACTGATAGCACTTGATTTTTTGACACCTACGACCTCGATCATTTGATTAAAGGGGTTTTGAGAAAAAAAAATGGAGGAATTAAATCCAAAGCAAAATTTCTATTGTGAGCTATTTGGACTGTAGGATTGGCTTAAAGGAAATTCATAGGAAAGGAAAATTTCCTCCAAGGAATATAATTATAGCATGAGGTCTAACCTTATGTTTAGAATTATCTTTGGGAGTTCTAAGGCATAGTCTCTTCCTCTATCCTTTTCTTAATAATAAATTAATGTCTAATATCAATTTTCTATCCCCTCCATTTCATAATATAGCAATCTACTACCGGACGAAACATTTTATAGTACAATAAATTTGGATCATTGTATTATAAAATATTTTATCTGATGTTAAATTGTTATATTATGAGACGGAAAAAGTATATTTTTCATGTGAGGAATCTAAAAATATGCTTTAATAAATTCCTATGGTTTTATTTCTTGTAGTATTTAACAAGCCGGTCGGGACATATCTAATACTATATTTTTTTATTTCTGTATTTTGGAATTCAAGTGTTCCGTAGGAGTCCTAAAGGTTTCAACTATGTTGGTTTCAAAACCACCACTTAATTATATGCTGTAATACCTGATTCACATGTTTCAAATAGAGGCAATGTTTATGCAAAATCATTAATGACAACAACAGTTATTTTTACAGAGCATGGAGATACACACACATATATATATAAGAAACAAACTGTCAGTGTTGCATCTCCTGCAGGCTTTGTAAGGTTATCCGTTGATTTTCCGAAATTCTTAATTACAAGCCATATTCCCTTCGAAGATAATATATAAAAAAGACCTTAATTAGGACTGATTAAGAAATAGCTATTACAAATTTGCAATGGATCGATATGATTAGGGTCATTCGGAGCTAGAGTGCGCTAGCGCACGTAGGGTTGCATGAATCACGTAATTAAGATAGGGTTTCACAAGCATACACATAGCTAGACTGGTAATAAGATGAAAGTTAATTCTGAGGCTTGTTAAGATGATCAAATCGGACCCACTGCTAATCATCATCATTCCCGTCAGCACGACTTACATTACATTAATCTAATCCAAAAGGCAAACTAAAACAATCATCCCAGGGTAAAAAATAAACTAAACAAACAATTGAGATTTGATTTGATTTGATGATTATAAGCAAGAGCGGCAACAAGTTCCAAATAGCATAATAATCTACTCTCGCTAATCATCATATGCTTCCACTGCTGCCTTCCATTAATTAGCCATTGCGTTTTTCTGAGCTCGCAATTTGCAGCTTTAGCTTACGGCGGGCTCGTGGCGGCGCCACGGCTGCCGCCCTCGCCGCCGTTAGCGCGACGATGATCCATCTGCTCCAGTGGCTGCCCTCCCTCCTGATGATGCTCGCCGGCGCCGCCGGAGCGGCCGCAGGCGTTGAGCGCGGCGAGCATGCCGAGGTTGTTGTCCGGCATCATTCCGGCCCCAGCTGGGAAGCTGCTGCGTGACATGAACTGGAGTGGCGCTTGAACTGTGTTCCCGGCGCCGCCGCCGCCGAACGTCGCCCACGCTGGCTGCATCCAGAAGGCGGCGCCGCTGTTTGGCCCCACGGCCCACATTGCCGGCGCCGGAGCGGTAGGCGGCGCTGTGGCTGCTGCCGCCGCCCGGTCCTTCTGCTCGGTCTCGCCGCCGCCGCCAGCGCTTCCGTCGGGGTCTTGGCGCGCCGTGTCCTTGAACAGGTCGTCGGCTTCCCGATAGCGCTTCCTCATGAACTCGCCGGCGCCAGGATCTTGGGGTGTCTCCGGGTGCGGTGGCTGCGGCGCATGGAGAAGCTGCTGGTGGTGGTGGTGGAACCCGAGCATGGCGGCGACGTCGTGCTGCGGCTGGTGCAGGAGGTGGTGGAACGGTGCGGCGCGTGGGGAGGAGTGAGAGGCGGCGGAGCGGAGGGACACGGCGAGGGAGGAGAAGTTGGCCGGGATGGTGCCGGTACCGGTAGCTGCGACGATGGCCGGCTCTGCCTGCTGAAGCAGCCACTCGATGGTCTCGCCGTCGGTCTTGTGGCCGAGCTCGCGCGTGAGCTGGAACACGCGGGCCGCGCACAGCGCCGGCATCCGTATCCGCCGCCCGCGCCCCTCCACCTTGGTGTGCCGGTCCTTGGTCGGCCTCTTCGCCCCTGCCGGAACCACCGCCTTCTTCTCCGAGGACGACGGCATCGGGGAGGCCGCCGTCTGAACCTGCCCCCCGCCGCCTGCCGGGCCAGCACCAGGCACTACAGCGAGCGACCCCATGAACGACGGCGGCGCCGGCATGGTAGTCGCTCCAGCGTTGTTGTTGGCGGCGTAGTAGAACGGGTGGTGCTGCGCCTGCGTCGCCGCCACCCCACCATGGTGCTCAGAAGTGCTTCGGCTGCTGTTGGTGCTGTTGCTCGTGCTGCTCGACGGCGCCGCCGCACCTGCAGCCTGCTGCTCCATCTCTCCACTCTCCGCCGCCGCCAAGCTCACCTCCCGCGCCTCCCGGATAACAGCTAACACCACAAGAACCAACACACGGTTAGCCAGGTACATGCAAGTATGCAACCCAACGGCGTTCGCCGGAGTTGAGGAGGGAGGAGAGGACGACGCACGTGCGTGGCACGCGCGGCCGGGGTGGGGGTGAGGAGCGGGGGAGAGGTGTGGGGCTAAGAGGAGAAAGAGAGAGAGGTCAGAGGAAGAAGAGAGGCAGAGCTGGGGTTACGGGTTAGTAGCTAGCTAGGTTTGGGGTTTTGATTAGATTAGGTTTATGTTCCTAACTCCTAATAATAAGAAAAAACCTAAGACTAAGGCCTCTTTGCATGTACGATTTTCACAGAAAATTTATAGAAATATATGAAATCCTTGCACCACCGGGGTCATCTTGTAATCTCAATTTTTATATTGATTTAGCAAGTGTTAACTAGCTGCCATGCATGGTTATGCACTGCGGGAGATATATATAATTTTCCATGGGTTAACCATGGAAGATAATTAATGGTTTAATGGACACAGCTAATTATTGCATTTTGGTTGGCTTTTTCTGTTTTGTGACCGTGGAGTACGTTGGGTTAGTTTGAAAGCGTTCATGTGGTCAATTTGGAGAAGAGGTTGTGTACGGAAGTTTCCATCGTTTTGTCGATCGATTATCTGTTAATGTCTTTGAAAAGCTTGGACACCAATGTGTAAACTTTTTGCTTAGCTGACCATTTAGAACATATTTGGATCTCTGATAATATATTTTCGATTTTTTTAAATAAATATTTTTTAAAAAAATCAAATTTATATGTTAAGTTCAAAAAATTGCAAAAGTAATATGCGGTCGGTATTTGAAGTGCCGACTGGAGTCCAGTCAATACTTTAAATGCCGACTGGTGCCGACTACGCCATGTCAGCACCAGTCGACACTTCAAATGCCAACTGGTGCTGACGTGGTAGACTCAGGTTCTGCCACGTCAGCACTAGTCGACACTTCAAGTGCCGACTGGTGCTGATATGGCGTAATCGGCACTAGTCGGCACTTGAAGTGCCGAATGGAGCTGATGTGGCATCTAGTTGGTACTTCAAGTGCCGATCGCCTGTTAGTTTTGCAATTTTTTAAAATTGATATACAGATTTGATTTTTTAAAAAAATTATTTTAAAAAATTCTATCTTTTTAGGGATGGCCAAACCAGACGTCATGTGTCCTCCATCGGCGAGAACTAGACAATACCTACATAACTTTGACAACGATAGATTTTCCAAAAAATCGGAGCATGCTGCCCTAAAAATGGGGCGATTACAATATCTTCAAACATTCCTATATATCAACATTTGGTTGGAAAATCTAGTCTCAAGATCGGGTCAACCGAAGAAAACAATCTCCACTCTAGTGATTCTTGTGACATAGAGAATTTAGAAGGAGTGAAATGCTAGAATTCTCTCGACATGTCGACTCCGATCCATTAGAGGTGCTCCAAAAGATAAAGGAAGAGGCAAATGCTTGGACAGAAATGGGTGCAACACCCTAAGTTAATTCTTGTTTTTCTCCCACTTCATCTCTTCTTTTTTTAGTACATTTTAACATTTTAATCTAATTAACATTTTAATCTAATGAATTTGACAGTTCTTCTGATGCTTCTTAAAAAAATTATTATCTGTCCATGTCTATCAGCTTAATTAGCAATTAATCCACGGCAATCGTACACCGTTTACTTCCTATTTTGTTTACACATGCATCAGATTAATATATATATATATACTTTAGAAGAATTAAGAAGTCAATTAAAAGTAATAAATTTCTCTAATTTATTTATCTTTTAAATTTCTCAACAGTTTATTTGCGAGAGAAGTATAAGCGGCAGCAGAAACAAGATAAGAGAGCAGAAGTAGCAGTGGCTGTGAGGGTTAGATAGAGGAGAGTACGTGTAGCAGCTAGGCCACTCGTGGGTCCTTGGAATGATGAACCCCAAGGGCAGCACACAGAAGGATCCCTTTCCCTTTGTTTGAGCAACAACACACACTCATATATATTATATATGATAAATAAAAAATATTGCTATATTTCTGGGTTCCTACCTACTCACATAGTCACATGCTAAATCTACATTTGAGGAGTTTAATGCATCTTTTTTTCTATTCTCTTATTACAAGTTTCTGTAGTTATTTTCTGTGAATTATTCAAACACATTATTTTTTAATTCCTATGTTCTAAATTGCTATAGGATTCACGTGTATAAGATATATCAATATTATGTTTTTCATATTCCTATGTTTTTAAAGAAATCCTATGTTTTTTAAATTGTTGTATTCAAACAAGCCCTGATAGAAGGACTCGTTCCGTGAGTTATAGAATTTGTAATAACAAAGATGTGTTTGATTCAATTTTTTCGACCAACTTCTTGGTTAGGAAGATAAAAAGTTGAACTAAACAGGTTAGGGGTAAACTAGTTTCTCCAAAAACTTTAACTTTTTTCTGTACAAACTAAAGAGGCTGTAGTAAAAGTTTGTCACACTTAAACTTTCAAAGATTCTTACTCCAAACTTCACAAAAATTATCCACTATATATCATTGAATGTTTAAAAAGTTGCTCTCTCCCTAACTTTCACAACTTCTCAGTTTTTTCATAGTTAATAACTCACAACAATTTTAATACAACTCATAGTTTACAATAGTTGTTTTTAGAATCTATAACTCAACAAAACGCACCCAAAACCTCACTATATAGTATTATAAATCCTACTGGTTTGATACCATATACTGTCCCTGCCTAATTAAAAAGTTTGTTTTTACGTACGTCAGTTTTCATCGTGGATAAATTAAAAAAATTTAGGTCGTGGTACGAGGGGACATTGGTCATAGATGCAATAGCTACGAGCGTTGTACGTAACAAACTCTAATAAATAACCCTCTATTTTTCGTATGAGATGTATATATATAGCATCTTGGTACAAAATCACTATAACATGAACTTAACAGGTAGTCAATGGGACCAATGTTACTCCAAGCAGTGCTACTATCAATAAGAAGAGCAATGCAAGACATATACCACTAACATATATACGTGTGATCATATATTCATAGTTATAGAATTGTATGAAAAGCTTTAGATTTTTAATAATCAGCTGGTAATCCACCTTTGATTCATGGCTTGCACCGCCACACTGCATATAAAGTCATTTGATTCATGGAAGGGCATATATATTAATTGTTTTTTTATGAGTCAACATTCTTTGACAAAGTCAGAGTGTCAAAATCTGAAGAAGTTATGGTTTTGGTGCTGATGCATGATATACACACTCTATTTCATATTATAAGTCAATCATTAATTTGACATTTTGTAAGTCAAACTTCTCAAATTTCGCTCCTATAGAAAAAATTAGCTATAACTAATATATATTATTTCAAAGTTAGAGAAGTTTGTGAAGAAAGGAAAACGTTTATAATATAAAATGAATTGAGTAACAAAAAATTCAAGGGGAAATTAAAATGACTAATTTCAAGATTGATTTTTCCTTTTCCTTGTCAACCTAAATCCTGATGTTTTCTAGGATGTATGATAATATCAGAGTGTCCATAGCACTGCACCATAGTTTTTGAACTATTTCCTAGATTATAAACACACGAACACCACTGCGCTAGGCCTTATTTTAGAATAAAGGATTTTTGACGTTTTTGCTATAATTACATTATTTTTTATAAAAGTTTTGTAATTACGCACAAGAATTAAGAAATCAACTTAAATTATTTTTATCTCATTTATCCTACTTTATAAAAATACACATTATTTATTTATGAGATAAAGTAGCATTTATTTAACAAGTATAAATACAAAAGAAAATGTAAGTAAAATATTAGAAGTTATAAAAAAATTTATATTTTATAAATAGTCTTGAGAGATAAAACAATATATAAAACAAGTTATATAAGCAATATTTTAGAATATATATATAATATAAGAAATTACTGCTGGTATGGTAGAGTTGCACTGATATTTCATATTTGGCGGTGGGTAGAAGATTGGGGCTTTGAAGCCAAGGGGAGACATTGCAGGTGCGGGTTGTCAGAGGGAGCATCTAATGCTGCTGACAGCTCATCCCAACAGCACCAACCAGGTCTCTTCACTCACTCACACACACAGTAACTCTCTCACTCTCTCTACTCCTGCTGTCTCTCTCTCGTCACAGACACAGGGAGACGAAGAGAGAGTGAGAGCAAGAGCTACAGTGCGACTCCTGTCCTCTCCATTTCCAAGAAACAATCAACCAGCCATCATCATAAATTAATCACAGGACAATCTACTACTTGATCCTAGCTAGATACCCCAGCTAGCCACCGCCTACCACAACAGTACCAGTTACCATGGGCACTCGACAACGATTTAGAAGTAATTGGACAAGTTATTATTATTAATTATAGCACGAAAACCGTATACTAGATCGATAAGCATGATTTTATAAACCTTAAACCTGACCGTATTGGATTCTGTTTAGCGCAACTCTAGATGCATAATTTGTTAAGATGATCTAATATCGTTAAACTGGAGCTATGATAGATTGATGGTATTTAGTTGATTAATCTAGTTTTTATTTTAAACTAAAAATAAAATTTTAAATTATTTTAATATATTATACAAACTTCAGATCCAGCATAAATCTCAGAGTTAGAAATGTACCAAATAAACTCCAATACTTGATCAATCGTCATTTGCCCAATAAACACTAAGAACTCCTTTGCATGGATTGACTTTAAAGAAAATTTTAAAGACTTAGGGTGCGTTTGTGAATGAATTGTGCCCAAAAAAATTCTAAGTGGATTGGAAGTTTCGACTTAGAATCAAAAATTCCGACCAGCCAAAATGCTCCGTAAGTCAATTTTGGAGTATCGAAAGTTCCGATTTTGCATCGGAATTTCCGATATCTAGAGCTGATCGGAAGTTCCAAGATCTGGAGCAGGTTTTAGTTTTCTAGAGCTGATCAGAAGTTCTAATTTGGAATCATAATTTCCGACATCTAGGTCGATCGGAAGTTCTAATAGGGTATCAGAAGTTCCGATTAATTTAGATTTAGAAACCGAGAGTCCAAATCGGAAGTTCCGATCGGGACCAAACATATTGAATCTGTTGGGCTTTAATTATGATTAAAGGCCCAAACCTTGGGACTATATAAATGGAGGAAGAGGAGGTCGTGGGCTGTTGTTCTCATTGCTAAAACCCTAGACACCACACCGCTCTTCTCCCTCTCTTGATCTCAAGAGTTGAGATCAAATTCTCTCCCCGAATCTCACGATCGGTGCTAGAACGCCGGCGTGAGATCAATCTCATCCATATATGTGTGGACTCTATGGATACAATGCTCGAATAGCGGTGCTCCTCGTCTTCTTAACGTGTAGATCACTGATTTTCATCGATTGGATCACCGGTGAACTGGTGAAGCAAGGCGAGGTTGAGCGAGGACGTGCTTTCTCAACAACTTCTTCCACTTCACCTAGTGTGTCTCGCGTTAGAAGGTAATAATTCATGATCCCTCACGCGCATAGTTCTTGGGCTAAGAGGTTAAAATTTAAAATTGTCAGCTACCGTAGCCTTTCCATATCCCAACAGTGATTTCAGAGCCTACATGTGTAGTGTTCGATCTAGATCGATCACGTATGGAGATACGTGGTGGAAATATATTAGATCTATTGTTCTGTTTGTCAGATTTTCGGAAGTTCTAAAGTGTCGACAGTTTCGGCGGATCGGAAGTTCCGATCTCTATTTAATTCGATACAGAGAGCAATTATGCTATTGTAAATTCTGATGTTGGATCAGAAGTTCTAACCTCAATTTAATTCAATTAGAAGTTCTAATACTGGATTAGAAGTTCCGAACTCGAATTAATTCGATACAGAGAGCACTTTTACAGTCAGATGTTCCGATGTTGGATCGAAAGTTCTGATCCGGTTCAGTCACGTGTAGATTCTTCGCCTAACTTTGTTTTGCAGAGAATGTTATGACTAGTATGGCCTTACAAAATATATAAGATGCATGAATGCAATTAACATGGCCTGTATGCCATGAATATTACAACTCAAGGTTATTCAATGGTTGTACAACTTGCGCGTCGACTTCTGATGCTTCGACTCATGTAACTAGTATAAGTGTTATTGTTTGTAATAGGCTAATATAGGTTCATGAAGGCCTCAAGCACAATGATGAGACCATTGGAGATGGAGATCACCATGTGAAGGGGGCCATACTATGTCACAATCATTGTGGTTGCCTATGGTGCTTACTCATGTTCCTATCATACTATTCTTGCATGTTTCATGCACGATAGGTATCGTTACCTTGCTAGAATAATTTTTTCTTAGAAAATTAAGTATTGATGCTCTTTCAAATAGTTGCACCTAACTAGTCAAGATAAAAGATTGTGGTTGCATTATTCTGTAGATCATGGCACCTACTTCTATTAAGAGAACTTCAGTTTTCAATTTGCGATCTATTCTTGAAAGAGGACAACTAAAAGAAACAAACTTCATTCATTGACTGGTATCATAACTTGAGAATTGTTCTCAAGCAAGTGAAAAGGGAATACATTCTACAAGAACCCTACCCTGAGAAATCTAAGGATGTTGCTCCCCTCACTAAAAGGTGTGCTTATGAGAAGCATGACAGTGATTCAGTTAATGTCAATTGTCTCATGCTTTCTTGTATGACCTCTGATCTCTAGAAACAATATGAGAAAAGAGATACTTACAATATGATCGTAGGGCTGAAGGGCATGTTTAAGAACCAAGCAAGGGCTGAGAGATATAATATCTCAAAAGCCTTGTTTAACTACAAGCTAGCAGAGGGCAATCTAGTGAGTCCTCATGTGATCAAAATAGTTGGTTACATTGAGAACCTGGAATAACTTGGCTCACCTCTTGATCAAGATTTGGCCATGGATGCTATTCTTCAGTCGCTCCCCCCGAGATTTGATTAGTTCATTATGAATTTTCATATGAACAGTCTGAAGAAGACCATTGCTAAATTGAATGGGATGCTTAAGACAACTAAGGAGAACATCAAAAATAATCCTAGCCATGTGATGATGGTTCAATAGGAGGGTAAAAAGAGAAAGAGGAAGGGTAAGTCTAGGGCTCAAGATGTGATCTCAAGCTGAAAGTATAAATCAACTGGAAAGTCCAAGACAGACCCTGCTAGCTTTGATGTTTTCCACCACTGCCCAAGGCCTGGCCATTGGAAGAGGAATTGCAAACTATTTCCAGAAGAACAGAAAAAGAAGAAGGGAAGTGTGACTTCTGCTTTGGGTATAAATGTTATTGAAATTAATCTTGCTACTAGTTCTAATGATTCATGGGTATTTGATACTGGTTCGATGATTCATACACACAAATCGTTGTAGGGGCTAAGTAGATCAAGAAAGTGTGCAAGAGGCGAGTTGGATGTCCGCGTCGGCAATGGTGCAAAAGTTGCAGCGTTGGCCATCAGCGTCTATTCACTGTTGCTTCCCTAAGGATTAGTTTTGGAGTTGAATAATTGTTATTTTATTCTAGCCTTAAGCATAAACATTATCTCTTCATCATGTTTAGAGAAAGATGGTTTTTAATTCAAAATAAAGAATACGTGTTGTTCAATATTTTTGAATGGTATGCTTTATGGTGATTGTCCATTGTTGAATTGATTATATATTCTGAATCTTGAGGAAACACACGTTAATAACATTGATACAAAGAAACAATGACTCAATGATTTGAATCCTACCGATGTCAGGCATTGTCGTTTGGTTCATATAAATGAGAAGCATATGTAGAAGCTCCATAGAGATGGAATTCTAGAGTCATTTGATTTTGAATAATATGATACATGTGATTCTTATTTACTTAGAAAAATGACAAAGATGCCTTTCACTGGTCAAGTGAGAGGGCAAATGAATTATTAGCCATTATACATACCGATGTATGTGGACCGATGAGTCATACAACTAGAGGTGGATTTCATTACTTTATCACTTTTACCAATGACTTGAGTATATATAATTATATCTACTTAATGAGGTATAAGTGGGAATCCTATGAAAAGCTCAATGAGTTCTAGAATGAGGTATAAAATCATATGGGCAAGACAATAAAATTTCTATGATTTGATCGTGGAGATGAATATTTGAGCCATGAGTTTAATGACCATTTGAAGTAGTGTGGAATTGTTCCACAACTGACTCCACTTGGCACACCTCAGTGGAATGGGGTGTCTGAGCGGAGGAACCATACTTTGTTGGACATGGTCTGGTCGATGATGAGTCATGTAGATCTTCCATTATCCTTTTGGGGACTTGTTTTAGAAACTACCGTTGTCACATTAAATAGAGTTCCATCTAAGTCAGTAGAGAAGACACTATATGAGATATGGACTAGGAGGCGTCCTAGTTTCTCTTTTCTAAAGATCTGGGGTTGTGAGGCGTATGTCAAATGTTTAATGTCTGACAAGCTCACACCTAAGTCCGACAAATGCTTCTTTGTGGGATATCCTAGGAAACCAAAGGATACTATTTTTACAATAGAGAAGAGGGCAAAGTGTTTGTCGCTCGGAATGGTGTATTTCTTGAGAAAGAGTTTCTCTCAAAAGGAGTTAGTGAGAGCATAGTGCATCTTGAAGAAATTCGAGAGCCGCTAGAATGTGTTCTATATCCTACTGAATCATAATAGGATATGCAAGGGGTTGTATAGCCTGTTATTGAGACACCTACCTCACGATGGTTTGAGAGGGTAAGTCATGTGCCTGAGAGGTTTATGTTTCTAACCAATAGGCATTGTGACATATTGTTATTGGACAACGATGAGCGTAAGTCCTACAAGGAAGCAGTGATGTGACTAGACTCCAAGAGATGGCTTGGAGCCATCAGATCTGAGTTAGAGTCCATGCGAGAAAATAAAGTTTGGAACTTGGTTGATCCAACCGATATGATGGTGTAAAAACTATTGAGTGTAAATGGATCTTTAAGAAAAATATAGACGTTGATAGAAATGTTCACATCTATAAAGTACGATCGGTGGTGAAAAGTTTCAAACAAATTCAAGGTGTTGATTATGATGAAATATTTTTGTCCGTCGCCATGCTTAAGTATATGCAAAGCATTCTAGCAATTTATGCATTTTATGATTATGAGATATGGAAAATGGATGTCAAGATGGCTTTCCCGAATGAAAATATAAGTGAGGATGTGTACATGACATAGCCTGAAGTCTTGATGATCCAGAAAATATTGGGAAACTTTGAAAGAACAGAAGTCCATTTATGGACTGAAGAAAGATTTTGGAGTTGTAATCTTTATTTTGTTGAGGTAGTCAAAGGGTTTGGCTTTGTCAAGAACGAAGAAGAGCCTTGTGTTTATAAAAAGTCTAGTGTGATCTCACTAGTGTTTTCGGTATTATATGTGGATGACATATTCTTGATCGGAAATGACATTGCTTTGATGGATGCTGTCAAGACTTCATTGAGAAATAGTTTCTTTATGAAAGATATTGGAGAGGCGGCATATATTTTGGGCATTAAGATCTATAGAGATAAATCAAGTCATCTAATTGGATTAAGCCAGAGTATGTACATTGACATGATTTTGAAGGGGTTCAAACTGCAGAATTCCAAGAAAGGCTTTCTGCCAATGTCACATGGTATTTCTCTCAATAAGACTCAGTGTGCTTCGACACCTGATGAGATGGAGAAGATGAGTATGATCCCGTATACATGCACGATTGGGTCCATCATATATAACATGCTATGTATGTGCCCATATGTTTCCTATGCTCTAAGTGTTATGAGCAGATTTCAGTCAAACCTAGGTAAGAGTCACTGGAAGTAGTAAAGTGTATCCTCAAGTACTTGAGAAGAAATGAAGATATGTTCCTAGTTTCTGGTGGTGAGGAGAAGCTCGTTGTAAGTGGTTACACCGGTGCTAATTTATATACTGATAAGGATGATTCACTATTGTAATCTGGATTTGTGTTCTTCCTCAATGGAGGCATAATGAGTTGGAAAAGTTCCAAGCAAGAGATGGTTGTTAATTCTATGATGGAGGCCGAGTACATTATGGTTTCAGAAGTCGTGAAGGAGGTCGTTTGGATAATAAAGTTTGTTTCTGAGTTAGGTGTTGTTCCTAGCACGTACAACCCAGTGGATCTCTATTGTGATAATAGTGGAACATTACAGAAGCGAAGGAGTCTAGATCACACTAGAAATCCAAACATATACTTCAACAATATCAGTTGATCCCTAAGATCATAGAGAAAGGTGATGTGAAGATTTGCAAGGTGCACATGGATTTGAACATAGCAGATCCATTGACTAAACCTCTATCACAACCCAAGCATGAGGCACACATGAGCTCCATGGGTATTAGATACTTTCATGAGTGAGTCGTGTGTATGTGAAAGATGTTATTGTGTCTATGCTTATGTGTGAGCATAATTGTTATCTTGTTCCTTGAATAAATGTTATTTACATTGATTGATGAGTTGTTGACTTGTTATGCGAGACTATTTTATAATGATGTTGTTTGAAAGGATCCCTAATCTTATCATCATGTGGGACAATGATGATACATAGATTAACATATCCAACTAATTGATGATCATGTTTCACAGATCATAAATATGGAGATGTCGAATTAGTGATGTGAACACACGTTGGTCAACATGGTGTTGGATACTCACTTGATATACTATTGTGATTGCTATTATGATGTGCCATTAGTTGTCATATCAATTGGTGTACATGTAGAGTCTTTAGACCTGAGATCGTCATTTGATTCCATAATGCATAGTGCCACACTTTGATGATAGCTTCCTAACGGTATTCCATAACTGGGTAGCCATAAGAGTCATTTTTGGTTGTGTTGTGAAACATATCGTGGGATGTGAGTGGTCAAGATGGAATTTACCCCTCCTAATAACGGGAGAGACGTCTTTGGCCCCTCGAGGTAGTCAGATTGGAAAAATGTATGGCCATGCCACTATGACTAAAGAGTTAGTCATGATTTGAATCTGATACTCGATCGAGTGAAATGTCAAGCTAACTAACAAGGGTGGTATGAATTTCACCTTGAGCTTGATTGATGTCATGTGGTAAAGGGACTAGTGCAATTGTACATTAAGGTTCAACAAAAATTTGATTTTTTATGCTTTCGGTGGTCAATATGTGCTGCTAGGTATTGCTACTGATTAGTGAGCCAGAAAAGGTTTATGGGGAGCAACTGTTTGTGTATGAACCTATCAGGTCACATACTTAAAGGGAAAGATTAAGAAACTTGCAAAGAATTGGTTCTTGTGCAAGTGGGAGATTGAAGGAATTGTGCCCAAGAAAATTCTTAGTGGTTTGGAAGTTCTGATTTGGAATCGAAAGTTCTGACCAGCCCAAGCGCTCTATAGGTAGTCCTAGAAGTATCAGAAGTTCTGATTTGACATCGGAAGTTCCGACATCTAGAGCTGATCAGAAGTTCTGATTTAGAATCAGAAGTTCCGAGACCTGGAGTAGGTTTTTAGTTTTCTAATTTGGAATTAGAATTTCTGACATCTGGGTCGATTAGAAGTTCCAATAGGGTATTGGAAGTTCCGATTAATTCTTATTTAGCAACCGAGAGTCCAGATTAGAAGTTTGATCTAGGATCAGAAGTTTTGATCGAGATGAAACATATTGGATCTGTTGGGCTTTAATTATAATTAATGAGAAACCAAGGGTGGTTTCGGTCTGGATGATGAGTGATTGACAAGGATGAGCGTCTGAGCGGTTGAGTGGTTGAGAGTGGTTTGAGTGCATCGAGGGGTTCTGATGTATACTTGGATGACCCTATCTTTCGGTGAGAGGATAGAGATAACTTCGATTGGTAGGAGGCGACGTTGATGACCCGACTACAACCGTACGAGACGTTCGTGTTACGCCTTAGCGATCGATACACCAACTCCAAGGGTTGTTGATCTTATCGGTGATCAACCTTGTTCCTGCAATCGAAGAACGAGCAAGAACAAGATAAAGGAGCAACTACAATTGTTGGATATGAAAGACGCACAAAGGGTAGGTGGGGTTCTGAAACATGGAACTGGCGATCTAACCGATCTTTATCTAATCAAAACCCAAATTACAACTGAAGTCTCTAGGGTTATTTATAGCCCTAGGGACGTTCCCAAAGTTTGGAAACTTATTACATATGGAAACTACTAATTATTTCCTAAACAGATTGACTAGAAAAAAAGAAACACACATTGATTTTGTGATTGTGATCTCCTCCGATGGAATCTGGATATGTAGCTGGATCCGTTGGAAAGAGGACATCTCAATCTTTCCAAAAAGTCTACGATCATCCAAATCAGAGCTGCCATGTAAAAGTTGTGCACGTTTGAATTTGTTGTTGTCCATGTAGTCCGAATCCGAGTCGAAAATGTGTAAAAGTTAATCTCCACTTTCTCTTAGCACATAAATAACGTCCCAAAATTGTATATTATGTTTTCATGGCTTTGACTTGGTGTCGCGCCCCGATTTAATAAATCAGGACTTTATTGAAATTCCATAGAAAATCAATAAAACAAGACGTTCTTCAAGCGACCACGTACAATACGGGCAAACATTCACGGTTCGTAGACCGCATTAATACAAAAGTGAATGAAAGTGAAGAGAAACTAATAAAATCAAGGGTCCTAGATGAACGCCTCCTTCCAGTCTCGCCTTGACTGGGTCGCTACTCCTGGTGGTCCGTTCTTTGACTTCTAATATCTTGACCGGCTTTTCCACATAGGTCAGATCTTCCTGGACATCCAACTGCTGAAGGTCCACTTGCTCTGTGGGGACGCGGAGACACTTCTTGAGTTGAGATACATGGAATACATCATGCACTCCAGTCAATGAAGGTGGTAGTTCCAACTGATAAGCTACTTCGCCTTGGCGTCGGATAATGGGGAATGGTCCAACATATCGAGGGGCCAACTTTCCTCTCATGTTAAACCGTTGTGTACCACGGAGAGGCGTAACCCGAAGGTAGACATGTTCTCCTTCTTCAAAGGCTAAGTCTCGGCGACGATTGTCTGCGTAGCTCTTCTGTCGCGATTGGGCTGTCTTGAGTCGGTCTCTGATGATCCGTACTTTCTCTTCAGCTTCACGAAGAATGTCTGTTCCGAATACTTGGGATTCACCGGTTTGGTCCCAAAGCAGTGGCGTTCTGCACTTACGTCCATATAGGGCTTCAAAAGGAGACATCTGGAGACTGGCTTGATAGCTGTTGTTGTATGAAAATTCAGCGTACGGCAAGCTCTTGTCCCAAGTGGCCCCAAAATCCAAAACACATGCTCGAAGCATATCCTCTAGTATCTGATTCACCCTCTCTGTTTGTCCATCTGTCTGCGGATGGTAGGCGGTACTGAAATTCAATCTCGTGCCCATCTCCTCTTGGAGGTTCTTCCAAAAACGAGAGGTAAACTGACTTCCTCGGTCAGACACTATCTTCTTGGGCACTCCATGGAGACATACTATCCGGGCCATATATAGCTCTGCAAGCTTAGGGCCACTAAAGGTCGTCTTGACGGCTATGAAATGAGCTACTTTTGTAAGCCGATCTATGATCACCCATATAGAATCATACCCAAGTTGGGTCTTTGGTAATCCGGTGATGAAATCCATACCAATCTCTTCCCACTTCCATTCAGGCACTTTAAGTGGCTGTAACAATCCTGCAGGTCTCTGATGTTCAGCCTTTACTCTCCTGCAGGTGTCACATTCGGCGACGAACTGGGCGATCTCTCTTTTCATGCTAACCCACCAATAACGTTCCTTTAGATCCTGGTACATCTTGGTACTGCCGGGATGAATGGAGTAAAATGTCTCATGGGCTTCTCTTAGGATAAGGGTTTTTATCTCTGGTTTATCCAGCACACATATCCGGGTTCCAAACCAAATGGTGCCATTTTTGTCTTCTGAAAATCCGGGGGCTTTTCCTTGTCTCATGTTCTTCCTAATGGCAGCTATATCCGGGTCCTCCATCTGAGCCTCACGGATCTGCTCAAATAGAATAGGCTGGGTTTCCAAGGTGGCTAGATATGCTCTGGTGGTCAATCCCAGATTCAACTTTTCCATCTCCTTACATAACAAGGGTGCGTGTTCTTGAATCATCATGGCCGTGCAATATCCCTTGCGACTTAATGCATTTGCTACCACATTTGCTTTTCCGGGGTGGTAGTGGATGCCTAAGTCATAGTCCTTGATTAGTTCCAACCATCGTCTTTGCCTCAGATTGAGGTCAGGCTGTGTGAAGATATACTTCAAACTCTTGTGATCCGTAAAGATCTCACAACGATTCCCAACCAAATAGTGCCTCCAAATCTTGAGGGCGTGCACTACGGCGGCTAATTCCAAATCATGGGTCGGATAATTCAACTCATGAGGTCTCAACTGACGGGAGGCATAAGAGATAACCTTCCCATCTTGCATAAGAACACATCCCAATCCTTGGCGAGATGCGTCGCAATAGACATGGAAGTCTTTGCGGATATCCGGTAGGGTCAGTATGGGTGCAGACACCAAACGGTTCTTGAGAGTGCGGAAACTTTCATCGCATTCAGGAGTCCATTCAAACTTCTCTCCTTTCTGCAACAACTTGGTCATTGGCTTGGCTATCTTAGAAAAATTCTCGATGAATCTTCTGTAATATCCGGCCAATCCCAGAAAACTTCGTATCTCTGATACGTTCGTGGGTGGCAGCCAATCCGTAACTGCTTCCACGGTGGCAGGGTCTACTGCGATTCCTTGCGCAGAGATGATGTGTCCAAGGAACTTTACTTCTGCCGTCCAAAACTTGCATTTGCTGTACTTGGCATACAATTGGTGTTCCCTTAACTTTCCTAAGGTTAACCGGAGGTGAGTCTCGTGCTCCTTCTGGTCCTTGGAATAGATGAGGATGTCGTCTATGAAGACCACGATGAACTTGTCCAAATATTCCATGAACACTTTATTCATCATATTCATGAAGAATGCAGGGGCGTTGGTCAATCCAAAGGACATAACCGTGCACTCATATAATCCATAACGGGTAGTGAAGGCCGTCTTGGGTATATCCTCTTCTCGAATCCTCAACTGATGGTAACCAGACCGCAGGTTGATCTTCGAGAATACCGTAGCTCCTTTGAGCTGGTCGAAGAGATCATCGATCTGAGGCAACGGGTACTTATTCTTGATTGTTACCTCATTCAAGGCGCGATAATCCACACACATACGCTTTGCCTTGTCTTCTTTCTTCTCGACGAAGATGACGGGGGCACCCCATGGTGATGTGCTTGGTCTGATATAGCCTTTCTTCTCAAGATCCTCCAACTGTTGCTTCATCTCAGCTAATTCATTAGCGGCCATTCGGTATGGTCGCTTGTAAATAGGGGTGGTTCCAGGCACCAAGTCAATCCTAAACTCGATGTCCCTCCTGGGTGGCATTCCCGGTAAATCCTCTGGAAACACGTCCGGGTACTCACAGACTATCGGTATTTCTTCCAGGGTAATCTGGTGCAGTCTTGGTCTTCTGATCTTTAGTCTTGGCATCTGAAACGTGACAGCAGTCCCTTCTTCGCTGGTCACAGTCACTTTTCTCTGGGCACATTCTATCACGCCTTGGTATTTATTTAACCAATCCATTCCCAGAATGAGATCTAGGCCTTGGCATTCTATTATGATGGGGTCGGCCCAAAATATGGTGCCGTGGATATCTATCCATACCTTTGGGCTATACGTTAGGGCTAGAGTTTGTTTCCCCGGGGTGGCTATTTGTACGGCTCTGGGTAGATCTTCGGTGTTTAGATTGTTCTTTTCCACAAAATCAGTTGATATGAAGGAGTGCGTAGCTCCAGTGTCAAATAAAACCACTGCAAGTGTTGAATGTACCAAAAACTTACCCATCACTATCTCGGGTGCGGCCTGAGCTTCTTCAGCGGTGACGTGATTGACTCGGGCACGGATGGCGGGGTTTGCGGCAACTCCTTGGACGCGCTTAGGATGGGGGCAAGAATTGGAGTAATGCCCCTCCTGACGGCAGTTGAAGCATACCACGGGCTTGCCGTGCTTGTCGCGCAGGATCTCTACCTTCTTTGCCGGGGCAGCTGGGGCAGTTGGTGGGGCGGGAGCGGGACGAGGTTGGCTAGCTCCAGCATTGGCGGCTGGTGGCGCCGGACGATACACTGGGCGGGGATGGTACTGCTGTGCTGGTGGAGGTGGAGCAAAACGGGGTCTCTGGGCCATACCCTGGTTTTGCCTGAAGGCAATCATGCGCTTCTTCTTCAGGTCGACCTTGTTTTGCTGGGTCTCCTGCATGATGGCTTTGTTCACCAACTTTTGGAAGTTGGCGAAGTCTCCAGAGATGAGTTGTAGGGACAACTCGTCCTTCAGTCCCCTAAGGAACTTGGCCTGTCTGGCTGCATCCGTACGGACCTCCTCTGGTGCGTACCTGGCCAGACGGTTGAACTCGTGCAGATACTCAGTGACAGATCTGCTCCCCTGCTGCAGATCTCGGAACTCTTGTTGCTTCTGGGCAACGATGCCGTCGGGGATGTGGGCGGCACGAAAGGCGGCCGAGAACTCCGCCCAAGTGGGGGCGTGGCCCTCGGGCAGGGTCTCACGATGATTGTCCCACCACTCTGCGGCGGGACCATGAAGCTGGTGGGTGGCGAAGGCCACCCTCTCCTGCTCGGTGCAGGTCAGGAGGTCGAGCTTCTTCTCGATGGCTCGCAACCAATCCCCAGCCTCCATGGGGTTGGTGGTGCTCGAGAAGGTCGGTGGGCGGACTCGGAGGAACTCCGAGAGTTGTGACGCGGGAGCGGGAGCTGGTGTGGTAGGTCGGGGCAGCTCGGGCTGTTGGTGGAGGCGGAAAAGATGCGCCTGCTGTTCTTGCATCTGCTGTTGCTGCTGCTGCATCTGGTTCAATAGGGCAGCAACCAACTGGTTCTGAGTGGCCATCATTTCAGCCAAGGTGGGGTGGTTGGCGACCGGGGCTTGCCTTTGTCCGGTGGCTCCCCATTGTGGCAGGTTGCCACTATCTCCTCCGTTATGAGGAGCGTCTGATCCCTGAGTGTTGGTCATCCTGGAATTTTCAACGTATACACATTTATTTTGGTGAACTTCTTTATATTTTATTTCAAAAGGGTACCGTTCTTGCGGTTACATTTATTTAATTCTTCATTCATGCCTTATGTTTTGACATGAATGCTAATACAAACAAGCAATAAAAATAACAATCAATCGTAAAACTACGTCTATGGCAGCTCGGGGGACGGCTCGATCTCGGGCTCGTGGGAGATGGTCGGGGTCGAGGAACTGGATGGTCCGGCGGGTGGTGCGCTGCGGGAGATCCTCTTGGGCCTCACAGTGGGGATCCGAAGGGGTTTCTTCCTGCGAGGCGGAAGAGGCGCGATCTCCTCTAAGTCCTTCTTCAACTCTCTGAGCTGCTGACGGAGCTGGGCGTGGACCATGGTGCCCTGGCGTAGGAGCTCGTTCTGACGCCTCAACTCCTCCACCTCCAGGGTCAACAGAGGGTTCTGCTCAAGCTGTCGACGGAGCTCGGCATTCTCACGGGTCAGGTTCTCCGAAGTGTGGCGGTAGAAGTCGATGGTGTCGTGCTGGCTGTCTGCGTCGAGGACGGCCTCTGTGTGGAGGTTGTCCATGGCCTCCAAGAGTCTCATCGTGCGGGTGATGGCGGAGCTGCTCTGTGTGAGGGGACTGATGTAGATGCTGCGGTGACTCCCGGGTGTGCGCATGGGCATGAAGCGGTAGACGGTGTCGCGGAGGTGGCAGTCGTATACCAGTCGAAGCTCGGCGAGGGACTGGAGAGCGGCTCGCTGGCTGGCCACCACGAATGAAGGTCCTCCAACTCCATGGGTGTAGAAGGGCGGCTACGTGGAAGAGGGGCGGATCACAACCGTGACCTCGCAGTAGCTCTCGTTCGCATCGGGAAAGATCCCGTGGAACGCAGGCTCATGGGGAAACCCCAAAAAGTCGACGAGCACGCGAAGCTCGCGGATGAATCCGGCCTCATCGCGAAGAGTCCCGCTCATGGTGTGAACCGGCATCTACAAAAGAGAGAAAATGTTGTGAAAACCTCGGGAGATGAGAGGATAAGTAATCTTTTGTAAAATATAGTGAATATATATAAGTCCTAAGGTCAGGTCTGTTTGGCTTCCTACAGTCAAGTCGGCTCTGATACCATCTTGTCGCGCCCCGATTTAATAAATCAGGACTTTATTGAAATTCCATAGAAAATCAATAAAACAAGACGTTCATCAAGCGACCACGTACAATACGGGCAATTATTCACGGTTCGTAGACCGCATTAATACAAAAGTGAATGAAAGTGAAGAGAAACTAATAAAATCAAGGGTCCTAGATGAATGCCTCCTTCCAGTCTCGCCTTGACTGGGTCGCTACTCCAGACCTTCATCCTCCTCGTAGTAGACGGGCTCTGATGGTGTAAGTCAACGGGGTGAGTACAGATGTACTCAGCAAGCCACCGAATGCAAGTATAATGCAAGATAATAACAAGGGAGATAGTGGCTAGTTTTGCGGAAGCAGCATATTTGTAAAGCATTTAATGTGAGCAATTTATTAGTACGGAAAAGTAAACATGTGAATGCATCATCATCTTCTAACTCGAGGAGTACGTTTTACCTCCCCGCACAACAGTCCTTATATGCCATGAATAACTCATCCATTCAAACAATTGTAAACTAACTGCGAGTAGTCACACAACCCGCCCTTGACCGTGGGCTCGGCTTTTCGAAAAGATTGCTTTACTCTGATCAGAGATGTACCACTGTACCCACAAGGCACGCACTCATCACCTACACCGAAGTGTAACGAGATGACCCATCGCATGGGAACTCATGCCAAAACCTTCCATATGGTCTTCCCCGACTCAACAGCACCCTCTTATAGGTTTCGTACCGTGTCTCGCCATGTCGAGTTTCCACAATACCCCCTCTTGAGCCATCGTCGGTACAAGGCGCCCTGAGGGCTAGCCCCTTGCCCCCTCCACTATGGTGCCGTGAGACGGAGTGTTCCACACTTCCAGTTAGGACTTACCCATTAGACTTGTGGTTGGTACGGAAGTGCTTTGCAACAGATCCCGCAGACCGGTCCTTATAGTGCCCCGGGTGCGACATACCAAAACCCGAGCTTGCACCCGGAACCCACCATACTTATAACATACCTAACTCCAACAGAGTCCAGAGACAAGAATAACGGGGTATTTCATATACCAGAATCCATCTATTCTACGACTCATTCTTTATATCCTATAGCAGTTGTGCCGGTACATTGGGCACTAGCTAATATAATATTTGTAGAGTGACAAGGAGTTGAGGCTCAATAAGCATGGCTTGGGTTTGCACACAAGGAAGGGGATCTAATAAATATAAGTGTAGGGCTTTGATGTTTGACTAATGCAATATTTATCCTATGGGTTATAGCGATAATTTATTAAAGCATAGGCTCAAATATGATCAACTGTTTCCACAGAGGTGGTCGATGACTTGCCTTGATCAGCAAAGGGTGACGGAGGAACCTCGGGGTAGAACTCCTGCTCCTCGACGAACTCGTAGTCTTCTCGTTACGGAAAATAAATAATACATTCAATAAACAGATAAAATTCACCAAATAAAAGAACATACATAGTTTGTGGGTGTTTTTATGTGAAGTAATATTCTAATATTCTGAGTTTTGTATAAAACAGTAAAGTTTAATATTTTAGGATTTTTCCTAATTTATTTACTGTATTATTAATTTTAACCCTAAGGGATTTTTATTCATTTATTTAGTAATAATATTTTGGGTAACAGAAACATACTGTTTTTATTGCATTAATGTGTAGAGAATAATATTCTGGTTCTAACAAAATTTGAATGGTGAAATTTGGAGTTAAAATGAGCAAGATATGAATTTTCAAAGTTTAAATCAATTTTCTGGATTTTATTTAAACTAAAAACAGTCCCTGGTCCACGGTGAACCAGGTTCACCGTGAACCCGTGACTATGCGCGTGGACCGGTCGATCCAGAGCCGTAGGATCCAGATCTGGCGGCTGAGTGCGAGGCGAGAGGGTTAAGTGGAAATGGACGGCTGAGATTAAAACGTGGCGAAGAGGTACGCGTGGACGCACCAGATCGCTCCAGGGATTTAAGTTACGATCAACGGCTGCGATCGCTCTGTACCCCTTTGACCAGATCTACGGGTGAGATTAAATCCCGAAGGGTTTTAATCTGTGCCCTTGGTGCGCGATCGTGCGGCCAGGATCAAATCCGGCACGGCACGCTCGTAAGGGGGCCTCGCACCCTTCGTCTCCGGTGACGGCGGGCTCGGGCGCGGCCATGGCGGCGACGGCGAGGGCCTAGGGGCCTAGCTAGGGCTAAAAATGGAACGCGGGGAGGATGGCGATCACGACGGTACCTCGGGTGGCGACGGAGGGCGATGGACGGCGGCCGGCGGCGAGGGTAGATGACGAGGAGGCCTCGGGTGCTCGTCGGCGTCGATGATCCGGTGGTATTCACGGCCAACCGAGGGGTGGCCAAGGACGGGTGAGCTCCGGCGGTCACGACGGTGGCGACGACGTGGACGGAGGAGGTCCGAGGCGACAGCGAGAGCTCGCCGGAGTCGAAACAGAGGAGAAACCCGAAAACGGGGTGGCGGCGCTTTGGATTGCACAAGCTTGGGTTTTAGGGGTGTGGGCGGAGTGCGGTGAGGGGAGGGGGTTAAATAGGGGCTCGCCGGCGCCCAGATGGCAAGGAATGCCGGAGAACCCGAAGGGCTCCTTCCTTTTCCGGCGAGATTCCCAAAAGCTTCGGATAGCCTTCCATTTGCGCGAAAACGTGACGGCTAAGAAAGGAAAGGGGGCGGCGGCGACCAGGGAAGGTGATCGGAGGGAGATCCGAGGCGATCCGGTGGCCGGCGGCGAGGAATCAGAAGGAGATCGCTAGGGAAGGAAGGGGAGCGATCCCCTTCCATCGGAGACGAAGGTCCTGACAGGTGGCCCCCACCTGTCAGCGACCGAACCAGAAAAGGAAGGGCCGACAGGCGGGCCACGGCAGTCAGTGGGTGAACGCGGGCGCACAGAGGCTGACTGGTGGGGCCGAGGCGGGGTGCGAGCGGGAGGAGAGAGGGGAGCGGCGCCGACAGGCGGGACCCACTCGCCAGAGAGAGAGCAGAGATGGGCTGGGCCTAAAAGGCTTTAGGAGGGAGTTTCAGGGTTTCGGCCCGTTTAGGATTTAAAATTGATTTCTGATTTTAAATAATTCCAGTAATTCGAATATTTGATTAGGGGTTGAATCACTGTTGATAAAAATTTGTAAAAATTCCTAAAATTATAGTTTGGTCTCTAGTTCATCTCATAAAATTTTCAAGTCCAGATTTTTAGTATTTCTCCCTGTTTGGCTTTATTTGGGTTCTTTTGTGAATTTCCCTTTAATAATTAATCAAAAATGATTTAAATAATACTTTTCTTTTTATTTTATTTCTTTTAATTTCTGGGGTGTTACACTCGGCTTGACCATTGGCCTGAGCATAGTAAGGTGAAGAGTTTATCAACTTAATGCCATAGTATCCGGCGAAGTCCCTTACTTCTTTAGAGACAAATGAACTACCTTGATCCGTCGTAAGAGTTTGAGGGATGCCGAATCTATGTATGGTGTGCTTTAAAATAAAATCACGTACCTCATTGTGAGTCATGTTCTTGAGAGGTACGGCCTCCGTCCATTTGGTGAAGTAATCAGTCGCCATCAACACGAACCGATGCCCCTTTGAGGAAGGAGGGTAGATCTGGCCGATGAAGTCTAAACCCCAACCTCGAAACATCCATGGCTTGACAATATGATTGAGCAATGAGGCAGGGGCTAACTGGATGTTGCCAAACCTCTGGCATGCCTCACACCCTTTGTAGTACTCGAAACAATCTTCGGTCATAGTCGGCCAATAGAAGCCCGCTCTTTTGAGCATCCAGCTCATCTTTTGGGCTGACTGATGAGTGCCGCAAAGCCCCTCATGGACTTCTGCTGTAGCCACCAGGGATTGCTCATGGTCTAAACATTTCAATAGCACTCCGTTGATGGTTCGATGGTACAATGTGTCGTCTACCAACACGAATTTGAACGCTTGTCGCCGAACCTTCCGATCAACCCTTCGGCTATGGTCTCTCAAATATTGGACGATTGGGACTCTCCAATCACCCTTACAGGTTTCAGAGGGCCTCGCTGGTCCACCTTCTGAAAAAACCTCTAAAATATTGACTTCGGGGTGCCCCCCGAGCCATTCCAGCTCTGGCCAAAGCCTGGCCGAGGTGGCCATTCGGAGTGTGCCGGGCCGAAGCTCTTCGGACGGTTCAGACTCTGGGGAGCCTCCTCCGTCCGGGAGGCTTCGCACTATGGGCTTCGGCGTGCCAGATCCTTTGATCAGCAGAGCACTCCGATCCAGGGGCTTCGGCGTGTGGTGGCCTTCGGTAGTGAGACCAAACATTGGCTTCTCAAATACAGAAAATTTCCCTCTCTTGACTTGGTAGCCAGATGCCTGTTGAGCCAAATCATTAGCGACTGAATTGGCTTCTCTTGACACGTGAGATATTTTGAAATCATCAAAAGTAGCAACTATGTCTAGACATTTGTCCATGTAACTATTCAGCAAGCCATTAAAACATTGAGCATTCTTAGCCACTTGTTGTACTACTAATAATGAATCACCATATGTGTGAACATGTTTAGCGCCTACAGACTCTAGTAATTCAAGACCTAGCAATAAAGCTTCGTATTTGGCTTGGTTATTAGTGGAAGAAAACTCTAGTCGGGTCGAGGTTGCAAAGCGCATACCGTTAGGTGATATGAGAACCACTCTGATACCTTGGCCATTCTTGCAAGCCGAACCATCAAAATAGATTTTCCATGGTACTATCTCAACTAGAGCAATAGCATCACTCCAGCTAGCATCTATGTGATGATCAACTATAAAGTTGGCTATGACTTGGCCTTTCATCGCTCTTAGGGGCTCGTAGGCCAAATCGTACTCAATCAACGCGTAAGCCCATTTTCCGATTCTTACACTTAGAATCGGCTTCTGTAACATGTGCTTTATAACATCGGTTTGGCAAATGACAACACATGTGGTGGGGAGAAGATAATGGCGTAACTTGGTGCACGCATAATAAAGTGATAAACATAATCGCTCCACAAACGCGTACCTGGTTTCGGCGTCCAGCAGGCGGCGGCTCAAGAATGTGATGATGTACTCCTTCCCCTCCACCTCTCGGGTTAGCACGGCTCCGATCACGCTATCTTCAGCGGTGATGTATAGTCGAAACAGAATCCTGGCCTTGGGTGCTCTCACCACGGGCGGTGATGACAAGCACTCCTTGATCTTCTCAAAAGCACTTTGCTGGCTTGTCCCCCAAGTGAACTCGGCTTCATTTTTTAGACGGAGTATGGGGACAAACGCATGGATATAAAGCGACGCAAATAGTTCAACTTGCCTAGCAACTTTTGCACATCCTTCTTGATGCCGGCGCTGCAACGTTTCTAATCTTTTCAAGTCTCTTAGGATCAATTTCTATGCCTCTCTCATGAATCATGAAACCTAAGAACTTACCTGCCGACACACCAAAAGCACATTTGAGTGGGTTCATTTTCAATCCATACTGTTGCATCCTATCGAAAGCAACCTTCAAATTGGCTAAATGGTTTCCCATAGCGTCCGATTTGACCACGACATCATCGATGTAAACTTCTAACATAACTCCTAACAAGTCATGAAAGATCAAGTTCATAGCGCGCTGATACGTGGCGCTGGCATTTTTCAAACCAAAAGTCATGACGACCCACTCGAACAATCCGACAAAACCCGGGCATCGAAAGGCGGTCTTATAGACGTCCTCTTCGGCCATAAAAATTTGATTATAACCAGCATTGCCATCAAGAAAACTTAGTACCTTATGTCCCGAGGCATCGTTGATCAGCATGTCGGCTATCAACATCGAATACTCGTCTTTCGGAGTGGCTCTGTTCAGATCCCTGAAATCAATGCATACTCGTATCTTGCTGCTCCCTTTCTTCTCTACAGGCACAATGTTAGCAACCCATTCTGCGTACCTGCACGGCCTAATAAATTTAGCCTTGAGTAGTCGCTCCACTTCTTCTTTAACTCGGTCATAGACGGCCGAATTAAAGTGGCAGGGAGGCTGCTTATAAGGCCTAAATCCAATCTTGATGGGCAGCCGATGCTCCACGAGCTCGCGGCTTAGCCCTGGCATTTCGCTATACTCCCATGCGAAACAATCGACATACGACCGAAGTAACTTTATTACTTCAGCCTTTTCATCGGGCTGTAAATGTTGGTTTACAAAAGTCAGCCTTGGGATGCTACCATCACCTATGTCGACCTCCTCCACGGGATTGGCCGACGCAAAACCTTGCCCTAATTTTTCTACTTCGCTAAAGTCCTCGATGGCTTCGGCAATACCATCTCTATTAGACCGATATTGCTCTACACGAGACCTTAGCCAATCTAGATTATTCTTGCTAGACATGACTGTTAATACAAAAATAGTCGTGCTACTCTAGCCGGCTTTACAGACACTGGTACAAACCGTCCTCCGGATACGCTAACAAAATCGTAGTCCGAAAGATCTCTACCTGATAGACACTCTACTTTGTTATGGATGGCGTCAACTGACACATCGGCCAAAGCTACTTGGGCCGAAGTATCCGCGGGGATGACCTCCACCTCATCGCCAACCCACTGTATCAAGCACTAGTGTAGGGTAGAGGGAATGCAACAGTTCGTGTGAATCCAGTCGCGTCTGAGTAACACGCTATAGTTACCTTGTACGTCGACGACGAAAAATGCTGTTGGCAATGTCTTGTTGCCCACCGTCAACTCCATAGAGAGTACTCCCTTGGCCTCGGAGTTCTCGCCGTTGAAGCCATTGAGTATCAAGTTGGTCTTCTTCAGATCATCCTCATCCCTGCCAAGTTTCTTCAACAACGAATAAGGCATTAAGTTAACAGTGGCGCCGCCGTCAACGAGCATTCGGGAAATCAGCTTCCCATCGATGTGACCTCTGACATAGAGGGGTTTTAGATGGCAAGCCGAGTCCTCGGGCTTCTCGAAGATGGCATTGCACGGGTCGAGGTTCAATTGAGCAACCTCGGCCTCGCCCTGTGGTAGGACGAACTCGGCAGGCAGCGTGATGATGTTGATGTCCATCGCCTGGGGTGCGGGTCCCTCAAAGATGGGTGAGTAATCGTCATCGAGCATGTCGTCGTCATCGTCGCTCGGACTAGGAGTTGGGTTGGTTATCTCAACCGACTTTTCTCTCCATACCTTCTTCGTAGCTGGCCGAGGGCGGATCTCTTCGAAGATAGTGTCGCGCTCGGCCTCAACTTTCTTCTCGCGCATCTCCTGTGCTCGCAGCCTTTGTAGGCGTCTCTTTTGTGATTTGGACATGCCTGGAGGAGCCCAGGATGGCTGCGGCTTGGTGCCTGGAGCTACTGTTCGACTTCTATCAACTCTGGCTGAAGTGGTACTGCGCCCTTCGGCCTTGGGCGCCCTGTGTTCGGAGGGGGCTTCGTCGCGAACCCCATCAGACGTACCGGCCTCGTTCGGCCGATCGAACCAAGCTTCGACGGAGGGTTCGGCCGAAGCATGGGACTTACCTCCGGCAGACCTTGGTGACAAAGTCTTCGGGATTGGGACTTCCTGAGACCCAACTCTGATGGTTATGGCTTCGGACTCCTTGACTTCGGCCTCCGCATGCTCGCACTCTTCGGCTTCGCTCTACATGGTCCAATTCGGAGGCACCACAGACAGTCTGTGGACGATGCCCCCCTCCGCTGCGTCTGTTTGCCCCTGCCACCCATAATACTCCGAAGGAAAACAGAGCATAGTGTTAAGTTGCGGAGGGTACCCTGACCCGAATACGTACGGATCCCACTGGGTCCCTGCCTAGTCATACGGCGGAGGCATCGGCGGCTCTAGTGGCCTCGCCCACTGTGAGCCGAACCCGTTACCCGGAGGGGGGTTCGACCAAGTCGAAGGTGTCTCGGACCACACCAGCGAAGGGTCCTGCTAGGCCGGAGGTACGTTCGGCCAGTGCGGGCCAAAGCCTCCCATCGGAGAAGTCCAACACGGTGCGGGGTTCGGCCATTGGGGGCCGAAGTTGTTGCATGGGGGACCCGACCAATGGGGTTTGAAGCTGCCGTACGGGGGGTTCGGCCATCGTGGCTCAGAACCAACGTGCAGAGCATCAGGCCACCATGGCCCGAAGCCTTCGCGCGGAGGGTTCGTCTGCTTCAGTCCGAAGCCACCCTTCGGGGGTCTTGGACCCTTCGGCTGTTTTAACTTGGCGTGTGGACCTGCTTCTTTGGCCCTCTTCTGATGCTTGTTCAATAGCATGTTATATGTTACCTTCGGCCTCTTGCGAGCCTTAGCCAAAGGGGTATTGATGTTCTGTTTCCACACTCCTACCTCGGGGTTCTTTGGCACGAGTGTACGAGTGCGCGGTTCTCCAACAATTACATCTTTCCCTTTAGCAGACTCGGCCTGCACTGGCCGAATCTGAGGAGCCATGCTGAATAGCGTGGGCCTCATGGGTTTTCTTTTTGGAGTCTAAGGATGAAACATTTTAGTTTATTCATGACCTGATTTTGAAGCTGAAGAATGAGAACAATGGTCGGATGCGAGCAATTCGTTCCGACAACGGTTCTGAGTTCAAGAATTCTCAGTTCGTCAGCTTCTGTAGTGATCAGGGTCTGGACCATCAGTTTTCTTCTCCTTACACTCCCCCACAGAACGGCGTTGTGGAACGAAAAAACCGCACGCTAGTCGAGATGGCCAGGACGATGCTCGATGAGCACAAGACTCCTAGGCGTTTTTGGGCTGAAGCCATGAACACGGCTTGCTATCTGGCCAACCGCATTTTTCTTAGAGCTTACCTAGGTAAGACCTCGTACGAATTGCGGTTTGGCAGACAACCCAAGGTGAGCCACTTGCGAGCGTTTGGCTGCAAGTGCTTCGTGCTCAAGAAGGGAGGGCATTTGGACAAGTTTGAGTCTCGTTGCTGGGATGGTGTTTTTCTTGGTTATGCATTGCATTCTCGAGGCTTCCGTGTTTGGAACCTCGAATTCCAGCTGCTTGTCGAGACTTGTGAGGTTTCATTTGATGAGTCCTTGCCTTCTTTGACTCCTTCTTTTGAGCTTTCTGGTGATGATGAGCTCGGAGAGTCCTTCTTCGAGGAAGATGAGGATACTCCAGCTGCTGATGAGGGTGGGCCTTCTGCATCCCCCGCAGAGCCCACACCTTCTGAGACTTCGACTGATGATGAGGGCGGACCACTGATCACTTCTTCCACTACGATCGAGCCCCCTCAGTCGAGTCCAGAGGTGCCTGCTGCTGACTCCGGTGAGGTGACTTCAGATCACCAGGGAACCCGAGCAGTTCAGCGTGACCATCCCTCAAAGCTCATCATAGGTGATCTGACTGAGAGAACTTTGCGTTCTTCTGCCTCTCTTGCTGTGTTTGCTGAATCTGCGTTTGTTGCATCTTTTGAGCCCAGAGATGTTTCTCATGCTCTTTCTGATTCTAATTGGATTAATGCTATGCAAGAAGAGCTTGAGAACTTTGTTCGCAATCGGGTGTGGACACTAGTTGAGTCGCCTCCAGGATGCAACCCCATAGGCACCAAGTGGGTATTCAAAAACAAACAAGGTGAAGATGGGGTTGTGGTGCGCAACAAAGCTCGACTAGTTGCCCAGAGTTTTTGCCAGAAGGAAGGTATTGACTTTGAAGAAACCTTCGCTCATGTTGCCCGTCTTGAGTCCATTCGTATTCTCTTAGCTTTTGCCGCTTCGAAGGGTTTTAAGCTTTTTCAAATGGATGTTAAGAGTGCCTTTCTGAACGGGTTCATAGAGGAGGAAGTTTATGTTAGGCAGCCCCCCGGTTTTGAGAATCCTAAGTTTCCTCGACACGTTTTTAAGTTGCACAAAGCTTTATACGGGTTGAAGCAAGCCCCCAGGGCTTGGTATGACCGGTTAAAGCAATTTTTGTTGGGGAAGGGCTTTGTGATGGGTTCTGTGGACAAAACTCTCTTTTTGCTCAGAGTTGCTTCAGACTTCTTAGTTGCTCAGATTTACGTGGACGATATTATTTTTGGCGGTACTACTGATTCTCTTGTGTCCAAGTTCTCTGAGCAGATGCACAGTGAGTTTGAGATGAGCCTCATGGGTGAGCTCAAGTACTTCTTAGGGCTCCAGATCAAGCAGACCAAGGACGGCACCTTCATCCACCAAGGTAAGTACACTCGCGACATGCTTAAGAAATTTGATTTTGGTGGTGAATTGAAGCCGCAGATGACCCTGATGGGCACTTCTGGGGGTCTGGACAAGGATGAGAGCGGCGTCAAGGTCAATGAGATAGAGTTTCGAGGGATGATCGGTTCGCTACTGTACTTGACGGCGACGAGGCCAGATATACAGTTCGCCGTGGGACTGTGCGCGCGCTTCCAGTCTTCACCACGCGCATCTCATCGGCAAGCTGTCAAGCGTATTTTCAGGTATCTTACCTATGCGCCTGATCTTGGTCTTTACTATTCAGCATCATCATCTCTTGATTTATCTGGCTTTTCGGATGCCGATTTTGGTGGGTGCCGGTTGGATCGCAAGTCGACTTCCGGTACTTGCCAGTTTCTTGGTTCTTCTCTTGTCTCTTGGTCTTCTCGAAAGCAATTTGGAGTTGCTCTTTCGACCACAGAGGCTGAGTACGTAGCTGCTGCTAGCTGCTGCTCACAGTTGGTTTGGATGATTTCCACTCTACGAGATTTTGGGTTGTTCTTTCTTACCAGAGTTCCTTTGTTTTGCGACAGCACCAGTGCAATTAGTGTAGGGAAAAACCCATGTCTCCATTCAAAAACCAAACACATTGATGTGCGCTTTCACTTCTTGCGGGATCAATATGAGAAAAGTGTCATTGACCTTGTTCATGTTGATACCCATCATCAGTTGGCTGATATTTTCACCAAACCCCTAGATCAGTCTACATTCGAGCGTTTACGAGGGGATTTGGGTGTTGTGTATCCTTTTTAGGATATTTTGCGTCAGTTTTCTTTCCTCTTTACTCTTTTCTTGAGTCTCTTTTTGTGTGTGTTCATATCTTGCATATTCACATATCACACGTTTGAGCTTGCTTCTGTTATATGATTGAACTGCTTTACTCATTCTAGCTGGTACATGCTTTTGATTACGTGTCGATGATCATGCTTTGCTTCAGTTCACTTGATATGTCTGATATCTGTCATATGCATGGATTTTTATGCTTTAAAATTGAAAAATGATCACCATTGCTTCTGGTAACTAGCATGCGTAGGCTGAATGTTCTTGTTATCTGGTACATGCCTTGTAGCTAGTTCCTGACTTGGATGCAAATATGCAACTTGGACATCTGTATGCTTTAATCATGGAAATATGCTATAAACCAGAAAAATGAAAATTCCATGCCTTTTTTTATGCTTAAAATTGAAAAGATCCAGGTGGGTTTGTCTTGTCGCACTGCATTGTTCTGGACTGCGTACCATAGCACTTTGGTATGAACTAGGACACTGTAGTGTATGCCAAGACCAATGTCTTAAGCTTCTAATGGTCCAGTTCTGGCCTAGGCTTGACTTGGTCGGTCAGCATAAGGCTTGACATGCAAATAACCCCTGGCAAAAATGAAAAAGGGAAAAGAAAAAGCTTGAAAATTGAAATAATAACAAGTTTGCTGAAGCACTTTGTTTTGGACAATGCTTATCTTGGTAGATATCAGTTAGCTTTTGCATCTCATGCTTTACCTTGCTTGTTTATTGGAACATGTGGCGATGTTTTTTGTTTGCAAAAACTGAAAAATGCGTGCAAATGACTTTCTTTAGATATCATATGTTGCACTGATCATGCCATGTATCGTTACAGTATGTCTTTTGTTGTATCTGTTAGATGTTGTAATTGTAGTCAATCATATCTGAGAAGCATGCTTTCTACACTCCTTATGCACTCCAGTTGAATTCACTGCATATTTTGAGGGGGAGTTGCATTTCAGGGGGAGTCTGTGTCTCTATTGAGTGCTTGATGAGTTCACTTGTCAACAAGGGGGAGAAAATTTGGGATCAGAGTTTAAGGGGGAGTTCTTACTCTGTTGATCCTTGTTGTTCTGAAATCGAACTCATTTTGAGCTTTTATGTTTTGGTTAACCATAATGACCGCTTCTTGCTTTTGTTCGGCTTTTGGTCATTAGGGTTAAACTTTTTACCTTATTTTTCTTCTTCTTTGTTTTCTTGTGTTTTGTTTTCGTGTTTCCACATTTGCTCGCAGGTGCTGAAGAGCTGAAGAAGAGGAGTGTTGACAATGCACTCATCAAGGGGGAGATTGAGGAGCCATGCTGAATAGCGTGGGCCTCATGGCTCCAGAAGTGATGAGTCATTGTCAACGATAGTCAAATAGGACAGAAGAAGAAGAGATCTGCTGTTTCATGGGCCGCGTGTGACTCAGGTACACGGGCAGCGAGCGACTGTCGGGCAGAGGAGGCTGTGAAGTCAGGCTGGTCCAATCCGGGTACATGGGCCAGAAGCAGTAGAAGACCCACTGGGCTGTTGACCAGGGTTGACTCAGGTACACGGGCGGTGAGTGATTGCCGGGCTGAGAGAGCTGCGGAATCAGGCCGGCCCAATCCGGGTACCTGGTGCAAAGTCGGTGGAGGCTTTGTCAGTTTCGGCACAAAACTGACAACCGTTGATCTTGTGTCCGACTGTCCAGAAGAGAAGCCGTAGTCGCTACGAAAGCTGAGCTTCCGGATAAGTCATCTGTATCTCTAGGCCCACAGTCAGTCAGTCGTGTCTGTAAAAATACCTAAGGGCAGTAGAGTCTTTTCCTTTATTCTTGCGTCTATAAAAACCCTAAGGGGCAGGTGGAATGTTCCTAGTGTTGGGAGCCTATAAATAGGACCCCAATCCCTAGGGTTTGGACAACCCTTTTGCTGAAATCAATACTACTCCTTTGGGTCATTTTTGTCTCTTGTTTTGCCTCTCTTCTCTCCTGTTCATTCTTGTGCAGCCAGGAATTTTTGCCTCTGTTTATTGCCGTGCATTCATTGCTGCAGTGAAGTTTCTATTCTCAAATCATGTGCAGTTTCTGCAGTGTTTTAATGGATCCATTTCACTTGCACAACAAGTTTTTCCATGCATTTTGAGGCTTCGGAAGCTTCTGTTGCTTGTGTTCTTCACGTAAGTAGTACTAGTTCTTGCTGTTGCAAGTAGTACTACTACACTGTAGCAACAGTACACTAGTGCCAGCTTTTACTTTTCTGCGTTGCTTTCTGATCGAGGTTGTCAGGGCTGAGTACCTTTTCTGACTGTTTCTTGGCGAAGCCACCCTCTCTGTTCGAAGCCCCTCAGCTCCGTGAGGAAGGCTTCGATCTAACATCTTCGAAGGCTTCGCTTGAACCTCGACTTCATTTTTTGTGCTGTGTCTCTAGCTTCGCAAAACACTTTGCACTCTGTTAGCTTCACATACTTCGATAGACCTTGCGAAGGTGTTCTCAGTCACGAGCTGTTCGAAGTCGATACTTCGTCAGGCTTCGAAGTTAGCTTCGAAGCTAATCTCACTGATAGACTTCATTTTGATTTCTCTGTCGCATGTCAGCCTTCGCTTCTCTTTTCGAAGTTCACTCTTTTCGAAGGTAGAGTGTAGGCTTCGGTTTTGGTTTCTCTGTCGTGTGACAGGCTTCGCTTCTTTGTTCGAAGGTAGTCCGTCTGTGTGGTGTGTTTGAAGTATTTTTGTTCGAAGGTTTGGCTTCGAAGTACTTGGTTTGAAGCTGTGTTCGAAGTCCTGCCTTCGAAGTACATACTTCGAAGCAGGCTCTGACTTTGTCATACTTCGCTTCGAAGCATACTTCGATTCTTGTCACTTCGAACTAAGCTAGACCTAAACATACCTTCGGCATTTTCACAACACCTTCGACAGACTTCGACTACCACCTCCGAATCAGTCTTCGATCTGCGAAGTTGGCCTCGACCTCCGAAGCAGGCTTCGGCCAGCGAAGCAGGCTTCGATTTGCGAAGCAGGCTTCGCCTAGTTTCGAACAGGAGACAGATTTGAACAGGTAACTTCTCTTCTCACTCATAGTGCACCGATATTGATTTACTGAGAAGTTTGTCTTGTCTAGTCTAGTGTATACTGTTTATCTATCTATTAGCACTACTTTGATAGTCTTCTGTTTGTCATCAGCTGCTTCTAGGCTAGATACCTTTTAGACTTAGGTTATCTGTTTATTTTCTGCTGCTTGGTCTTTTGAGGTGCGTTGGGTATTGGGAACAGGCCATAGATTCGAAAGAATTTTTAAGGCACCCATTCACCCCCCTCTGGTCGCTACTTTCGGTCCTACAGAATCAACACCTTCTTTTCGTCGAGGTCGACGGCGTTGACTGGAAAAGGATCCTTATCCAGCTTCATCTTTGGATCATGGTCAATCTTCAATCGTCCTTCTTCTATGGCCGATTGTATCTGCCATCGAAAAACATTGCAATCATTAGTATTATGCAAATGTGAATCATGCCACTTACAGTATGGATGCTTTTTCAATTCATCGGCAGGTGGGATTACTTGACCCTTAGGTAACCTGAGAAGCTGACTTTTTAAGAGAAAATCAAATATTTTATCACATTTAGTTATATCAAATGAGTATTTGACCTCACTAAGTCTATTCTTTGTGGGGGATGGTCGTAACTCGGAGCAAGTGACAGACTTATTTTTAGTGTTACAAACCCATTTGGCCGCGTACATGTCCGCCGAATCCTCCTCCTCTAACTCTTCCTCATCAGAGCGTTCCATGATGTGGATTTCAACCCTAGGCTTGCTAAATGTCTTAATAAATTTCGTATCTTTGGCTCGGCCTTCTTGGACCAGAGCCTGCTGTAGAACTTGGCTAACTTCTAAAAAGTTTTGGTTATCTAATCTTTCTTTAATTTCGGAACGTAACCCGTTAAAAGCTAACTCCGCCAAGTCCCTTTCTAAAATGTTAGGGCTAAAACATCAGTTTCTAGTATCCCTAAAACGGTTGATGTACTCAGAGGCGCTCTCACTAGATTTTTGCTTAACCGATGTCAAATGCAAAAGCCTAAGTTCTGTCTCACCCATGTAGAAATAATCATGGAATTTCCGCTCTAAATCGTCCCATGTGTGGATGGAGTTCGGCGGGAGCGCCAAAAACCAAGTGAAAGCAGTGCCGGATAGCGAGAGAGAAAATAGTCTAACCTTTAGGGCATCTATCCCGCTAACCTCTCCACACTACGCCAAAAATTGACTAACGTGCTCTAGTGTGGTCTTGCTACCCTCGCCATCGAACTTAGTGAATTCAGGGATCCTATAGCCGCGGGGGTAGGGTACCGCATCAAGATGGTCGGGGTAGGGCTTACGGTAAACCCTAACTCGTCCCTTGGGCACGAAGCCAGCACACTCCCTAAATAATGCGCGGACCCGCTCCTCTATATCATCTTGGTATGTTGCTTGTGCGCGCCTCTCATGCGGGTGCGCGACACGCGGTGGTGGTGCGTGGTATGCAGTGTTAGTTTGACCATAGGCGTAAAGATTGGTCTCAGCCATAAGTGGTGCGACCGGAGACATGATTGTGCCGGTGCTGTCGTTAGTCCTATTGTATACGTGGTTTGTCGGAGGTGCGCTAGCAATAGGAACCGGGGTAACGGCCTCAGTAAAGCCGAAACTTCTAAGAGTCGCCTCTACTTGGGAGCTGACTACCAAATCTAAACGGTTGGCTAGCGAAGCGCTAACGGCTTGATCTACTGATGCGGCTATTTTCTGCTCAATTTCTAAAAAAGATAAATGAGGCGATACAGGTGTTACCTGGACCTGAGCGAGGTCGGGGGTGACGATGTCGCGCTTGATGAAGCCCGCGCGTGTCTTGATGTAGCCCCCAAGCATCATGTCTTGGAGTGCCTTTAACTTTGCCTCGATCTCTACTCGGTCTTCTGCGGGGATATCTTCAAGTGTAGGCGACATTATGTTGCGGTTGTCGATATCCGCGCCTCCTATTGCGTCCATCGGCGGTGTACACGTAGTAGTCGATGTAGATGTACCGGTGGCCAATGTAGACGTACTCATCAAGTTGGCGTAGCTCTCCCCAGCGGAGTCGCCAAAAAGTGTGTTGACACGGAAACGTGCCCCCGCACTTGGGTCAGTTCGATGATCCAAAAGTGCACGGATACTTAGGGACAAGCCTAAGCGTGACGTGGCACCGACGTCGCATTCCGACTACCCTTAATAGTGATAAGGGGGTGGAGTCGCCATGCAACCATATTACACAAAATAATCCAATTAGCCAAAAGAGATAGATTAAACAGAATAAAATCAACAAACCAGTCGGAGCCCGTCTGGTTCGAAGTCTGGTGCGAAGGGGTCACCGAAGGGTACCTTCGGCGTCTGGTGCGAAGTACTCCGCCGAAGGGTGCTTCGGCGTTCAGACTGATCCGGCCGAAGATGGACTCCGAACGGATCTGGACGCAATGACCACCTCCGAACAGTGAGGTTCGGCGTGCGATCTTCGATACAGGAAACTACAGAATAGTGACGCGAGGGCCACGCGCGAGTGCATCTTCGTCCAGTGCAGAATATGGTCGTGGCGGAGCCTGTTGCGACGAAGTATGCTTGGTGAAGCCTGTTGCCGAAGCCTGCAGTCCCGCCGAAGGGTGTCCTAGGGACCTCTGAAACCGATCTCTCAGCTCTGGACCCCTCCGACGAAGTAGCTCCGGGCGTGCGAACCTGCAACAGAAGAGTGCGGAGTACTAATTCGTCCTGAGGACCAAATTTTGCTAAGTGTTGCACTAGTAGCGAAGGTAGCAATCTATTACACAGATTAGCGGATACTTCACAAGCTAAGTAACAATGATTACCATTGTTCCGTAGTGGCCGGCGGAGGGCTTCCAGGCAAACCCACGAAGAGGTACAAGAAAATAAAGGTAAAGTTAATACGATCAAAGCATGGGCTTTGGTTTGGTTTGAGTTGGGGGGCTCGCACGCCGGCCTTGCCTCTCTATTTATAGGGTTTGACTCCCAATCTAATCTGCTATTAATCCGGCCAGATAGAGATAAAGATTGAGCTGGAAACGCATCCAATTCTATCTCTACCGAAGTGGGCTTCGGTCAGGCCCGTCGAGGCCTGCTCCTTGGGCCGAAGCTTCGGTAGCGTGGGCTTCGGCCAGGCCCATCGAGGCTTGCTCCTCGGGCCGAAGCTTTGGCAGCGTGGGCCTCTGAAGGCTTCCTGGCCGAAGCCCATGGGTTGGCTAGAGGCTTTCGGAGCCCATAGCTCAATGGACTTCGGCCCTGTAGGGCTTCGGACAGACCCAGGACATGTGTACTTTCGGCCCAAATCACCAAAAATTGATATTTTGATAATCTAGCCATTACTACCATTTTTTGCTATCAACACAAACTAAGGTGCATGCTTTCTACGTTAGATTTAAATTTTATTTATTTGAACCATGGATGCTACACCATGAGATACTTTTAATTTCAATTACAGAAATTCTCACATGGATCAAGCGACGTTGAGAGCGCACAAAGGACATGGAACATCATGGAAGTTGATTGGGGACCAAGTAAAAGCCATGAAAACATAATGTAAAATTTTGGGACGTTATTTATGTGCCAAGAGAAAGTGGAGATTAACTTCTACACATTTTCGACTCGGATTCGGACTGCATGGACAGCAACAAATTCGAACATGCATAACTTTTACATGGCAGCTCTGATTTGGATGATCGTGGACCTTTTGGAAAGATTGAGATGTCCTCTTTCCAACGGATCCAGCTACATATCCAGATTCCATCGAAGGAGATCACAATCACAAAATCAATGTGTATTTCTTTTTTCTAGTCAATCTGTTTAGGAAATAATTAGTAGTTTCCATATGTAATAAGTTTCCAAACTTTGGGAACGTCCTTAGGGACATAAATAACCCTAGATACTTCAGTTGTAATTTGGGTTTTGATTAGATAAAAGTTTATCCAATGCTACTTGTCCGTGTAAACCCGTGATCGATTAGATCGCCGGTTCCACGTTTTAGAACCCCAACTACCCTTTGTGTGTCTTTCATATCCAGTAATTGTAGTTGCTTCTTTAACTTGTTCTTGCCCGTTATTTGATTGCTTGCAGGAACAAGGTTGATCACCGATAAGATCAACAACCCTTGGAGTTGGTGTATCGATCGCTAAGGCACAACACGAATGTCACGTACGGTTGTAGTCGGGTCGACAACGTCGTCTCCTACCAATCGAAGTTATCACTATCCTCTCATCGAAAGATCGGGCCATCCAAGTATACATCAACTGGTATCAGAGCTTTCGTTGCTCGGTGAGTTTTTATTTCAAGTTTTATTTTCTTCCTACAGTCCATAAAAAGCCACAAAAAATTAGTTTACCCAAGAACCAAGCCTCTTTGAGCCTATTACTAGTTCTGCTTGGTATCAGCTTTTTGAGTTTTTGGTTTCATCGTGTTGTGAAGTTACTGGTCTTAGTGTTTAGTTTGTTTAGAGTTTCAAGTTCTTGTCATGTTTTTATCACCGTATTTTAGTCTATTCATTAATTGTTTAGGGTATTTTTATCCCTTAGTTTTTGAGTTCAAATCAAATTGGAGTCGGTTTGTTTTTTGGATTTCGAGTAGAATTCGGGCAGACAGTGCATGTGCTACTAAAACAATCATATCTCGAACATGCAAACTCGGATTGGTGAGTTTTGATATATTTTGGAAAGCATACAATCAGATCTATGTTTTTCATTTTAGAGTCATCTTCAGATTCAATAATTTCCTATCTATTTTAGATCGTACAAAGCTCAGGAGTCTTGCAGTAAGAGTTTGTGTATACACCTCGTCATTTGTTGTTCTTTAAAAAAAGGAAAAAAGAAAAGGCAAAAGGGTTCTCAAAAAAAAGAAAAAAAGTCGCACCAAAAAATAAAGAAGAGAAAAAATAACGAAAAAAGTGAAGAAAAAAACTTGTGATAAAAGAGAAGGAAAGCTAGTTCTACCTTTGTCGGTTTGGTGGTATCGTTTGTGTCTAGGCTCGCGTCTCTAGTACGTTCAAGCCTAGGACCAGCACAATACCGATGTTGAACAATTACTCAATTTGCTTATGCTAATGTGGTTCTAGTTTTCCTTGCTACATATTTCAGCCTACCTAGAGCTCCACAGATTTGACTACAGCTTGTACAACCAAGTGTTTGCAAAGGCATCAATATATCTAATATCTGTGGTGTTTGTGGTTAAGTCGGTGTACAACACCTTCATGCTTGCATTGGTAAGAACTTGTAAGAGCTTGATATAGGATTGAGCGAGTGTGACTTTGTGCCTTCACAATCTTGTAGTTAATAGGAGCGTACATATTATTTGTATGTTTTTTGTCTACTACTAATCATGGCAGGGATACATAAGGAGATAGGATATAGTGAAGCTCACTATCGACATCTTTATCGACACCTAAGGGATCAACACGATAAATATGAGGTATGTGATGAAATTTTAGCTAGGTTCAAATGTACAATACCTTATTTTAACGAAATTATGACCCTCATGCATATATTCAATGAGAGCTAGCTGTAGATATTGAATTTGAAAAGTATAACATGTCTGAAAGAGAAAAAGTTATGGTTGCCTCTAAAGTGTTAGTTAAAGATGCTGCATATCATTGGAAACATCTTTGTAGACATGATAAAATACCTCAATCTTGGAAAGAATTAAAACAATATTTGAGATATGCTTTTGTTCCTCCATATTATGTCGAAATTCTGTTAAAGAAACTACAATGTTTGAAACAAGATAGCAAAACAGTTTCCTCATACTATCATGATATGCATGCTTGTTTATTACGTTGTGCTATAGATGAATGCGAAGAAGCTACAGAACAAAGGTTTTTATGTGGGCTTAACAAAGAAATTCAAGAAATGCTTCTTCATGAAACATATAATTCTCTTTCTCAATTGTTTGAACTTGCATGTCAAGCTGAAATTCAGATTACTATTGATTTAGAGGAGACGCCAATCAGTTTGCCTTCTAGTTCTATTGACTTTGAACAGGAAAAAGAGAGTAAGTATGCACTTACATCATCAGAGAAGGTTTTGCAAGGTAATATATGTGCTCAAATAAATTAAGGTGAGTGTGCTCCTCATCAAACACAATCATCCAATGTTCATGCTATTATAGAGCAACAATTAGTGAAATCTTTTGCTGAAATTTCTTTGTTAACAGATGATTTGCTTGAGACTCATCATGACAAAGAAGAGTTGTGTGTTAATGCTTCACTTATATACATGCCACAACTAGTGGAAGAATGTGTTGTTTCTATTGTTAATTCCTCAAGCGTTGATTTTAAACATGTTTTCCACATTACTAATGAGAATGAAGAAATTAAATTGTTATCATCTTTAAATACATGGGGATATATTGAAATTATGGATCTTTGTGAGCTCACTTGTTTAAAAGAAAAATTATTTGCAAGGTTTAATTTGCCATGTCCTACCAATGTTATTTTTCATATATTTGGCACATACCATAAGCAAGACATATACTTTTTGCATAGAGTTTACATATGTTCAGATTTGAAATTGCATGTAAATCCTGAAAATAATTACCTCGAGCAAGTCATGTTAATTAATCCTACAGCCTCGAGAGTCTCTTGTTTTGATTTAAATACACAGGTTTGTTTTCAAGAAGGAGAGCATGTTAAGTTATTCAACAACCTCACATTTTTGTCTCCTTTTATCAAGGATGGTTCTTCATCGACACATGCAAAACCGAATGTCAACGTGAGTTGGTTTCCTTCTACTCATAGTGTAACAAAAGGACAAGTGATATTGCACAATGATACTATTTTGCTAGGAGCTACAATGAGTGTGAATACAAGAACAAACCGACGACGGTTTGTAGCCAAGAAGGAGAGAATGATGAGGACATCACTAGCTCGGATATGACCATGATTGTGAGCAAACAAACTAAGGTGTGTGCTTTCTACGTTAGATTTAAATTTTATTTATTTGAACCATGGATGCTACACCATGAAATACTTTTAATTTCAATTACATAAATTCTCACATGGATCAAGCGACACGTTGAGAGCGCACAAAGGGCATGGAACATCATGGAAGTTGATTGGGGACCAAGTGTCGCGCCCCGATTTAATAAATCAGGACTTTATTGAAATTCCATAGAAAATCAATAAAACAAGACGTTCATCAAGCGACCACGTACAATACGGGCAATCATTCACGGTTCGTAGACCGCATTAATACAAAAGTGAATGAAAGTGAAGAGAAACTAATAAAATCAAGGGTCCTAGATGAACGCCTCCTTCCAGTCTCGCCTTGACTGGGTCGCTACTCCAGACCTTCATCCTCCTCGTAGTAGACGGGCTCTGATGGTGTAAGTCAACGGGGTGAGTACAGATGTACTCAGCAAGCCACCGAATGCAAGTATAATGCAAGATAATAACAAGGGAGATAGTGGCTAGTTTTGCGGAAGCAGCATATTTGTAAAGCATTTAATGTGAGCAATTTATTAGTACGGAAAAGTAAACATGTGAATGCATCATCATCTTCTAACTCGAGGAGTACGTTTTACCTCCCCGCACAACAGTCCTTATATGCCATGAATAACTCATCCATTCAAACAATTGTAAACTAACTGCGAGTAGTCACACAACCCGCCCTTGACCGTGGGCTCGGCTTTTCGAAAAGATTGCTTTACTCTGATCAGAGATGTACCACTGTACCCACAAGGCACGCACTCATCACCTACACCGAAGTGTAACGAGATGACCCATCACACGGGAACTCGTGCCAAAACCTTCCATATGGTCTTCCCCGACTCAACAGCACCCTCTTATAGGTTTCGTACCGTGTCTCGCCATGTCGAGTTTCCACAATACCCCCTCTTGAGCCATCGTCGGTACAAGGCGCCCTGAGGGCTAGCCCCTTGCCCCCTCCACTATGGTGCCGTGAGACGGAGTGTTCCACACTTCCAGTTAGGACTTACCCATTAGACTTGTGGTTGGTACGGAAGTGCTTTGCAACAGATCCCGCAGACCGGTCCTTATAGTGCCCCGGGTGCGACATACCAAAACCCGAGCTTGCACCCGGAACCCACCATACTTATAACATACCTAACTCCAACAGAGTCCAGAGACAAGAATAACGGGGTATTTCATATACCAGAATCCATCTATTCTACGACTCATTCTTTATATCCTATAGCAGTTGTGCCGGTACATTGGGCACTAGCTAATATAATATTTGTAGAGTGACAAGGAGTTGAGGCTCAATAAGCATGGCTTGGGTTTGCACACAAGGAAGGGGATCTAATAAATATAAGTGTAGGGCTTTGATGTTTGACTAATGCAATATTTATCCTATGGGTTATAGCGATAATTTATTAAAGCATAGGCTCAAATATGATCAACTGTTTCCACAGAGGTGGTCGATGACTTGCCTTGATCAGCAAAGGGTGACGGAGGAACCTCGGGGTAGAACTCCTGCTCCTCGACGAACTCGTAGTCTTCTCGTTACGGAAAATAAATAATACATTCAATAAACAGATAAAATTCACCAAATAAAAGAACATACATAGTTTGTGGGTGTTTTTATGTGAAGTAATATTCTAATATTCTGAGTTTTGTATAAAACAGTAAAGTTTAATATTTTAGGATTTTTCCTAATTTATTTACTGTATTATTAATTTTAACCCTAAGGGATTTTTATTCATTTATTTAGTAATAATATTTTGGGTAACAGAAACATACTGTTTTTATTGCATTAATGTGTAGAGAATAATATTCTGGTTCTAACAAAATTTGAATGGTGAAATTTGGAGTTAAAATGAGCAAGATATGAATTTTCAAAGTTTAAATCAATTTTCTGGATTTTATTTAAACTAAAAACAGTCCCTGGTCCACGGTGAACCAGGTTCACCGTGAACCCGTGACTATGCGCGTGGACCGGTCGATCCAGAGCCGTAGGATCCAGATCTGGCGGCTGAGTGCGAGGCGGGAGGGTTAAGTGGAAATGGACGGCTGAGATTAAAACGTGGCGAAGAGGTACGCGTGGACGCACCAGATCGCTCCAGGGATTTAAGTTACGATCAACGGCCGCGATCGCTCTGTACCCCTTTGACCAGATCTACGGGTGAGATTAAATCCCGAAGGGTTTTAATCTGTGCCCTTGGTGCGCGATCGTGCGGCCAGGATCAAATCCGGCACGGCACGCTCGTAAGGGGGCCTCGCACCCTTCGTCTCCGGCGACGGCGGGCTCGGGCGCGGCCATGGCGGCGACGGCGAGGGCCTAGGGGCCTAGCTAGGGCTAAAAATGGAACGCGGGGAGGATGGCGATCACGACGGTACCTCGGGTGGCGACGGAGGGCGACGGACGGCGGCCGGCGGCGAGGGTAGATGACGAGGAGGCCTCGGGTGCTCGTCGGCGTCGATGATCCGGTGGTATTCACGGCCAACCGAGGGGTGGCCGAGGACGGGTGAGCTCCGGCGGTCACGACGGTGGCGACGACGTGGACGGAGGAGGTCCGAGGCGACGACGAGAGCTCGCCGGAGTCGAAACAGAGGAGAAACCCGAAAACGGGGTGGCGGCGCTTTGGATTGCACAAGCTTGGGTTTTAGGGGTGTGGGCGGAGTGCGGTGAGGGGAGGGGGTTAAATAGGGGCTCGCCGGCGCCCAGATGGCAAGGAATGCCGGAGAACCCGAAGGGCTCCTTCCTTTTCCGGCGAGATTCCCAAAAGCTTCGGATAGCCTTCCATTTGCGCGAAAACGTGACGACTAAGAAAGGAAAGGGGGCGGCGGCGACCAGGGAAGGTGATCGGAGGGAGATCCGAGGCGATCCGGTGGCCGGCGGCGAGGAATCAGAAGGAGATCGCTGGGGAAGGAAGGGGAGCGATCCCCTTCCATCGGAGACGAAGGTCCTGACAGGTGGCCCCCACCTGTCAGCGACCGAACCAGAAAAGGAAGGGCCGACAGGCGGGCCACGGCAGTCAGTGGGTGAACGCGGGCGCACAGAGGCTGACTGGTGGGGCCGAGGCGGGGTGCGAGCGGGAGGAGAGAGGGGAGCGGCGCCGACAGGCGGGACCCACTCGCCAGAGAGAGAGCAGAGATGGGCTGGGCCTAAAAGGCTTTAGGAGGGAGTTTCAGGGTTTCGGCCCGTTTAGGATTTAAAATTGATTTCTGATTTTAAATAATTCCAGTAATTCGAATATTTGATTATGGGTTGAATCACTGTTGATAAAAATTTGTAAAAATTCCTAAAATTATAGTTTGGTCTCTAGTTCATCTCATAAAATTTTCAAGTCCAGATTTTTAGTATTTCTCCCTGTTTGGCTTTATTTGGGTTCTTTTGTGAATTTCCCTTTAATAATTAATCAAAAATGATTTAAATAATACTTTTCTTTTTATTTTATTTCTTTTAATTTCTGGGGTGTTACACCGAGTCTAGTAATAAAACCGTGATTAAGATTATTAAGAATAAAATTGAAGAGTTTCCTAAAAGGTGGCATGAAGTGCTTTCTGAGGCATTATGGGCTTGTAGGATTGCAAAGCACAGTGCCACCAAGGTCAGTCCATATGAGTTGGTATATGGACAAGAGGTCGTTCTACCTATAGAGGTAGATCTTGGCTCCTTAAGAGTGTTAAAGCAAGACGACTTATCGATCGATGAGTATGAGGCTCTTCTGAAAGATAATCTGGAGGAAGTGACCGATAAGAGACTAAGGGCTTTAGAAGCCATAGAAGTAGACAAGAAGAGAGTAGCTAAAGCCTACAATAAGAAGGTTAAACCAAGATCATTTCAAATAGGAGATTTGGTATGGAAGACGATTTTGCCTCTAGGCACGAAGAGTCCCAAATTTGGCAAATGGTCACCTAGTTGGGAAGGTCCTTTTAAGGTAGCCGAAATCGCTCCCGGCAACGCATACGTGTTGGAATCCCTGCAGGGAGAGTGGTTTCGAAGAGCTTTGAATGGAAGATACTTGAAAAGGTATTTCCCAAGTGTGTGGCAAACATCATAAAAGTGTCGGAAAGCCGATATGGATGATATCGTCTTCAGCTCATTGTACTTTTAGTTCACTAGTTCACTAAAAGGCAGGGGGCATGTGTTGATAGCAAAAAATGGCAGTAATGGCTAGATTATCAAAATATCAATTTTTGGTGATTTGGGCCGAAAGTACACATGTGCAGGGTCTGTCCGAAGCCCTATAGGGCCGAAGTACATTGAGCTATGGGCTCCGAAAGCCTCTAGCCAGCCCATGGGCTTCGGCCAGAAAGCCTTCGGAGGCCCACGCTACCAAAGCTTCGACCCAAGGAGCAAGCCTCGATGGGCCTGGCCGAAGCCCACACTACCGAAGCTTCGGCCCAAGGAGCAGGCCTCTACGGGCCTGACTGAAGCCCACTTCGGTAGAGATAGAATTGGATGTGTTTCCAGCTCAATCTTTATCTCTATCTGGCTGAATTAATAGCAGATTAGATTGGGAGTCAAACCCCTATAAATAGAGAGGCAAGGCCATCGTGAGAGCCCCCCAACTCAAACCAAACCAAAGCCCATGCTTTGATCGTATTTACTTTACCTTTATTTTCCTGTACCTCTTCGTGGGTTTGCCTGGAAGCCCTCCGCCGACCACTGCGGAATAGTGGTAATCCTTGTTACTTCGCTTGTGAAGTATCTGCTAATCTGCGTAATAGATTGCTACCTTCGCTACTAGTACAACACTTAGCAAAATTCGGTCCTCAGGCCGAATTAGTACTCCACACTCTTCTGTTGCAGGTTCACACACCCGGAGCTACTTCGTCGGAGGTGTCCAGAGCTGAGAGATCGGTTTTGGAGGTCCCCAGGACACCCTTCGGCGGGACTGCAGGCTTCGGCAACAGGCTTCGCCAAGCATACTTCATCGCAACAAGCTCCGCCACGACCATATTCCGCACCGGACGAAGTTGCACTCGCGCGTGTCCCTCGTGTCACTATTCTGTAGTTTGCTGTATCGGAGATCGCACGCCGAACCCCGCTGTTCGGAGGTGGTCATCGTGTCCAGATCCGTTCGGAGTCCATCTTCGGCCGGATCAGTCTGAACGCCGAAGCACCCTTCGGCGGAGTACTTCGCACCAGACGCCGAAGGTACCCTTCGGTGACCCCTTCACACCAGACTTCGAACCAGACGGGCTCCGACTGGTTTGTTGATTTTATTCTGTTTAATCTATCTCTTTCGGCTAATTGGATTATTTTGTGTAATATGGTTGTCTGGCGACTCCACCCCCTTATCACTATTAAGGTTAGTCGGAACGCGACGTCGGTGCCACATCACGCTTAGGCTTGTCCCTAAGTATCCGTGCACTTTTGGATCATCGAACTGACCCACGTGCGGGGAACTGACCCACGTGCGGGGGCACATTTCCGTGTCAACAATTTGTTTGCTCACAATCATGGTCATATCCGAGCTAGTGATGTCCTCATCAGGTTCGATGTGAAATGGAGGTTTGGCTGCCGAGGTTTTGACAGTGCGTCGCGTTCTATTTTTGGCTTGTCTTGTATCTGCACGGAGGAGATGCTGACCAATTATCGACGACAGGTGATCGAGGGTCGAGTGGGGAGCTTGATGCCGGAGGATCAAGGAGGCCGAGGGAAGTTGGAGAAGATCTCAAGAGTGCATGAAGAGACGGAGCGAGACTTGGACGGACGGCTGACTGCGATGGCGTGACGACCTGGTTTGTGACAGGGAGGCCAGGACAAGCATTCAGGTGGCTCGAGGGGATCGAGAGCGGAAGTGGCTTGCTGGCCCTCGGTGTCGCGAAGCGGTGTCACAAGTCAAAGGGTTGAGAGGCTTTGTCGGTTTTTGCTGAAAACCATCGAAACATTTAATGTTTTTATTAATTCAATAAATAGGTGTCTAGTATTAGTTTAAAGTTTCAATTTCTTAGTGTAGCCTTTTGGTATATTTTTGGAGTGGGCCTACTCTAAAAATGTATGAAAAGGAGAATATGTTTTGTATTTTTTTTCTTTTAGTTTTAATAGGGTCTTTTCAAAACTGCAATTTCTGAATTTGTCAAGGGGCAAAGTGTAAAGGTGTGGCTTCTAGAACTTTGGGGCAGGTGAGATATTATCTCCACCCCTTGGTACTGTAGCCGAACAACTGGAGAGATGAATGAAAAATTTGCTCAGCTTTCAAAACCAAAAACCAGAGAAAAAATCCTCTCAGATTTGAGTTCAAGACGATGAACAGCAGATTGAAGTAATTGTCGGATGCGCTACAGCTGTTTCGATTTTCTTGTTCAGCGTATAGAATCTTCTGCATCCTGCGCAGGTAATATCTGTGGTCAAATTCGATTTTGAACTGCGTTTTCTAGTGAATCTAGTGCAGAAGTAGATAGTGATGTTTCTACATCTTTTGTTGTGCATGAATTGAATGATCCATTTTCGGATGTTGCAAAGGATTTCTGTGATTTCTTCTTATTTCTTTTGCTGATCTAAGAGGCACCACAGTACTGAAATATTTTTCTGTAACTGTGTTTCTGTTTTTGATATTGCACTTCAAATGTTTGATAAAATGTTTCATCAAGTATTCATCAGGTTTTTGGCTGATCATTGAAGTGTTTCTTGAGTGATTACTTGGTAGAAGGTAGATCAAACATTTTTGCCTAGCTTTTCAAGGGATCTTCATAGAAAACAAAAAGTGAGTTCTCTTGCATCTTCTTTGGGAATTTTTGATGATTTAGATGGTTTTCCTGTGAGATTACATTTAGAAATATGTATGATCTGTCTAGACCATGACGAATCCTTGAAATCATTTATTGTTCATGAGAATATCTTGGTCTAAGTACTGAATTTGGTATTCATAGTTAACTAAGGCTCTTGATTCAGTTTTACTTCAAAGTTGATCTGTGTTCTATATATGAGAAGATAATTTCCTCAGCAATTCTCCAATGAAACATACTGTGTTCTAGCAAGTTCTTGATGAGGAACAGGATCAATAACATCCTGTAGCTTGTCTTTTGCTGACAAAATCAGCAGTGTATTTGCTGGATGTTTGGATGGGCTACAGGAATTTGTTGACAGTGCTGTTCACCACTTTCTGTCTTCTGATTCCAGCAAGTAATCAGTAGTGCTCCTTCAATTTTCTGTGGTTATCCCTCATGATCTGATTGGTTACATGTGAGACTTCATCTTGAACTGTTTGTGCACTCCATAGTCACTTTTTCAGATTGAGTCTGTTTATGTCTATGGATTAAATATAGAGATGCACCTCTTTTATTTCCTGCTTGAGTTTAGTTCAGAATTAGCATGTTCAGTTCTGTTTTCTTGAAGTTCTCTATTCAGTTTTCTTAGTATATTACTTTTGCATGTGATTCTACTATTTGATTGCTGTAGGCAAGTTTGTGTTAGTGAATTGCTTTATTGGATGAAAGTGATCTGAATAGTATCAACCTGGATCTGTGCTGAAACATAATCCACACTGTTTTCATCAATAGGTTTTCAGATTATAAGTTTAGTGTTCTGTTTTTGTCAGTTTCTCTTCAGACTGCTATTCAGTTTTATATTTTCACTGTTCTAGTTTGTGATTGCTGCTTTCTCAATGGTTACAAATTGAAGTCAGGTTTATTTAGTCTGTTTTAGTTGCTGTAATGTACTGCTGATGAAATAGCTCAATTTTGGTATTGAATAGTATTGATACAGTACTCTTATGAGTTCTATTCTGAAAATTTTCAAGTTTTACCATCTGCATATTGAGTACAGAATATGTTTTATAATCTGAAAATAAAAATTTAGCTCATTATTTTAATCAAAGTTCAGAGCAAAATTCAGTGAGTAGAGATTTCTGAATTGATACAATACTCTTGTTTTGATTCAGTGCACTGAAATTGCATTTCAGATTTGCTACAGTATTTTCAGCACACACTATTCCAAGTCTGAAATTCTGTTTTCAGCAATTGAAACACAAGAAAACCCTTCTATTGCAAATTCAGAATCTTGTGTGCTGAAATTAAACTTGTTCTAAAATTGGAGTATACAATTTGGTTCAACATCTGAATTGAAAACTTGATTCTCTGAGTATCTGCTGAGTTCTGAACACTATCGACTGACCATTTACCGACAGGCTCCTATCGACAAACCAAGTGTCAATCTAGGAAGTCTGTTTCGGAGTTTCATATACCGACATTTGCAGATCGACTGTTCAAGTGATGATTTAGACAAAAAATCTATTTGGAGTTGTTTTGTGTTTGAATTTATATTGTGATCTTCAAATTGATTCTGTAATATTTTGGAGGAGCATTGGGTGATTTGATTAGGCCATCACATTCGCGAGAAAGTGTCGAGGTGCCTATTCACCCCCCTCTAGTCGCCATTCCGATCCCACAATTGGTATCGGAGCCGGTTAGATCACCAGTTGACCTTAACCGGTTTCTGATCCTTGTTTTGGCGACATGGAAAGAAACTCAAAAATCCCGATGTTTGATGGTCATGACTTTTCATATTGGAAGGTGCGCATGGAGGCTTACCTTCTAAGCCAAGGAAGTGCGATTTGGGATATCATCGATTCCCAATATGTGATCCCTGAAACTCGAACCTCAGAGACTGAGAAGTCACAGTATGAATGTAATAGCAAGGCTAGAAACATTCTTTTCATCAGTCTGAGTCGCAAAGAGTTTGACAGGGTCCAGCACCTACGAACTGCACGTGAAATTTGGACCACTTTGAAAACTTTTCATGAGGGCACTACCCAGATTAAGGCTAGGAGGAAAAGCACATATAATCAAGAGTACCAAATATTTGTGCAAGGCCCTGGCGAATCGGTAGATGCCATGTTTTCGCGTTTTGATGGGATTGTCAGTAATTTGCGCGCCATTGGGACTTTGGCTTACTCTAACCACGATAGGGCGATCAAACTTCTCTATGCTCTTGATCGTAGCATATGGGAGGTGAAGATCTCCAGTATTGAAGAGTCGACAAGCTTTGACACTTTGACTTGCGATGAACTCTTTAGTAAGCTTAAGTCCACCGAGATTGCCAAGGCATCTCGACCGGGAGCTGGAAAATATTTGTTACCTTCGATTGCTTTGTGTTCTAGCCCTCGCAGTGGCACCTCATCTGAAGGTAGTGTGTATGGAGTTTGCGCTTTATTTTCCTTTTCTTCATTGGTCTCTATCACAAAGGAACAAGTGGACACATTGCACGATGAAGAGCTTGCTCTTATAGTCAAAAAGTTCACTAGGTTCTACAATGATAGAAGAGATCAAAGAAGAGGCTTTCGAGGGTGTTTTGAGTGTGGTGATCTTGATCATATAAAAGCAAATTGCCCAAAACTAAACTCAAAGAATGAACATGAACTCAAACACCAGAAAAGAGACAAAAAAATCCTTCTTCACAGGCAAAAGAGAAAAAGTGGCAAAAAGGATGGCTAGAGCTTTCATGGCTGCACCCAGCGACATCGACAACACCTCGAGTGAAGAGCCAAGCTCTGATGAAGAAGAATTTTACAAGAATGAAGAAAAGAAGGAAAAGACAAAGGACTTCAATGGGCTTCGCTTCGTGACCAATGACAAGTACAGCAGCGATGAGCCTGACTCATCCAAGGTTAGTCTATCACATGACCAATTACTTGTTCAAAACGATGAATTACATGATGCAATTATTTCACAAGATAGACTGCTTAAACTTGCTGCTAAAGAATGAAAGGAACTAAAGCTTAAAATTGAATCACTTTCTACTGAACTTGCTTTGTTGAAGTCTAAGTCTGAAATTGCTGATTGTGAGTCTTGTTTTATCATTATGGATGAACTTGCTCAGTTGCGTCTGATACATTCTCAAAACATTGAAAAACTTGAAAATGTTCAAAAGCAACTTTTGGTGGTGGAGTCTAGTACTTGTGCCATCGATGAATGCTTAAACTGCACTTTACTGATTGAAAGCGTTAGTCTGAGAGATAAGCATATCGATGAGCTTAAGGCTAGATTAGAGAGTGCTGAGTATTCTAAGGATGTGCAGCCGGCGTGTCCCACCTGCGTCATCCTTAAGGACCAACTCAGCTTTGCTAGAGAGCAAGTAGAAAAACTGAAGTGTGAGAATGATTATCTGCTTTCCATGGTAGACAAATGCACTGAAGGGAAAGGGAAAATTGATTTGCTTTTGGATAAAACAAAATGTGCGCTAACAGGGCAGAGTTAGCTCTTGGGTTAGGTTATGAGAGAACTTCCTATAATACCCCAAGCCAAACTATGTTCACTCTACCTACTACCCTTGAGAAAGAGAGAGCCCAGTTAGACACACCTCAAAAAGCCAAAAATCCTACCCAACCCAAAAAGAAAATCATTTCATCACTCAAGACAGACTCCAAGCAAAAACCTATGAAAATTGTGAGGTTCACGCCAGAAACCTATAAACCTACACCCAAGAAAGTTTTTCATTGCGCTTATTGTCATCATGTAGGGCATTTGATTGGTTTTTGCTATTGACGCATGAAAGATGAACGTCGTGCTCATGCTTTGGACTTTCATGATTATTCTTCACTTGATTTGTATGAGTATGATTTCCGCTCTTTTCCTGATTTTGAGGCCCCACATGGTTTTGAGAGTGATTTTGCCCCTCGTGGTGTACACCATGCTTAATATGGTGATAGATCACGTGTCAGAGGCTTTGATGTTCGACAGGTTGGGAGACCTCATTGTTTTCCAGGTTCGTGCTTTATAGGTAGACCTCACACTTTTTATCATGGCTTATCTCCTATGCATGGTCAGTCTACTACTTTGCCTGGTTCACGAGTTTTGCGCTACTGGATTCCAAAACAATTTTTATCTCACCCTCTCACTGAGCATCCGAGAGATACTAGCATGTTTTGAGGGGGAGCTGTGTAGCATTGCATGAGCTTCTGTCATATGATTAATTGCTTTTACAAGTACTTGCTTTTTTATGCCTTTGTAGTATTGTCTTTAATACTGTTGACTACTTGGCATGTCTTCATCTGATAATTGTCATGAGCATGGCTTTTACTTGTGAAAATTTGAAAATAGCCACTGCTTAATCTAGAAACTAGCTTGAATGGGTTGAGTGATTTTGCTAGCTTTTTCACACCTGATAGCTAGGTCTTTTCTATCTTGGATGCTAATACGCAACTTGATTTCTTCAAAAATGAAAGAAAATGAAAATGAATGAAAATGAAAATGAAAAATGAATGAAAATGAATGAAATTCATGATGTTGTATGCTAAAATTGAAAAGATCCAGGTGGGTTTGCTTTGTCGCACTATTTTGTTCTAGACGGCTTACCATAGCACTTTGGTAAGAACCGGGACATTGTAGTGTTTGCCGAGACCATTGCTTTAAGCTTTTGATGGTTTTAACCTAGGCTTAGCATGGTCGGTTAGCATAAGGTTGACATGCAAATAACCCCTGGCACAAAAATGAGAAATTTGAAATTCATTGCATATCATGTTTGCTGAAGCACCTTGAAGTGGGATACGCTTATCTAGTGTGTGCTTGTTTAGTTTTTGCATCTCATGCCTTGACATGTCTAGTATACTAGTCTAAGTAGTGATGCTTTTATTTGCTAAAGTCCGAAAATGCTTGCTCATGCCTTTTGTTTAGATGGTATTCATTTGAGGTTGTCATACAATACTTTTAGATGATATTCAAGGTGAATGCTTGTTTGTACTATAATTGCAGCTGCTCATGTTTCAGAAGCTCACATCTCTGCTTTACCCCCATTCCCCTCTTTATATCTTTTTATCTCCTTGATGCCTGCATTGTCAAAGGGGGAGAAATAGTCTACATGATGCTTTGGCTTTTGGATTGCTTGGTTAAGGGGGAGTTGGATTTCATGTTGAAATTCTTTTGCTTTGCATGTTGCATTGAGATGCTAGCTTTTGATGTTTTTTTGCGGCTTTGCCTTGCATAAGGTTTTTGCCCAAGCAGAGAGATCTTTTATCAAGTGACATGTTTTGCTCTTTTATGAGTTTTTATGGTCACTTGTGCGCATAACTTGCAATCCTCATCATGTCTTTGCTTTGGGATTGTCAATGCACTCATCAAGGGGGAGATTGAGAAACCAAGGGTGGTTTCGGTCTGGATGACGAGTGATTGACAAGGATGAGCGTCTGAGCGGTTGAGTGGTTGAGAGTGGTTTGAGTGCATCGAGTGGTTCAATGTGAAATGGAGGTTTGGCTACTGAGGTTTCGGTGGTGCGTCGCGTTCTTGTTTTGGCTTGTCTTGTATGTGTAGGGAGGAGATGCTGACCAATTGTCGACAGCGGGTGATCGAGGGTCGAGCGGGGAGCTTGATGCCAGAGGATCAGGGAGGCTGGGCGAAGTTGGAGAAGATCTCAAGAGTGCATGAAGAGACGGAGCGAGACTTGGACGGACGGCTGACTGTGACGACATGATGACCAGGTTTGCGAGAGGGAGGCCAGGACAAGCATTCAGACGGCTCGAGGGGATCGAGAGCGGAAGTTGCTTGCTGGCGCTCGGAGTCGCGAAGCGGTGTCACGAGTCGAAGGGTTGAGAGGTTTGTCGGTTTTTGCTGAAAACCGTCAAAACGTTTAATGTTTTTGTTAATTCAATAAATAGGTGTCTAGTATTAGTTTAAAGTTTCAATTTCTTAGTGTAGCCTTTTGATATATTTTTGGAGTGATCCTACTCTGAAAATGTATGAAAATGAGAGTATGTTTTTATTTTTTTCTTTTAGTTTTAATAGGGTATTTTCAGAACTGCAATTTCTAAATTTGTCAAGGGGCAAAGTGTAAAGGTGTGGCTTCTAGAACTTTGGGGCAGGTGAGATATTATCTCCACCCCCTAGTACTGTAGCCGAACAACTGGAGAAATGAATGAAAAATTTGCTCAGCTTTCAAAACCAAAAACCAGAGAAAAATCCTCTCAGATTTGAGTTCAAGACGATGAACAGCAGATTGAAGTAATTGTTAGATGTGCTACAACTGTTTCGATTTTCCTGTTTAGCATATAGAATCTTCTGCATCCTGCGTAGGTAATATCTGTGGTCGAATTCGATTTTGAATTTCGTTTTCTGGTGAATCTAGTGCAGAAGTAGATAGTGATGTTTCTACATCTTTTGTTATGCATGAATTGAATGATCCATTTTCGGAAGTTGCAAAGGATTTCTGTGATTTCTTATTATTTCTTTTGCTGATCTAAGGAGGGACCATAGTACTGAAATATTTTTCTGGAACTGTGTTTCTGTTTTTGATATTGCACTTCACATGTTTGTTAAAATGTTTCATCAAGTATTCATCAGGTTTTTGGCTAATCATTGAAGTATTTCTTGAGTGATTACTTGGTAGAAGGTAGATCAAAAATTTTTGCCTAGCTTTTCAAGTGATCTTCACAGAAAATAAAAAGTGAGTTCTCTTGCATCTTCTTTTGGAATTTTTGATGATTTAGATGGTTTTCCTTTGAGATTACATTTAGAAATATGTATGATCTATCTAGAACATGATGAATCCTTGAAATCATTTAGTGTTCATGAGAATATCTTGGTCTAAGTACTGAATTTGGTGTTCATAGTTAACTAAGACTCTTAATTCAGTTTTACTTCAAAGTTGATCTGTGTTCTTTATATGAGAAGATATTTTTCCTCAGCAATTCTCCAATGAAACATACTGTGTTCTAGCAAGTTCTTGACGAGGAATAGGATCAATAGCATCCTGTAGCTTGTCTTTTGCTGACAAAATCAGCAGTGTATTTGCTGGATGTTTGGATGGGCTACAGGAATTTGTTGACAGTGCTGTTCACCACTTTGCGTCTTCTGATTCCAGCAAGTAATCAGTAGTGCTCCTTCAATTTTTTGTGGTTATCCTTGATGATCTGATTGGTTACATGTGAGACTTCATCTTGAACTGTTTGTCCACTCCATAGTAACTTTTTTAGATTGAGTCTATTTATGTCTATGGATTAAATATAGAAATGCACCTCTTTTATTTCCTGCTTGAGTTTAGTTCAGAATTAGCATGTTCAGTTCTATTTTCTTGAAGTTCTCTATTCAGTTTTTTAGTATATTACTTTTGCATGTGATTCTACTGTTTGATTGCTGTAGGCAAGTCTGTGTTAGTGAATTGCTTTATTGGATGAAAGTGATCTGAATAGTATCAACCTGGATCTGTGCTGAACCATAATCCACACTGTTTTCATCAATAGGTTTTCAGATTATAAGTTTAGTGTTCTGTTTGTGTCAGTTTTTCTTCAGACTGCTATTCAGTTTTATATTTTCACTGTTCTAGTTTGTGATTGCTGCTTTCTCAATGGTTACAAATTGAAGTCAGGTTTATTTAGTCTGTTTTAGTTGTTGTAATGTACTGCTGATGAAATAGCTCAATTTTGGTATTGAATAGTACTGATACAGTACTCTTATGAGTTATATTCTGAAAATTGTCTTGTTTTACCATCTGCATATTGAGTACAGAATATGTTTTATAATCTGAAAAGCAAAATTTAGCTCATCATTTTAATCAAAGTTCAGAGCAAAATTCGGTGAGTAGAGATTTCTGAATTGATATAGTACTCCTGTTTTGATTCAGTGCACTGAAATTGCATTTCAGATTTGCTACAGTATTTTCGGCACACACTATTCCAAGTTTGAAATTCTGTTTTCTGCAATTGAAACACAAGTAAACCCTTCTATTGCAAATTCAGAATCTTGTGTGCTGAAATCAAACTTGTTCTGAAATTGGAGTATACAATTTGGTTCAATATCTGAATTGAAAACTTGGTTCTCTGAGTATCTGTGAGTTCTGAACACTGTCGACTAACCATTTACCGACAGGCTCCTGTCGACAAACCAAGTGTCGATCTAGGAAGTATGTTTTGGAGTTTCATATACCGACATTTGCAGATCGACTGTTCAAGTGACGATTTAGACAAAAAATCTATTTGGAGTTGTTTTGTGTTCTGAATTTATACTGTGATCTTCAAATTGATTCTGTAATATTTTGGAGGAGCGTTGGGTGATTTGATTAGGTCATCACATTCACGAGAAAGTGTCGAGGCGCCTATTCACCCCCCCTCTAGTCGCCATTCTGATCCCACAATTAAAGGCCCAAGCCCTTGGACTATATAAAGGGAGGAAGAGGGAGGTCGTGGGTTGTTGTTCTCATTGCTAAAACCCTATCCACCACACCTCTCTTCTCTCTCTCTTGATCTCACGAGTTGATATTGTAGTATCTCTTTGAATCTCATGATCGGTGCTAGCATGCCGGTGTGAGATCAATTTCATTCCTATACGTGTGGACTCCGTGGAGACACTTCTCGAATAGTGGTGCTCGTTGTCTTCTTCATGTGGAGATGATCAAACTTCGTCGATTGGATCGCCAGCGAATGGGTGGAGCAAGGCGAGGTTGAGCGAGGACACGCTTCCTCGACAACTTCTTCTACTACACCAAATGCGTCTCACGTTAGAAGGTAATAATTCATGATCCCTGAGTGCATGGTTCTTGGGCTAAGAGGTTAAAATTTAAAATTGTTGGCTACCATAGCCTCTCCATATCCCAACAGTTTGTTGGTATGGCTCCAGATTCTGATTCTCTAGATTCTAATTATGATTCTACGGTAAAGTGATTTTGTGGTGAATCAGAACCAACCGTAAAATCTTTTGGCTAGTGTGTTGGTATAAAATAACTAGTTTACCCTTGAACTTTTGGGGTTCCTTTATTATGTTTTTAGCTTTTAGCGAGAAAAAGATATGTCACATATTACTGAATTATGTAATTTTAAATATGTAAAATTGACTTGTTCGTAAATGTACAATAATTATTTGAAAAAACCAAACATATTCACTCACATGTGAAGATTTCTACAATAATCATTTGACAAAAAAGAGAGCACATGTTTCTACAATAATAGTATGATACAACTCCTTCTGTGCCACTTCTCTTCCTCGCCAAACCTATGAAATTACAATAAGCACAGCTACAATTATCTCTATCCATTTAAAAGTTACAACCGACAATAACTCTGAAGCTACTATACATTGAGAGAATAAATGATAGTTCAAGTGTAGAGTCATCTGACATATCCTCTATATTATCCAACAAGTCTAGGTCAAGTTTCAACCAATCATCGTTCACTTTGTCCTTAGGAATAGTTGATATATGAAACTTAGGACAAAATCAATAAGATCCTGGCATATGAAAACAGTTATCTCCACATTAGTTTTCTGTCCATCACTTGATCGACATGATTATTAACAATTGTGGATACTGATGGAGAAAATCTTGCAAAAACCATTCCTGACATTCTATGGTTTTGAACTGAAAAACCTAGTGTATCTTGAGTGACAAGTTTCAATATTTTATACTCAAGTTTCCATCATTTCAATGTTTACTTAGTACATATATCTTGGATCTCCGAGACATCAAAGAAAGCAAGATAATGGCATAACTGAACCTATAATTTAATGGTTCCTTCCATTTGCTGAAAAACAAAGAACTCCATATCGTGGTCTGCGATTTCAAAAATCAAAATGCCTAATCATATGTAAAGACTACTAGCATCTAGACGCGCATTGTTTCAAACAAATATTGCGTTCCAATTAAAGGCATATAATTCTTTCACAAGTACACATCACATTATACTTCAACAAGTGCAACACAGATTATTTTTGAAGTGATGTTTAGAGAAGACATGAAAGAAAATAAGAAAGTAGATACCTTTCCATTGGGGGAGGGGTGACAAACTGGGTGACAAGGATGGGTCAATGAGATATTGGGCAGGGACAGGGTGGCAATGAGGGCAGCGAAGGGTCTGTCAGGAATGAATAGCGATGGAGCGTCTGGGATGGACGATGATGCAACGTCGGCGATGAGATATTCGATGGGAGGGGTGGCAGAGAGGGCCTCAGATGGTGGCGGTGAGGGCAGCAGGGAGGAGATGAGAGAAACGAACATGCACGGGCTAGGGCACGGGGTTGAGAGGCAGCACTGGGGTATATCAGTGGTAGACGGGTAAATATTTGATGAAGTAGTCTGCGGATTCAGTAGAGAATCAGATTTTTCATGAATTCACTTTTCCTTCACAAAAACCAGAATTGATTCTTCCTGATTCACCTTAGAATTTAAGAAAAACAAATCGTTTGGTATGGATTCTTCTGATTCAGCTAAGAATCGGGTGGAAGAATTCCTACCAAACCATGCCTTAGAACTAGATCGGATACATACATATCCTGTAACCTATAACGTTAATGTAAATTGTAATTTTTATGTTTTCTAAAGAGGTCTAAACAAGGACCAAACGTTTTAATATGTCCATAAATCAATATATCAACTAGCTATATGTTTTTCTTGAAGGGCTCTTGGTATAGACAAACAACTGATCCCTAATTAAGATCATGAATGCTAGTTTAGAGTTTTGTGGAGAATGAATTAAAAGATGAGCACATACAAGAGCTAGGTAATGGATGAATGGCTTCAAGTCTTGCACTACGGGATTCACGTTGTTTGCCGAGTGCCTCAGGCACTCGGCGAAGGCTTCGCCGAGTGCCACACTCGGCAAACCCTACTCGACGATAGGTCTATCGGTAAAGAGGATATTCGTCGAGTGTCATGTCGGTTTCGCCGAGTAACCGAGGGGGCATTCGGTAAACATAGCCGTCTGACGGCCGGGGGGCGCTAATGGGCATTTGCTGAGTGCCCCACGTGGCACTCGGCGAAGCCACGCAAGGGTCAACTAGCGCGCACGTGGTACTGGGGCTTTGCCAAGTGCCACATAAAACAACACTCGACAAAGCCACCCAGAACGCATAGAAACACGCCACGTGGCATGATTCTATGCGTTTTGGTGGTCTTTGCCGAGTGCTACACTCAGCAAATAAATTTTTTATATTTTTTTAATTTATTCAATGCATATTTCATCACAAAATTCACATTTAATCAAAAAATTCATCACAAATTTACATTTCATCACAAAATTCATCACAAATTCATATTTTATCACAAATTTCTCAACAAATCATATTTCATCACAAATCTCATGATTCACTCACATTTCAAAGCACAATTTAGTTCACAACGGGAAGTTCACAATATAGTTCACAACGACAACTCACATCACGCCTCACAAGTTAGTCGATCTCACAAGTTAGTCTCACAAGTTAGCATTACCGCTCTGCCCAATGTGCGGAGATGTTTACGTGTTTAATCCTGATGCCGATGATTAGAACTGCAAAAAATAAAATAGTTAGCACAATTGTATATAACAATAACAACAAAAACAATATTAGAAACTCACATTGCCACTTTGTAGAGTGTGCAGAGATGGTTGAAGGTTAGGAAGTGCAGGAAGGAGTTGTTGTGGTGACTGAGGTTGGCCCATCTGACTTGAAGTATATCCGCTCATCATCTGTGGAAAATATTGTTGTATATGGCTTTTCATCTGGGCCTGCATCTGAGCCTGCCACTTGGCTTGTTGGGTCTGCATCTCAGACTGCATCTAGGACTGCATCTAAGTCTGCCACTCAGCTCTTTGCCTTTGCTCGTCATCTAGCCGAGCCTACAAACCATCATTGCAAAGTCATTATCATTCCAAAACAAAGAAAGTAGAAAGATTTAATAATTAATACAATACAACTAATCTGTACCTCGCTAATTATACCCATAGACATGTCTCAGCGAGGGCGTATACTCGGACCGGATGTTGAGCTCCGAGCTCTCACCTCAGACAGAGAGGGGGTACTACGAGAATCAATGGCACTGTCGCCCATCAAATAGTGCCCATGTCTCTTGCCTCCTCCAGCCCTCATGACCATCTCTCCATCGATGTCATGTGCGGCTGGGTCATAATCAGGACCGTGCACTTCTCTCGCCATCTCCGTGTAGTTCTTGGAGGCATTGATATGTGTTTTGGTTAGAATACGACTCAGTGGGGTCATTTGGATTTTAGGTGTGGCCTTCAACCGCCCCCCCTTTGTGAGCCAGAGCATATGCCATGACTTGGGACATTCTTGACCCACGTTGGCCGTTGACTGCAACAAGAAAATAGTTAGAGCTATATTGTGCAATTAAGAGAAAAAAAGAAAACAAGTAACTACATACCCATCTCGCACTGAACTGGTTGAGGTTTAGCGAGCCTTGATGGTGTGGTGCCCCGGCATGAGTAGGTGTCTCTACCGGCATGCATCATGACTACTCTACCAATCGGCAGAACACTACCTATCAATCATTTGCCCCCAACATTCAAGATGAGTGGCACACCACTATGGAGGAACCTACATATACAAGTGAAATTGTTAAAGAAATAATATTAAGTCTTTCAAGATAAGCGATAATATACTTACCATCATATATTGCTCATGTGTCAAATATGTGGTCCTGGCATCCTTTTTCTTCATCCTCTATTAGAGGTGCTGAGCGTGGTAGTCGATCACAGCTTGAATATGCACCTCATAATGCATGTCAGTGACAAGCTTCTTGGAGGCTCTGTTGATAATAGCGGTAGCCTGATCCGCATACCCCTCATCACACCTATAAAAATCCTGCATATAGATGTAAAGAGAACGTTATGTAATCCACGTGTGAATAGTATTGATAAATATATTAACAACAGAAACATACCTAGAGCTCAGCCTTGACTTAGTCGGCTAAGTGGGGAAATCGTCTCCCTTCCCGATCAGGGGCGTCCGGCGCACTTTCGTAGTGCCTCCATGAGTACGCCGGCTCCATCCTCCCATCAATAGAAACCAAACCAGAGAACTTATCCCTGATAAGAAGCCCGAAGATGCCGTTTACATGGCGTGAGCACTCGCGGCCTCCCCGTTCAACCATAATGATGTTCCTACGCCAGTGTCATAAAAAATTATTAGTACGTGTCAAAAAACTAAACTGACAAAAGGAATACATTATAGACTTCCTATAACAACTTACCTATTTCCATCGGGTCGGATGAGCCCACGATCAGCTACTGGCACCGGTCTCCTCAGGAGTGACGAAGGACCATGCAACCATACTGTAGCCTCTCCCGTAGCCTCCTCCTCTCCCTGTGCCCCAACCTCCTCCCTACCCTCTACCCTAACCTCCTCCATTGGGACAAGCATGTATTTTCTCATAAGGCATCTTAAGTGCATGAAGGACTTTCTTCGACTCGTACATGCTCTTTGGAAGATTGTGACCTTCTGGAAGGAGGTTACCAACAACTGTCAGCATAACATCAAAGCATTCTTGGCTCAAGCTAAACTGGGACTTGATGGCCATTAGTTGTGCGATGGCATCTAGTTGAGAAATCCTAGTGTGACCATGAATAGGTTGCTGTGACACGGACAACGTGTCATAAAACGCTTTTGCCGTTGGCTCCGACACTTCCTCTTCACGTTCTTCATCAAAATGCGTATCTTCAAAGTCATCTAGCATGAATCCAACCCTCCCTCATTATCGTCCATGCGCTGTCGCAACACCTCATCTCTAGGATGCTGGGACTCACCATGGTACGTTCAATGGGTATAGTTTGGCATAAACCCATATTTGCAGAGGTGTTTACCCATGGCCTCCTTTTTATTTTGGCGCTTGTTCTCACACTGACTACATGGACACCAGGTCTTGTCACATTCATTCTTCCTACCAAACGCTGTCTCTAAGAATACCTCAGTGTTCTTGATCCAATCCATAGTCAACTCGGCCTGACTAGGGCGACTCATGTACATCCACTCATGATCATCTATCTTGTACTAAGCTAGGAAATAACACCCGCGTTTAGGGGTTAGTGCGAAACGAGATGCATCTAAATGTCTAATAGGTAAAGATAAGTCCTAATCCCACTAGAGAATTTGTAGATTGAGCTCGTTTTCATGCTCCGTTCTGGCCCTACCCAAGATTTCGGCAGCACCTCCCCGCTGTTCTCTAAACGCACGTCTCGACAACATGCCAAGAGGAGTGCGTTCGGAGAACAATGGGGAGGTGCTGCCGAAACCCTGAAACCCTGGGTCGAATCGGGACGGGGCATGAAAATGAGCTCAATCTATGCATCCTCCGGCTGTCCAAACGTGGACAGTTCGAAACGGTTACAACCACAAATATGCAAAGACATGCATATTCCAAACCGTAACTCTTCCGAATGGGAGACACCTATGTTATGCGACAATAACTAGAAAATATAAAAAAATTGACAACATCTCCTCTCTAATACTTAGCAAATCTAACAAAACTCACAAATATATATCACAACACGATAGCCGACATCCACATACACATATATATCACGACACAATGACCGACATCCACATACACATATATATCACGACACGATGGCCGACATCCACATACACAAGATATTAATCAACATAACCATTAAAACATAAAAAAGTATTACAATAATTATATTAAAATTTCTAAAACATATATATTAGAACAATATATACATGCCATTGCATTACTCATTTTACAATTAAACATATTAATCATGGCATTGCATTACACAATATACAATTAAACATGGCATTCCATTTTAATAATTAAACATGAAATTATATTTTAAACATGACAATTTAACATGGCAAATTTTACATGTAATTGAAGATGGATTTATATTTTAAACATGACAATTAAACATGGCAAATTATGTTTTATACATGGCAATTAAACATTGCATTACAAAAGAACCGAAAAATTGACCGGAGGCGAGACGACGTCGGGGCGAGGGCGTCGGTAGCCAGGGTCGACGTGGCTAGTGGCTGAGGGAGGCGGGGCCGGCAGCCGGGGTTGGTAGGAGGTGTCTAGGGGTGGGGGGGGGGGGGGTCGGTGGCCGAGGGCGGCGGGGCCAATGACCGGGGGAGGAGGCGGCTACTGGGGCGAGGGGGACCGGCAGCCCGGGGTGTGGAAGGGGCGGTGTTCGGGGCCGTTAGGGCTAGCGGACGGGGGTGGTCGGGGCAAGAAATTGGTTTAGTATAGGTTTTCCAACATGAAATAATCACTAGCTTGTAATTCATCGACAATTGTTGGAAAACCAGTGGACCTAATACCCACAACGATGACCTAAGCCTATACTAAACCAATCCAATTAAGTCGATTAGCCTTTCTTGCTTCTAAGTACTTAGTGTTGGGTATTTAGTGGTAGAGCCGCCTTCTTAGCTTCCGAGTGGAACAAAATCAAGTTGACTACTACTAACACATGTGATGTATATTACATATATTTGAAGAATATTAAAGTGGCTTCGAATTATATGAGTTGATTCAAATATATTTAATAGTTGCCTTAATCATCCTTTTCCTTTGGTCAACAGTAGCAAAGGAAAAGGACGATTAAGGCATCTAGATAGAAAGAGAGTTAGTAACTCACATGAAAGATATGTACACACCCAAGCACATATTTCGAATTTGATGTTTGGAAGACCTTGATTCCACAAATAAAATATTTGGCAACAAAGCGCACCAATTAAATTCCTTGATTTTGATCACATCTTCAAGTACTCCCAAAAAATCACGATTGGCTTGCAGGGTTGTGTTTGGAGCTAAGTAGTGAGCTAATGCAAAAATCATGAAAGAAATACAAATGTTATCTTTGCCAGCTTCCTCCATCAGCCCCTTCAGTTCATTTTCAATATCATCCACATGTTTCCCTCTACAAATTGAAGTGTAATGCTATCTCAATGTATTGCTGCATTTGCTACCTTGTTTAACTTCCAAAGTTCTTTTGGGAATCACAAGGAGCTTTAAAACCAATGGCTCGATGGGGATTAACTTATTATTAAGAAGCAGAGCATTTGAATCACAATTAACTTTACCAACCTACCACCATGTCAACTCGACCGGAAGTTCACAACTCAAAATATCATTCAAGCATCCAAATCCAATATCAGTCACATATTTTCTGCTCTTGTGTTAGCTCAAGACCAGCGATCTTATGGATGGGGTGAGCATCGATGTTTATCTTTCTTGGACATCTTTAGTTTGTTAAGAAGTTCAGCACAAACAATGTAAAACAATCAAATGCAAAATGCAAAACAATCAAATGAAATATGCACTAATCTTGTGTGGATGAAACAGGCGTGAAATCTAACTAGCCAATGCCAACTACAAGATGATACTTACCAATACAGTATGCTACTAGAAGGAAAATCAAGATTCAGTTCAATATTTAAGAGGCACTCACTAGAGGGGAGACAATGGTGGCGGGGTTCCTCTTTGTATCTCACATGGGTTCCTGCCTTATGAAACCCTTATAACCTAGCTCCCGATCAACAAGTGTAAACATAATGTTTGAGAAATTTAATAGCTCACCAGAGTGGAGGACAAAGTCATGGAGCAGCATAGAGACTGAGCAGCGTGGTGGAGACAAACCAACATGGAGATGATGAGTCACCTATCTCTCTCTCACAGCCCGAACTCCTAAAGGCAACATTTTTTTCTTCATGCAATAATTTTTTCCTTCATGCGAAATTTAAGGCCTCTCTTGGGCCGAGGCTAGCTGGCTCTGAGAGTTCCCTTATCTGGTCGAGCCTCACTAGGATTCTGGCCCTTGCTAGACTCAACTTTTGTTTTTTTCATGATAAATAGATCCATTTTGCAAGCTTGTTATTATGGGTAGTTCCTATAAATAATTGGATTAATGAGATATACAATGCTTGAATTATCTATGTAGATGCTACATAGTGGGTTCTCATCCATCAAAGAATACATGTAATATGAGCATTCATTAACAAAAGGATCACCCTAAGATGATCATCTCATGGTTATTGGGAAAGAATCAAATCAGATGGTTCTATTTCTCAACCTTTCTGACTTGATCCTATGGAACCAAGGTAGAAAGGATTGAAAAAGTCAGTCATTCACAACCACTAATGAAGGATTCCTCGAAAAGTTAAGGCTCTACTTTCTGGTTTGGTAGCTCGTATTCTTTCTGGCTTGGTAGCTCATCATGTAAAACTGGTTCTGATCCCAGTGAACGTTAAAAGAAGTTCAACATACATTATTTCCCACAGTCATGCCTCAAAACTAGCTACAACAAAGCTATGATCCTTGCCTCAAGGATGTTTGAATTATGTTACTTTCAATCTATGGTACCTTTTGTGCGCAAGTATGTTACTTTTCAACTATGCTAAATGCAGAATCCTAACATCACAAAATAGAGTTTAGTCGCCAGAAGTTCTTCCTACACAAATAACTATTCCCATAAGGTACTACTTTGAAAATGTCGAAATGGAATCAGAGGCAAGTGGCATACCGAGGAAGAGCAGTGGTGTGGTAGGATGGGGAGATGCACTAGAGGCTGAGAAAGGGGGCCAACAAGGGTGATGGGGAAGATGGCATGCCTAGAGAGGGCGAGAGGGTGAGTGGCTAGTGACCGGACTGACAATTCCTACTATAGAATTGTACTAACTGATATAGCATGCTATGTTATAACTTTGGTGCGAGGGAATTCAGGTAAAGACAAGGAATACATACTATATAATGGTACATTCCAATACAACATGTTATGGGAGGTGCTCATGAGCTCATGAGAACCAGAATCCAACTAGCACATCAAGTGAGAACATCCTATTCCTTCTCCTTTCTCCCGTGATACTCTTGTTCCCCTGATCCTATTCCATCATGTGGCATGCTGATCCATGGAGATCTAGCCGATGCATCGCCAACCCATATTCTTGTTAGAACCGTGGTGCCTCTTTGGTGAGGCTCAACCAAGGCATCGCCGGTTGCAGATCTCATTGGACTCGGTCTTTACCCGATCGATTGCCAGGTACTTATCATATCATGTCCTTCCCATCTTCCTCCACATGTACTAGCCATGAGTTCTTGGGTCCTAGAGTTCTTGGTTGTTTCTGAATCACAGTGAATAAAAATGAATATGTTGACTGCGTAACTGATTACTGCACTTGAACCACCAAGATCACTTTGGAAAAAGGTTTCAATTACCTCTTTTGCATAACTATTTTTCCTCTATTTGTAGTTGTTAAACCTGCTAACACTATGACTTCTGATACTGAATTAATTAAGGAGTATGGAATCTAGTGGTAAATTATAGAGCACTTAGCATGAGTCAGGTACCTATTTAAATTGGTCAATTTAATATGTTTGCTTGCTACAATAGTATCGATTGTCATCTTTGTCTTAGCACATAATCATAATATTTTGTGTTTTACTTCTCTGACCATTATGCCAGTCCATACATAGATAGTAGCAATATTTTGTGGCTAGATTTTGTAGTTGCTAGTCATACTTATAATTTTATAAAAATAACACACTTGGGATTTCTAAAAAAGGATTTTGCGTGCAAGGTCAACCTTCCCTACAAGGCTTAGTTATGCTTTAATTTCTATAAGATATTATATGCACATTTTCAAAAACATCTAGAGAATTTGAGTTGCTTTTCATGCTTACAAAATATTGATGGAGCCATTTACATTTGATGATGATTACAAAATCCTTAAGTGCTTTGTAGCTAATAAGTTATTGGTAAAAGATGGCTCTTCATGGTTTCCTACAGATGATAAGGTGCAATGTATTGTTCTGCCTTTGTTGCAAAGTTTATTAGACATTGATGCCACAAAACTAAAACAACAGATTGAGGCATTTGAGTTGATAGTCAAAAAACATTTGGTAAGCAGTGCAATCCATGTGATAGTCTGAAACTTATTTTAATCCTAGGGACCTTCCCAACTGACCATGTTTTTTGTTTATGCAGGAACATACTGAACAAATTGTGGCAAATAAGGAGTTTCTGCTTGATGTGTTCTCCTATGTCATGCCTGACTTTGCCCCTATTACTTATGAGGAGCCAACCCTTAGTATTCCTTATAATCCTCCTAGAGGTAATGGTCAGAAAAGAACTTCCATTTATTTGCATAAAAAGGATGGTTGTGCTATCCAACATCGCTCTAAAAGATCTTCATGTTCAAAGAGTATTGATCACCATTTGGCTAGGTTGTTGGACCAAAGAGAAGTTGTTCAAGAAATTTTGATGGGTTCTATAAATAGGGAACAATGTACTCATAAACTTGAGAGATGTAGTTTTTTAGATCAGCTACTTTGACATGCTATCGATATATTGAAGGGTGATTTAGAATTGCATCAGGTATTCATCAGATTAGGAGATCCTAAGGCAAAAGGCTATATCTTGCATATCCTACATAACAACCATGTTTAGCTACGTGATGTTGTGAAATTAAGACATTTATGCTTGTGTTGTGAACTTAAGACATTGTGTTGTTATATGCTCCAGAGGATGTCATTACCAGTAGCCACTTTGTTGGTCATGGCATGGCCTGAAGAATTGAATAGTTAGCATTGCTAGGGTTTATGTGCAATCCCTCATATCGAGGTTGTCTTGTAGCATGCCATATCCATTAGTCTCATTCTATAGTAGGGTTTTATGTAGTAGATATTCTCAGACACAGTGGGATGTTGTCTATTCGGATGACCCACTACTTCTAGACACTTGCAAGGATATTATTGGTACTATCGATTATTATTTTTAGCTTATGTTGTCTTTTAACATTTTAGTCACTTGCTAATCTAACCTTAATTGTGTAGAGAAAATAGAGAACTTGTGTCACCAATAAGCATTGAACAATAATGAATTGGTTCCATTGTATGGAGGAATAGTGGAAAGAAGTTTGGTGATACTGCTTGATGTTCATGGTTTTGGTGGATTGCTTGGTGTAAGTATTTTATTGTTTGGTGATGACTACTAACTTGCCAGTGCTAATGCTACTTTATTGATATGACAATTTTGACCCTATATAGAAGTCTACCATGCAACTACGAGATTCTAGCACTGAGCGCACCATCTATAAATTATTTTGTTTTGTCAGCAACCTTCATATCTTTGAGCATGGCTTTGGCTGCTATCTTCTTGGCGTCAAGCTTGGTGAGTCCCGTCCAAGTAGTCTTGTAACTCATGAGGACCGAGTAGGGGTAGTCACAGAAGTGCTGACCAAGGGGGTACCTACAAGACCACTCAGACGGTCCTCACCAAGCTTCATGCCAGTAAGCTGGTAGACAAAGTTGTGCTCAAGATATGAAGGCTGCTGATGGAACGAAGTAATTTACAAATGGTGTGCTCAGCACTAGAATCTCATAGTTGCATAATAGAATTTTGTATAGGTTTCATGATTTCGAAAGTGTCATCAGTAAAGTATGGGCATATATATATATATATATCTCAGCTCACCTTACGTTCTCTTCACTGCTCTCGAGCTCAAAATGTACTAATTGTTGATGCTAAAACTTGACGATCAATGTACCAACTCACTGACATCGATTGGACAATCCAAAAGCACATAGATACCTAGGAACAACCCTAGGCATGACACGACACCGACGTCGTGTTCCAACGACCTTTGATAGTGACAAGGGAGGGTGGAGTTGCCAGGAAATTAATCAATATAAAAATATTATTCAATTAACCCTAGTTGTAGATAAAAATACCAAACTAGCCAATTTAAGACCGGTTGGACCGAAGATAAACTAGTGGTCAGACCGGCCAAGATGGGTCGGTCAGACCAATGCTAGGTCACCGGTCAGGACGAAGGGATCTCTAGCATGTACTGCACAAAAGGGTCTGAAGAGGGGGCCTCCGGAGTGTGTCACGAAGACAACCAAAGGGGCCTCGGTATTCTAGCTGGTCCGATCGACGCCAGGGCTCGGTCAGACTGAGGGGCTTCGGTGTACCGTACAAAGGTGGCCGAAGGGGTCTTCGGCCTACGGCCTTCGGTCAGTCGGACCGAGGGGTAACCTCCGGTCAGACTAGAAGGCTGCAAGGACCCGGAAGAGGGGACTCCGGTGCCGGTACGAGGCCTTCTTGAGGCCCTATGTGAGGCCCGGTCAGACCAGCCTCGTGCACCTGGTCAGACCGTTGCGTGCTGGTGCGTCAGATGATGGGACGACACAGGCCGATCAGACCGGGGCAGTGCCTTCAGTTAGACTAACAACTTCTAGATTTTGATCTCCGAGGTTCCGGCGACCGTCTTGCCATGGATAACTTGCAACAAGAGTTCTTGGTGAAGAAGATGAGATGAAAACATTGAAAAAACTCCAAAAGATGAGAGGCAATTCTAATGGGGGATTGGTCCCGATCTTCCGTTAGGTAAGGATAACTTGGATTGGTGGAGAATCTCGACGTTGGCGATCCAAGGCTCCGCTCCGGCGGATCAAAACCTTGCAATCGTTACACCACTGTCTCCGTTGGTTATCAACCACGCAAGACACGATTGACCTCGCCACGAAGGCTAATTCCTGCAAACGAACCCAAGAACACAAGCAAGAATAGGAAGGATACAAGTCGAATGCCAAATCACAGATAAACTATGAAGAGGAGAGGTTTCACAAACGCCGATGCAGCAGCCAATCGGTCCGGTGCAAGGGGCGGGATCTAAACACACAAGTGTAGATGCAAACAAAGCAAAACCTAACCCTAAAGGCGGCTGGTGTGAGTATATAAGGTGTGGGCAGCCTGTGGAAGGCGTACAGACTCAGACTATGGGCTAGAAGACGTACAGACTCAGACTATGGGCCAACACGGCCCAATTCTGTCACGCAGGACTGTTTCAAACACACAGGACGGCTCGAGACTCCAAATGAGGCGAAATGCACGCCAAAAGATCCATATTCTCCTTAGCTTTCCAAAAAGTCCAAGAACGCGCCAATCGGACTTCGTATGAGGAAGTTATGCCCATTTTGGTGCATGGTGGTCGATGTAGTCCGAACCAGCGAATTCTTGACTTCAAATCATCCGTGCGACTCCGTCTTCAACTCCAACTCTTCTATTCCATCTCCCATGTTCCTAAGCAACAAAATATCACTAGTATTCAGTAGCATCCCATCCAAACAATTATTAACATAGTTGCTAAGGAAAGAATTAACCTCATGGTTCAAGCGACGGGCACGGGCGCGTGTGATTGGTCCTTGTAATTGAATTGTAGGTGGAGGCTCCATGTGTGTATCATGTGAAGTGATGTCCTCATCATCCTCCCCCTCTTGAATTGGAGTCGTCCTCGACTCAAGCTCATCGTCATCTCCCAAATAGGGCTTTAAATCTGAAATGTTAAATGTGGGACTAACCCCAAAAGCTGCAGGCAACTCAAGTTTATATGCATTATCATTTATCTTCTCAAGCACACGGAAAGGACCATCAGCACGGGGCATCAATTTAGACTTTCTCAAATAAGGAAAATGATCCTTGCGCAAGTGCAACCAAACAAGATCACCCGGTTCAAATGTTATCTCTTTTCTACCCTTACTACCATAAGCACGATATTTCTCATTCATTTTCTCTATGTTTGCTTTAGTAGTTTCATGCATCTTAAGTAATAATTCAGCACGTGTAGTAGCATCAAAATTCAATTTTTCAGATGGTGGCAATGGTAGCAAATCAATAGGAGCACGTGGATTAAAGCCATAGACCACTTGAAACGGACTTACCTTAGTAGTGGAGTGTACTGACCTATTATATGCAAACTCAATATGAGGTAGACACTCTTCCCAGAGCTTCAAGTTGGTCTTCAAAACAGCCCTCAACATGGTGGACAATGTGCGGTTGACGACCTCCGTTTGCCCATCCGTTTGTGGGTGACAAGTAGTAGAAAACAGCAGCTTCGTCCCCAACTTATGCCACAACGTTCTCCAAAAATGACTTAAGAATTTAGCATCACGATCTGAAACGATGGTATTGGGAACTCCATACAAGCGTACGACCTCTCTGAAAAACAAATCAGCAACATTGGTAGCGTCGTCGCTCTTGTGACAAGGTATAAAATGCGCCATTTTAGAGAAACGATCTACCACCACAAAAATACTATCTCTCCCCCTCCTAGTTCTAGGTAATCCTAACACAAAATCCATAGAAATATCCTCCCAAGGTACACTAGGAACGGGCAGAGGCATATAAAGACCATGTGGGTTTAGACGGGACTTAGCTTTATTACAAGTAGTGCATCGTGCCACATAGCGCTCAACATCTCGTCTCATCCTAGGCCAATAGAAGTGTGTGGACAGCACATCTTCAGTTTTCTTTAATCCAAAATGACCCATCAAACCACCACTGTGTGCTTCCTGCAATAACAACAAGCGAAGAGAGCTAGCCGGCACACATAACTTGTTAGCACGAAAAAGATATCCATTATTCAGCACATATTTGTTCCAAGCACGGTCATCTGTACAGTTTGCAAAAGCATCTTTGAAGTCCAAATCAGTAGCATACATGTCCTTCAATGTTTCTAAACCAAAGATCTTATAATCAAGTTGAGAAAGCAATGTATAATGTCTAGATAAAGCATCGGCAATCACATTATCTTTCCCTTTCTTATGCTTAATGATATATGGAAAAGTCTCAATAAATTCTACCCATTTAGCATGTCGTTTATTCAGATTTTCTTGACTACGTATATTCTTCAATGCTTCATGATCCAAATGAATAATAAACTCCTTAGGCAAAAGGTAATGTTGCCAAGTTTCAAGCACACGTACTAAGGCATATAATTCCTTATCATAGGTAGAATAATTCAACTATGGACCATGTAATTTCTCACTAAAATAGGCCACGAGTTTACCTCCTTGTAGCAGCACACCTCCTATTCCAAAACCACTAGCATCACATTCTAACTCAAAAGGCTTACTAAAGTCGGGTAGCTGAAGTAGAGGTGCATGTGTAAGACGATCCTTGAGTGTGGCAAAAGCTTGTTCTTGTGCTGGTTCCCAAGTAAAAGTGACTCCCTTCTTGGTCAACTCATGCAAAGGACCGGCTATGGTGCTGAAATCTTTCACAAAACGCTGGTAGAAACCTGCAAGACCAAGAAAACTACGTACTGCAAGGTTAGTTTTAGTTGCAAGCATGACACGTCCTTTCAGATTAATAACTTGTGATGAAGAAGGAGAAGCAACTTTATCTTTTTGTTGCCTCGAAAGTGTTTTAGCTACTTGCTGATTTTCAGAAGGTTGTTTGCTCGTTTGTGCGTCCTTAGCATGTTTTTCTTGTTCAAATTTCACAATTTCAGCAGGAGTCATAGGAAGCAATGTAACTTTCTTTCCTTTATACATAAATGTGTACTTATTGCTCCTACCATGGTGTGTAGCATCAGTATCATACTCCCAAGGTCTACCAAGTAATAGAGAACATGCTTGCATTGGTACTACATCAAAATCAGCAACTCCGAAGTATGTACCAATGGAAAATTCGATGTGAGCAGTTTGTGTTACCTTGACCTTACCGCTATTGTTGAACCATTGCACATGGTAAGGGTGTGGATGTGCACGTGTGGGAAGTTGAAGCTTAGTTACCATGTCGTGGCTCACCAAATTGTTGCAACTACCGCTGTCTATGATGACACGTACACGGCGGTCATTGACGACGAAGAAGGTCTGAAACAGATTGTTCCGTTGTGCCCGGTCGTCCTGGTCCATGTGAGTGCTCAAGACGCGTTGTACAATAAGTGCTTCATGGTCGGCAGAGGCATCCGGTGCAAAAACAGCGTCATCGTCGGATATATCGTCATCTCCTGCAATGTTAGTAGCAAGTGCATATTCATCTTCAACATCACTAGGACTTACGTAGCCACCGTCTTCCGTAGCGATATAAGCCCGCTGACTAGGGCAGTCCTTCATAACGTGGCCGAATCCTTTGCATCAGTGACACTGGATTGCTGCAGAACGTGCAGTAGAGGCCGCCGAGGAGGTGGGCTTGGCTGGCGCCTTGGATGCTACAGTCTTGGAACTCTCAGCCTGGGCTGTAGATGTAGAAGGTGCTGATGTAGCCGCCGGTCGAGAAGGTGGTGGTGGTGGTCGTTGCTGCTGCCCACTTGAGCGTGAAGTAGCACCACCAATGTTGGTCCTCATGCTGCGTTGTGGTTGTTGGCGACCCTGCAATTCTTTTTCTGCAAGTATAGCAAGGTGGAAAAGACAAGTGATAGTATTGTATTCCTTATAATCAATGATATCCTGAATTTCACGTCTTAAACCACCATAAAAACGGGCCATTTTATCCTCATTGTCCTCCTCAATTTCAGCACGCATGCAACCTATTTGCAACTCCTGATAATACTCCTCTACCGATTTATTTCCTTGGTTTAGGCGCTGCAATTTTTTTCTCAAATCACGTTTATATGAAGGAGGGACCCATCTACCACGCATTTGCCGTTTTAACATACCCCAATTTTGTGGTTCATTGCCAACCTGAACTATTTCAGTCCACCAAAGAAGAGCATATCCAGTGAAGTCACTAGTAGCTAAGCGCACGCGGTGGATAACAGGAACCATGTGTGCATTAAATTTTTGTTCGACTGACATCTCCCAATCTAAATATGCATCTGGATCATAGGTGCCAGCAAAATGAGGTACTGAAAATTTTACCTTGGAGTAGGGATCACTGTTCCCGCGGTTGCCATGGTTACCTCGTGGGTGGCGGTTGCGGTGGCCGCCCATACCTTGATGATTGAACTGAAAGGGATGACGTGCAGCCTCGTCAGGGTCAATGCCATTGTTTCCGGCATAGGATAGGTCGTCTTCCTCCTCAACATGGTCGTCTTCCTCCTCAACATGGTCGTCGTCGGCTTGTGCAGTAGGCAAGCGTGTTTCTAAGGCAGTCATCCGGTCCACTAGGTCAGCCACAGTACGCGCGAGACGTTCGATGGAATGTTAGGTCTGCCGCTGAGACTCTAGTAGAGCACGTCGTGAGACACAGTCATTAAAATCAGATGGAGGGGTACCGCTGTTATCTGCCATGTTAGTGAAAAGACAAAACAACAAAGAATAATCCTTATGGAAAACAGCTAGGTGGGGGTGGGTGTGTGGTGGAAGCAATCCGTCAAGCGCCTTACCCACGCTTGCAAGTGTTCTTACCACGCCGCAGTGAGGTCATCGGCCTACAGGTGATGAACCAAGTGGAGGGTGGTGTGCAATTGCATGAAATGAACCTGTCCTGACCAAGAGAAAGGTGTAGCTTGGAAGGCAAAGTGAGTAGCAAGGATTAGCGATAGTAATAATAGTTAAACCAAGTTCAATAAGTGTTCCCTAGTACTCGTCAAGTTGCTGGCCTTGGTGCTCCCAAGGTGAAAATTCAAGCAATAGAGGGAAACTATGTGCCCAAAACTCAAGTGGAGGCAATAATAGGCCAAATTCAGCTCTCTGCCGCTGCCACTGATCGGACAAGGGATCGGACAAGAGATCGGACAAGGGATCGAACAAGCATAATCTGCCGCTGCCGCTGATCGGGACAAGGGATCGGACAAGAGATCGGACAAGGGATCGGACAAGAGATCGGACAAGCAATCGACAGGACCGGTTCTCTCTTTTTTTATCTTTTTTTCACTCTATTTTTTCTTTGAACAAGGAGGACCAGAGATGCAACCACAAAAATTGGCACCTGCAACTGAGGTGGGATGTGGTTCACAGAAATTCAACAAGTTCGCTGATCGGCGAGCAAAAACTTTGACCAATTTTTTCTTTATCTTCCTGATTTTTTTGGCGATTCTAATGAAGGCTAACAGGGGAACCCTCATTAGGGTACGCTCCAAATCGGGTCAAGAATATGCTCAAAAAATTTCATATTTTTCTGCCAAACGAGCGAAATGTTATGCCTGTTTTACCGAAGGGGGGTCACAAAGAGTCGATGTGGAAAACAAGTAGGGTTGTGAAATTTTTTTTGAGACACCAGACCAACTACTACTCAAACGACACAGAGGGATGACTAAACCAGCAACAAGACTCAACCAAGAACACAAACTCAACAAAGTTAAAAACTGAAATTAAAATCGCAAGGCACAAAGGGGTTCTCGGTGGGTATTTTTTTGGTGCGGGTTTTCTGGACTCTAGGTAACATAAAAGAAGATCGAGATTACCTAACGGGAAATCTGAGCTCTGATACCAACTAATGGGGGATTGGTCCCGATCTTTCGTTAGGTAAGGATAACTTGGATTGGTGGAGAATCTCGACGTTGGCGATCCAAGGCTCCGGTCCGGCGGATCAAAACCTTGCAATCGTTACACCACTGTCTCCGTTGGTTATCAACCACGCAGGACGCGATTGACCTCGCCACGAAGGCTAATTCCTGCAAGCGAACCCAAGAACACAAGCAAGAATAGGAAGGATACAAGTCGAATGCCAAATCACAGATAAACTATGAAGAGGAGAGGTTTCACAAACGCCGATGCAGCAGCCAATCGGTCCGGTGCAAGGGGAGGGATCTAAACACACAAGTGTAGATGCAAACAAAGCAAAACCTAACCCTAAAGGCGGTTGGCGTGAGTATATAAGGTGTGGGCAGCCTGTGGAAGGCGTACAGACTCAGACTATGGGCTAGAAGACGTACAGACTCAGACTATGGGCCAACACGGCCCAATTCTGTCATGCAGGACTGTTTCAAACACACAAGACGGCTCGAGACTCCAAATGAGGCAAAACCCACACCAAAAGATCCATCTTCTCCTTAGCTTTCCAAAAAGTCCAAGAACGTGCCAATCGGACTTCGTATGAGGAAGTTATGCCCATTTTGGTGCATGGTGGTCGATGTAGTCCGAACCAGCGAATTCTTGACTTCAAATCATCCGTGCGACTCCGTCTTCAACTCCAACTCTTCTATTACATCTCCCATGTTCCTAAGCAACAAAATATCACTAGTATTCAGTAGCATCCCGTCCAAACAATTATTAATATAGTTGCTAAGGAAAGAATTAACCTCATGGTTCAAGCGACGGGCACGGGCGCGTGTGATTGGTCCTTGTAATTGAATTGTAGGTGGAGGCTCCATGTGTGTATCATGTGAAGTGATGTCCTCATCAAATTCTGCCAAGAGACTGAATTACCGATAAAAATTGATAAAACGATAAAAATCCGTTACATGGATTAAACAGATGATTCACAGGTAAATCAACAAGGCTTACCATGATTAAGACGCGACGGACGGGGTGTTTACATCGCAAACCAACAAAGATTGAGGTTACTTGGCTAATCCTAGGGCAAGGAAAGTAGATTGAAAGTAAATGCAATTCAAGGTAAATAATAGGATTAGATCTATTAGGGTTTCGGGGGTCCCTTGAATCGGCCTCGCCCCCTATATTTATAGGGGTTTGACATGATGTGCCTAGGATCTAATTTGACTTAGATACGAGTCCAAGTCATTAGAAATTAATTAGAGATAAATTTGACCTGAAATCAACTAATTTGAATCGGATTCAGAGTGGGCCGGTCTGACCGGACCCATATGGTCGGTCTGACTAGGCCTACATGGCCGGTTGGACCGGCCTGTGCCAGGTCTTGACATATTTTCAGCCCAAATTACTGTAACACCCCAAAAATTCATAATAAATAAAAATAGGGAAAATAAAATTTCTGGATTTAATAGAAATATTTTTAATAGGAAAAAGGGATAAAAGGACCCAAATAAAATAAAAGCTGGAGAAATAATTCAAATGTAAAGCTGATAAAATCATGATAGGTTCTATGAGCCAAGATATATTTTTGGGAATTTTTAAAAGATTTTAGCACTTATGCTTCAAGCTCTAAACAAATAAACCAATTTCTAGAATTATTTTAAATGAAAAAGACATTTTAAAACCTATTAGGCCACAACCCTCAATTCGTCTCAGCCCAGCCCAAACCAGCGCCGCACCAACTGCCATGTGGGGCCCACCTGTCGGCACGTCCTCCCCCTCTCTCCTCCACGCGCGTGCGCCCGCCGGCCCCGCTTGTCAGCCACACCAGTGCCCCCACAGCCTCTGGCAGCATTGGCCCGCCTGTCGGTGCGCTCAGCTTCGCCAGCGCCCACTGACAGGTGGCCCCCACCTGTCAGGTCCATCTACTTCGATGGAAAGGGATCCCTCCCCTTTCCATCTATGGTGCCCTTTCCAAATTCACCGCCGGCCGCCACCAACCGCAAAGTTGAGCCCAAGATCATGATCCCCAATCGTCGGGGATCTCCTTCCATCTGTAGCCACGCGTTTTCACCATGTATGGCAAGAATCTGAGCAAAAGGAAAGTTCGCCAGAGTAAAATGGAAATCCCTCGGGTTCCCACGGTTAACCTGCCATATCCACCGCCGATGACCCCTATAAGTACCCACGGCCTCACCGTACCTCTGGCCACACCGATTCAACCCTAGCCACAAATTCCCAACGCGTTTCGTTGCCCAAAACTCACCACCCCTATGCTTCGGCTTCGGAAGCCCCTCGCCGGCGCCACGAGACCCCGCCACCCTCGCCGTCGACTGCCTCAGGTCCATCATCGCCTGGGCAATCTCGGCCTCACCCTCGTCGGCCTGGACCACCGCCGGATCACCATCGCCACCGCCAACCCGAACCATTTCGCTGCCGGTACTCGCCGCCCTCGCCGTCGGTCACCCTTCGCCGCCACCTTCGGTACCCCCGTGTTCCCCGTACGCCCCTCTTTCCATTTTAGCCCTTAGCATGGCCATTTTGCCGTTGCCGTCATCAGGATTTCTCACCATTGCACCGCCACAGTCGAGGATGAAGGCGTCAGCCTCCCCCGTGCTGCGTGCGTGCCGGACGGTGCCCTGGCCGCACGATCTCATGCGAACGGCACAGATTAAATCCCCTCAGGATTTAATCTTGGCCGTCCATCTTCGCCGAAGGGGTACTGGGCGATGCGGGCTGTCGGATTTCATTAACCCCCCGCCGGCCCACGCGCACAGTCACTGGTTCACCGTGGAGCAGGGACTGTTTTTAAGTTAAACAAAAATTCAGAAAATGGTTTAAACTTTAAAAATTCATAACTTGCTCAATTTAACTCCAAATTTGATCATTCAAATTTTGTAAAATTTATCTTTTTATTATCTACACATTTATGCAATAAAAACAGTAGGTTTATTTTGAACATTTTATTATTATTTAATAGGGGATTTTATTGACTTTAGGGTAAATGTTTGTTTCTTAATAGAAAATTCATAACTCAAGGATTACTTGCCCTAAAAATTATATAATAATTACAGAAGAGTAATAATTTTATTTCCTTTAGATTAATCCACCCAAAGTCTATATGTTTGAAGTGTGATTTTGGATTGTTTATTGAATGCTATGTTTATTTTTCGTATCGAGAAGACTACGACGCAGTCGAGGATCCAGAGTTCTATCCCGAGGTTCCACCTTCGCCGTTTGCTGATCAAGGCAAGTCACAAACCCCAAGTTGATCATAATTGAGCTCATTTTTCATAATTACCACTATAACTCATAGGAATATAATTGCGTTAATGGAATTAAAAGCCCTACGTTATATTTAATAGATCCCCGTCTCTGTTGTGTAAACCCAAGCCTTGCTTATTGAGCCTAAACTCCTCGTCACTTTTAAAGTATTATATTAGATAGTGTCCAATGTATCGACACAACTGCTATAGGATAAAAGAACGAGTCGTAGATAGTTGGATTATATTATATGATTTCCCTATTATTTCTCGGCTCTGGAATTCTGTTGGAGTTTTGGTTATGTTATAAGTATGGTGGGTTCTGGGTGCAAGCTAGGGCATTGGTCGGTAGCACCCAGGGCACAGTAAGGACCGGTCTGTAGGATCTGTTGCAAAACAAACTCGTACTAACCACAAGTCTAGTGGGTAAGTCCTAACTAGAGGTACGGAGTGTTCCAACTTGAAGCACCATAGTGGAGGGGGAAAGTGACACCTGCGGGTGGCTTGTACCGATGAGGCTCAAGGGGGGTACGGTGTTGGCCCGATGCGTCGGGGCACCGTATGAAACCTATAAGAGCGTGTTATCGAATTGGTGCGTTCCATGCTAAAAGTTTTGGCATGAGTTCCTTCGGGGTGACGTGGTGTCATCGCGACACACTTTGGTGTGCGGGAATGAGTGCCTTGTGGGTCTAGTAGTACACCTTTGATCAGAGTATAATCTTTTCGAAAAGTCATGCCCACGGTCAAGGGCGGGTTGGGCAATGTTCACCGCAGTTAGTTTACATTTGTTTGAATGATTGAATGATTCATGGCATGTAAGGACTATTGAGCGAGGGCGGACTGACTATACCCCTCGAGTTAGAAGATGATGCATTTACACATGTTTACATTCGGTATTACATTAAATGCTCTACAAATGTACTTTTCCGCAACCATGAGCCACTATCTCCCTTGTTATTACCTTGCATTACAATTGCATTTCGGTGGCTTGCTGAGTACGATTGTACTCACCCCCGTTGACTCACCACACCAGAGGTAGCGTATTACGAGGAGGAGGTTGGTCTGGAGTAGCGATCCAGTCAAGGCACGAGACTGGAAGAAGGCGTTCATCTAGATGATTTATTTTCCTAATTTCTCTTTTATTTAACTCTTTTGTAATAATATGGTCTACGAACCATCTTTTGATTGACATATTGTACGCAGTCGTGTGATGAACGTCTTGTATTTATTGTTTTTCTATGGAAATTCAATAAAGTCCCGATTTTATTAAATTCGGGCGTTATAAGATGGTATCAGAGCCGACTTAACTGTAGGAAGCCAAATAGACCGAACCTTAGTATTTATATTACCAATATTTTTACAAACTACTTAACATCTCACCTTTCAAAATATTTACAAACTCTCTTTTCTTGTAGATGGTGATTCAAACCATGGGTGGATTCTTTCGAGATCGCGGCGGCTTCATCCGTGAGCTTCGCATGCTCGTGGATTTCCTTGGATTCGCGCACGAGCCCGCGTTCCACAAGATCTTTCCCGATGTGAATGAGGGATATTGCGAGGTAACCGTCACCATCCGCTCCTCCGGCACGCACCCACCCTTCTTCACTGCCGGAGTTGGAGGACCTACTTTTGAGGTGGCTAGCCTGCGCGCTGCATTCCAGGCCCTCGCCGAGCTCCGGATGGTCTACGACGAGAAGCTCCACGACACCGCCTATTGCTTCATGCCCATGCGCACCCCGGGGAGCCATCACAACGTCTACGTCAGCACGTACTCCCAGCGCAACTCCGTCATCGCTCGCAGTGCGCGTCTACTTCAGGTGACAGACGATTTCCACACCAAGGCCGTGCTCGACGCCGACTATCAGCATGATACAATCGACTACTACCACCACACGACGAAGAGCTTGAACCGCGAGAATGGAGATCTCCAACTTCAGGTCTTGTAGGGGTGCCACTTGGCCGCTGAGGTAGCTGAGCTGCGGCGTCAGAACGAGATTCTTCAGCAGAGCATCGCCGAGAACGCTCAGCTCCGGTGCCAGGTCGAGGAGCTGAAGAAGGATCTTGAGGAGGTCACTCCACTTCGCCCGCACAAGCGGAAGGCCCTTAAGACCCCCTCGGCTAGGCCCAAGAGGAGCTCATGCACCGCATCGTCCGCCGGACCCTCCAGCACCACGACTCCTTCACCAACCATCCCCGCCGAGCCGACGATCGAGCCCTCCCCTAAATTGTGATAAGATCCAGTAGCGCAGTGATTAGACGCTAGTTTACGGTTGATTGCTTTTGTTTTTACTATGATTTTAGTGCCGCTCATGTCAAGTTAAAGGCATGGGTGAGATTAAATAAAGAGTCAAAAATAAAGATGTAATCGTCCAAACTATTAAGTCTAAAAATTCTTCGAGAAATAAAGCTAAATTTTCCCCTTAAAACTTATTCCTCCTCTGGTACCCCCTTATCTTTAGGATGGCCAACAAACAAGGTTCCGATGACCCTTGCAACAGGAACAACTCCGGCAATCTGCCTCAGTGGGGAGCAACCGGCCAACGACAGGCCCCCATCGCCAATCATCCCACACTGGCTGAGATGATGGTGAATCAAAACCAGTTGATCGCCACCTTGCTGACTCAGATGCAACAGTAGAACCAGATGCAAGAACAACAGGCGCAATTATTCCACCTTCAGCAGCAACAACTGGAGCCTCCCCTCAGACAGGCCATCCAGGCACCCACACCAGTCTCTCAACTCTCTGAGTTTCTGCGTGTTCAGCCCCCAACGTTCTCCAGCACCACTAACCCGATGAAGGCGGGTGATTGGCTGAGAACCATCATAAGAAGTTGGACCTTCTGTCATGCACCGAGCAGGAGCGAGTGGCCTTTGCCGCTCATCAGCTCCAAGGACTAGCCGCAGAGTGGTGGGACAACTTCCGCGAGACTCAGCCCGAGGGCCACGAGATTTCATGGGCTGAGTTCACCGCCACTTTTCGCGCCACGCATGTTCCGGAGGGCATCATAGCCCAGAAGCAGCAGGAATTCCAAGACTTGCAGCAAGGAAGCAGGTCTGTCACCGAGTACCTGCACGAGTTTAACCTGCTAGCCCGGTATGAACCTGAGGAAGTATGCACGGATGCAGCCCACCAGTCCAAGTTTCTCCGGGGACTGAAGGATGAATTATCACTTCAATTGGTCTCCGGAGACTATGCCAATTTTTAGATATTGGTAAATAAGGTGATTATTCAGGACACCGAGCAAAATAAATTAGATCTGAAAAAGAAGAGGATGATCGCCTTCCGTCAGCACCAAGGGATGGCACAACGGCCCTGCTTCACGCCTCCCCCATCGGCGCCCCACTACCACCCGCGCCCCGCCTACAGGCCAGCTCCGCCTGTTAGCAATCCGGGAGCCAGAAATCCCTGCCCTGCTCCCGCCGCACCAGTTGCTCCACCAGCCCCCGCCAAGAAAGCAGAGGTTCTTCACGACAAGCATGACAAGCCGGTGATTTGCGTCAACTGCTGCTAGGAGGGACACTATTCTCACCAGTGTCATCCCAAGCGTCCTCAAGAGATCACGGCAAATCCAACTGTTCACGCTCGTGTCAACCATGTCTCCACAGAAGAAGCCCAGGCTGCACTGGAGATTGTTATGGGTATGTTTTCTGTTAGTTCAATACCCGCATTCCTTTAGTTTGATATAGGAGCAACTCATTCGTTCATATCAGCAACTTTTGTGAAAACACATAATATGAGTGAACATGAGCTAGCAATACCGGTATTGATAGCCACCCTCGGCAAATAGACCCTAGCCCTCTTCTATAGTCCAAGGGTCTAGGTAGATATCCAAGGCGTAACTTTCTAGGCAGACCCCATTCTGATAGAATGTAAAGGTTTGGACCTCGTCCTAGGGATGGATTGGCTAGACAAACACCAAGGGGTAATAGATTGCGCAAGAAGGAAAGTAACCGTGACCAGTGAAGAGGGAGTTGCCGTCACTTTTTAGATGCCAACCCAGAAGCCTGGAAGACCTCGTCTGCATCAAATCACACTAGAAGAAGTACCGGTAGCCTATGAATACCCGAATGTCTTTCCTAAGGATTTGCCAGGGATGCCACCCATGAGGGATATCGAGTTTAGGATTGACCTAGTGCCCGGGACCACTCCCATCTCTAAGCGACCCTACCGGATGGCCGCAAACGAGTTGGCAGAGATGAAGCAGCAGATAGAGGACCTTGAGTGGAAAGGATACATAAGACCCATCACATCCCCATGTGGAGCCCCCGTTATCTTCGTCGAGAAGAAGGAAGATAAGGCTAAATAGATGTGTGTGGATTATAGGGCCTTGAATGAGGTAACCATCAAGAACAAGTACCCTCTACCTAGGATTGACGATTTATTCGATCAACTAAAAGGGGCCACGATATTCTCCAAGATCGACCTTCGACCAGGTTATCATCAGTTGAGGATACGAGAGGAAGACATATCTAATACGGCCTTCACTTCCAGATACGTATTATATGAGTGTACTGTCATGTCATTTGGATTAACTAATGCCCCTGCCTTCTTCATGAACATGATGAACAAAGTGTTCATGAAGTACTTGGATAAATTTATAATGGTATTCATAGATGATATCCTCATTTATTCCAAGAGCTGAGAAGAGCATGAGACTCACATCCGGTTGACCCTAGGAAAACTCAGGGAACACCAGTTATATGCCAAGTACACAAAATACAAGTTCTGGATGGCGGAAGTAAAATTTCTAGGGCATATTATCTCGGCACAAGGCATCGCGGTAGACCCCACCACCGTGGAAGCAGTAACGGATTGGCTGCCACCCACCAACGCATTGGAGATACGAAGCTTCCTAGGACTAGCGGGTTACTACCATTGATTCATTGAGAATTTCTCCAAGATAGCAAAGCCCATGACCATGTTACTGCAGAAAGAAGAGAATTTTGAATGGACTCCGGAATGTGAGGAAAGTTTTTGGACCCTTAAGACGAGGTTAGTGTCAGCACCCATCTTAACCCTACCGGACATAAGGAAAGATTTTCATGTCTATTGCGACACATCTCGTCAGGGTTTAGGATGTGTTCTTATATAAGACGGGAAAGTTGTCTCATACGCCTCCTGACAATTAAGACTGCACGAGTTGAACTACCCCACCCATGACTTAAAATTGTCTGCCGTAGTGCACGCCCTTAAGATTTGGAGGCACTATCTTGTTGGAAACCGTTGCGAAGTATTCACGGATCACAAGAGTTTGAAGTATATATTCACACAGCCTGATCTAAACCTTCAGCAGAGGCGATGGATAGAATTGATAAAGGACTATGACTTAGGCATTCACTACCATCCCGGCAAAGAAAACGTGGTAGTTGATGCTCTAAGTCGAAAAGGATACTGTACCGCTATCATGGTCTAGGATCACGCGCCTCTGTTATGTAAGGATATGGAGAGGTTAAACCTCGGAATAACCATGGGAGCCTACCTAGCCACACTAGAGGCAAGACCCATCCTAATCGACCAAATTCATGAAGCTCAGTTGGAAGATCCCAATATAGCTGCAATCAAGAAGAACATGAGATAGGACAAGGCCCCAGGGTTCTCAGAGGATGAGAATGACACCGTATGGTTTGGGACCCGGTTGTGTGTGCCTAATAAACCGGAGTTAAGGATCCTAATTCTAAGAGAAGCCCATGACACTTTGTACTCCACTCATCCCGGAAGTACAAAGATGTACCAGGACCTAAAAGAAAGATATTGGTGGGTTAGTATGAAAAGAGAGATTGCTCAGTTCGTGGCGGAATGTGACACCTGCCGACGAGTGAAGGCAGAACATCAGAGACCGGTAGGATTGTTGCATCCCCTCAAGGTTCCTGAATGGAAATGGGAAGATATCAGTATGGATTTCATCACCGGACTCCCAAAGACACTAGCCGGATATGACTCCATATGGGTAATCATCAACCGACTTACGAAGGTAGCCCACTTCATAGCCGTCAAGATGACCTTCAGTGGCCCTAGGTTGGTAGAGTTATACATGGCCCACATCGTGTGCCTTCACAGAGTGCCAAAGAAGATAGTTTCCGATAGAGGGAGTCAGTTCACATCTCGATTCTGGAAAAACATCCAAGAGGAGATGGGGACGAGACTGAATTTCAGTACATCATACCACCCCCAGACTGATGGATAGACCGAGAGGGTGAACCAGATATTGGAGGATATGCTTAGGGCATGTGCCCTAGATTTTGGGGGAACTTGGGACAAGAGTTTACCATACGCCGAGTTCTCGTACAACAATAGCTATCAAGCTAGCCTACAAATGTCTCCGTTTGAAGCCTTATACGGACGCAAGTGTAGGACCCCCTTGTTATGGGATCAGACTAGTGAGTCCCAAGTATTTGGTATGGACATTCTCCGGGAAGCTGAAGAGAAAGTAAGGATCATACGAGATAGATTGAAGATGGCCCAGTCCCGATAGAAGAGCTACACTGACAACTGCCGCCAAGACTTAGCCTTTGAAGGAGACCATGTCTATCTCAGAGTCACCCCCTCTGTGGAACTCAAAGGTTTAATATGAGAGGGAAGTTAGCACCCCGCTATGTTGGACCCTTCCGGATCATCCGACACCAAGGAGAGGTTGCTTACCAGTTAGAGATTCCACCCTCATTGGCTGGGGTACACGATGTATTCCACATATCGCAGCTAAAGAAGTGCCTTCGAGTGCCGTCAGAACAAGTTGACCTCCAGCAACTCAATATCCAAGAAGATCTGACCTATGTTGAGAAACCCATCCGGATATTGGAAGTCAAAGAAATGATAACCAGAAGCCGGGTTATTTGTTTCTGCAAGGTTCAGTGGAGCAATCATCCAGTTGAGGAAGCCACATGGGAGAAGAAGAGGAGTTAAAAGCGCAGCACTGAGAGTTATTTGAGGATTGATTTGAATCTCGAGGACGAGATTCTCTGTAAGGGGGATAGGATTGTCACACCCCAAAAATTCAGAATAAATAAAAATAGGGAAAATAAAACTTGTGGATTTAATAGAAATATTTTTAATAGGGAAAAGGATAAAAGGACCCAAATAAAACAAAAGCTGGAGAAATAATTCAAATTTAAAGCTGATAAAATCATGATAGGTTCTATGAGCCAAGATATATTTTTGGGAATTTTTACAAGATTTTAGCACTTATGCTTCAAGCTCTAAATAAATAAACCAATTTCTGGAATTATTTTAAATGAAAAAGACATTTTAAAACCTATTGGGCCACAACCCTCAATTCGCCTCGGCCCAGCCCAGTCCAGCGCCGCACCCACCGCCATGTGGGGCCCGCCTGTCGGCACATCCTCCCCCTCTCACCTCCTCACGCGCACGCCCGCCGGCCCCGCTTGTCAGCCACACCAGTGCCCCCTCAGCCTCTGGCAGCATTGGCCTGCCTGTTGGCGCGCTCGCCTTCGCCAGCGCCCACTAATAGGTGGCCCCCACCTGTCAGGTTCATCTTCTTCGATGGAAAGGGATCCCTCCCCTTTCCATCTCAGGTGCCCTTTCCAAATTCGCCACCGTCCGCCACCAACCGCAAAGTTGAGCCCGAGATCATGATCCTCGATCGCCGGGGATCTCCTTCCACCTGTAGCCATGCGTTTTCGCCATGTATGGCAAGAATCTGAGCAAAAGGAAAGTTCGTCGGAGTAAAATGGAAATCCCTTGGGTTCCCTTAGTTAACCTGCCATATCCACCGCTGGCTACCCCTATAAGTACCCTCGGCCTCACCGCACCTCTGGTCACACCAATTCAACCCTAGCCACGCATTCCCGATGCATTTCGTCGCCCAAAACTCGCCACCCCTCTGCTCTGGCTCTGGTAGCCCCTCACCGGCGCCATGAGACCCCACCGCCCTCGCCGTCGACTGCCTCGGGTCCGTCGTCGCCTGGGCTATCACGGCCTCACCCTCATCGGCCCGGACCACCACGGGATCACCGTCACCACCGCCAACCCGAACCATTTCGCCACCGCTACTCGCCGCCCTCGCCGTCGGTAACCCGTCGCCACCACCTCCGGTACCCCCGTGTTCACCGTATGCCCCTCTTTCAATTTTATCCCTTTGCGTGGCCGTTTGGCTGTCGCCGTCATCAGGATTGCTTGCCGTCGTGCCGCCGGAGTCGAGGATGAAGGCGTCAGCCTCCCCCGTGCCACGTGCGTGTCGGACGGTGTCCTGGCCGCGCGATATCATGCGGACACTGCAGATTAAATCCCCTCGGAATTTAATCTTGGCTGTCCATCTGCACCGAAGGGGTACTGGGCGATGCGGTCCATCGAATTTCATTAACCCCCCTGACCCACGCGCACTATCATAGGTTCATGGTGAACCTAGTTCACCGTGGACCAGGGACTGTTTTTCAGTTAAACAAAAATTCAGAAAATGGTTTAAACTTTGAAAATTCATAACTTGCTCAATTTAACTCCAAATTTGATCATTCAAATTTTGTAAAATTTATATTTTTATTGTGTACACATTTGTGCAATAAAAACAGTAGGTTTATTTTGAACATTTTATTATTATTTAACATGGGATTTTATTGACTTTAGGGTAAATGTTTATTTCTTAATAGAAAATTCATAACTCAAGGATTACTTGCCCTAAAAATTATATAATAATTACAGAAGAGTAATAATTTTATTTCCTTTAGATTAATCCACCCAAAGTCTATATGTTTGAAGTGTGATTTTGGATTGTTTATTGAATGCTATGTTTATTTTTCGTATCGGGAAGACTACGACACAGTCGAGGATCCGGAGTTCTATCCCGAGGTTCCACCTTCGCCGTTTGCTGATCAAGGCAAGTCACAAACCCCAAGTTGATCATAATTGAGCTCATTTTTCATAATTACCACTATAACTCATAGGAATATAATTGCGTTAATGGAATTAAAAGCCCCATGTTATATTTAATAGATCCCCGTCCCTATTGTGTAAACCCAAGCCTTGCTTATTGAGCCTAAACTCCTCGTCACTTTTAAAGTATTATATTAGATAGTGTTCAATGTATCGACACAACTGCTATAGGATAAAAGAACGAGTCGTAGATAGTTGGATTATATTATATGATTTCCCTATTATTTCTCGTCTCTGGAATTCTGTTGGAGTTTTGGTTATGTTATAAGTATGGTGGGTTCTGGGTGCAAGCTAGGGCATTGGTCGGTAGCACCTAGGGCACAGTAAGGACCGGTCTATGGGATCTGTTGCAAAACAAACTCGTACTAACCACAAGTCTAGTGGGTATGTCCTAACAAGAGGTACGGAGTGTTCCAACTTGAAGCACCATAGTGGAGGGGGAAAGTGACACCTACGGGTGGCTTGTACCGATGAGGCTCAAGGGGGGGTACGGTGTTGGCCCGATGCGTCGGGGCACCGTATGAAACCTATAAGAGGGTGTTATCGAATTGGTGCGTTCCATGCTGAAAGTTTTGGCATGAGTTCCTTCGGGGTGACGTGGTTTCATCGCGACACACTTTGGTGTGCGGGAATGAGTGCCTTGTGGGTCTAGTAGTACACCTTTGATCAGAGTATAATCTTTTCGAAAAGTCATGCCCACGGTCAAGGGCGGGTTGGGCAATGTTCACTCCAGTTAGTTTACATTTGTTTGAATGATTGAATGATTCATGGCATGTAAGGACTATTGAGCGAGGGCGGGCTGACTATACCCCTCGAGTTAGAAGATGATGCATTTACACATGTTTACATTCGGTACTAATAACCTGATTACATTAAATGCTCTACAAATGTACTTTTCCGCAACCATGAGCCATTATCTCCCTTGTTATTACCTTGCATTATAATTGCATTCTGGTGGCTTGCTGAGTACTATTGTACTCACCCCCATTGACTCACCACACCAGAGGTAGCGTATTACGAGGAGGAGGTTGGTCTGGAGTAGCGATCCAGTCAAGGCACGAGACTGGAAGAAGGCGTTCATCTAGATGATTTATTTTCCTAATTTCTCTTTTATTTTAATCTTTTGTAATAATATGGTCTACGAACCATCTTTTGATTGGCGTATTGTACGCAATCGTGTGATGAACGTCTTGTATTTATTGATTTTCTATGGAAATTGAATAAAGTCCCGATTTTATTAAATCTGAGCATTACAATTACCAAAATTGATATTTTGACAATTTTTACCATTAATATCATTTTTTTCTATCAACACATGCCCCCTTGCATTTTGGCAAACTTAGTGAGCCAAAAGAACAACAAGCTAAGGACGAAATACTCCATATCAACCTTTTGACGCTTCAAGCATTTTGCCACACACTTGGGAAGTACTTTTTCAAATACCTACCAGTCAAAGCTCTATGAAATCACTCTCCTTGCAGAGACTCTAGCAAATAAGCATTACCTAGAGCGATTTTAACAACTCTAAAAGGACCTTCCCAACTAGGCGACCATTTACCAAACTTTGGGCTTTTTGTGACTAAAGGCAAAATCTTCTTCCAAACTAAGTCACCAACATGAAACGATTTTGCTTTCACCTTCTTATTGTAAGCTCTATCCACTCTTCTTTTGTCTCTTTCTATAGCCTCTAGAGCTCCTAATCTCTTATCGGTCACTTCCTCTAAATTATCCTTCAAACGAGTTTCATACTCATCGACTGATAAGCCGTCTTGCTTAAGTAACCTCAAAGAGCCAAGATTCATCTCTACGGGTAAAACGACTTCTTGTCCATACACTAACTCATATGGACTTACCTTGGTGGCACCAAGCTTTGAAACTCTACATGCCCATAACACCTTAGAATGCACTTCATGCCACCTTCTAGGAAACTCTTCAATCTTTTTCTTAATATGCTTAATCACAGTTTTATTACTAGACATGGCCTGACCATTGGCCTGAGCATAGTATGGTGAAGAGTTTATCAACTTTATACCATAAGATTCAGCAAAATCACACAACTCTTTAAACAAACGAAGCTCCCTAATTTGTAGTAATCCGTAGCCATCAACATGAACCAATGCCCTTTTGAAGAGGAAGGATAAATTTGGCCGATGAAGTTCAAGGCCCAACTTCGGAACGACCATGGTTTGATAATAGGATTAAGCAAAGACACGAGAGCAAGCTGAATATTACCAAACCTTTGACAAGATTCACATCCTCTATAGTACTTAAAACAATTCTCAGTCATAGTCGGGAAATAAAACTCTTTTGAGCATCCAACTCTTTTTTTGGGTTGACTGATGAGTACCACAATGACCTTCATGTAATTCACCTACAACAAGTCTAGACTAATCGACATTCAAACTTTTAAAAAGTACCCCATCAATTGTTCGGCGATATAACTCACCATCAAACAACACAAATTTAAATGCTTGTCGCCGAACTTTCCGATCAACCCACTTACTAGGATCTCTCAAATATTGAATAATTAGAGTCCTCCTATAATCCTCATGATTTCCTGAAGTACTCGCCAAATTCTCACCTAAATTGGCATTCAAATTACTAATTTCAACTTACACCCCGTGTCCCAAACTATCCTGACACAGGGCGGTCACACCGGCGGTGGGGGGCCAGTCAGACCGACCATTGTCAGATGACTAGCATGGGGCGGCCTGACCGTCCTGGCATGGCCGGTCAGACCGACAGCATACCTGCGGTCAGACTGGCCATGTTAGGCCAGTTAGACCGATGTGTTCCGACTCGCTTGATAAAAATAAGTCAAGCATCGGTTTTTCTTGTGCGAAAAATTTACCCTTTTTAATTTGGTAACCAGATGCTTGCTAAGCCAAATCATTTGCTACTGAGTTGGCCTCTCTAGACAAATGAGAAATCTCAAAATCATCAAAAGTAGCAATTATGTCTAGACATTTATCCAAGTAGCCATTTAATAAATCATTAAAGCATTGAGCACTTCTAGCTAGAACTATTAAAAGTGAATCACCATATGCACGAACATATTTAACACCCATGGAGTTTAACAATTCAAGTCCTAGCAATAGCGCTTCATATTTGGCTTGATTATTAGTAAATGGAAATTCTAATTGGGTCGAGGTTTCGAAACTCATACCACTAGGTGATATGAGCACAACTCCAACACCTTAGCCATTCTTGCAAACCATCAAAGTAAAGTTTCCATGGCACTACTTCAATCAAATTAGCATCACTACTACAATTGACATCTACATGGTGATCAACTATAAAGTTTGCGATGACCTGGCCTTTCATAGCTTTCAAAGGTTCATAAGCCAAATCGTACTCAATTAAAGCATAAGCCCACCTTCTGATTCTCCCACTCAGAATCGGCTTTTGCAACATGTACTTTATAACATCGGTTTGACAAGTAACAATACATGTGCAAGATAGAAGATAGTGGTGAAGTTTGATACATGCATAATATAGTGATAAATACAAACACTCTAAGAACATGTACCTCGTCTCAGCATCTAACATACGATGACTCAAGAACATGATGATGTACTCCTTTCCCTCCACCTCCTGAGTTAACATGGCTTCTATCATGCTATCTTCTGCAACAACGTATAGCCGACACGAAATCCTGGCTTTTGGTGCTCTTACCACTGGTGGTGATGACACACACTCCTTGATTCACTCAAAAGCATGTTGCTGACTTGCCCCCCAAGTAAATTTGGCTTTGTTCTTTAGTCGAAGTATGGGTACAAAAGCATCAATCTTTCTAGACAAGTTAGATATAAAATGACGCAAATAATTTACCTTGCCTAGCAACTTTTGTATATCTCTCTTGCATGTTGGCGCTTCAAAGTTTTTACTCTTCTCAAGCCTCTTAGGGTCAATTTCAATACCTCTTTAGATCAAGTTCATAGTACGTTGATATGTAGCGCTCACATTCTTTAAACCAAAAGTCATCACGACCCACTCAAACAAGACGAAAAAACCAGGGCATCGAAAGGCCGTTTTGTAGACGTCCTCTTTGGCCATAAATATTTGATTATAACCAGCATTGCCATCAAGAAAACTTAGTACCTTGTGCCCTAAAACATCATTGATCAACATGTCAGCTATTGGCATGGGATACTCGTCCTTTGGAGTGGCCTTGTTCAAATCCCTGAAATCAATGTATACACGAATCTTGCCACTCCCTTTCTTCTTGACAGGTACAATGTTAGCAACCCATTCAGCATACCTGCATGGCCTAATAAAATCAGCCTTTAGTAATCGTTCAATATCCTCTTTAACTTGGTCATACACGACCGAATTAAGGTGACGAGGGGGCTTTTTATAAGGCCTAAACCTGGGTTTGATAGGTAGCCGATGCTCTACGAGCTCGTGGCTAAGTCCGGGCATCTCACTATACTTCCATGCGAAACAATCGCATATATCTACCTCTTCTAAAGGGTCGACAGATGCAAAACCTTGACCTAACTTTTATACTTGGCTAAAATCTTCAATGGCTTCGGCAATACCGTCTTTAGAAGACTAATATTGCTCTACACGAGACTTTAGCCAATCAATATTACTCTTACTAGACATGACAACTAATGTAGAGATAGCCGAGCTACAGTAGCCAGTTTTACAAACAATGGAACGAAGCGTCCCTCAGACATGCTAAGAAATTCGTAATTTGAGAGATCTCTACTTGACAAACATTCTACCTTATCGTAGATGGCGTCAATAGACACATCGGCCAAAGCGACCTAGGCCGAAGTGTCAGTTGGTATGATCTCTACATCATCGTCGTCCCCCTGAATCACACACTAGTGCAAGGTAGACGGAATACAACAATTGGTGTGGATCCAACCGTGCCCAAGTAGTACACTATAATTACCTTGCACATCAACGACAAAGAATGTCATCGGCAACTTCTTGTCCCCCACCATTATCTCCATAGAAAGTATGCCATTTGCCATTGAGCGCCAAGTTGGTCTTCATCAAGTTGTCTTCATTTTTGCTGAGTTTTTTCAACAGAGAGTATGACATCAGGTTGACGGTGGCGCCTCCATCTACAAGCATCCTGGAGATCGGCTTCCTATCAATGTGCCCCTTGACGTAGAGAGGCTTCAAGTGGCGAGGCGTATCCTCGGGCTTCTCGAAAATGGCCTCCCATGGGCCAAGGCTCAACTAAGCGACCTCAGCCTCGTCCTGTTGTAGCGTGAATTCATCGGGAAGCATGACGATGTTTACATCCATCGCTCGAGGAAGGGGTCCCTTGGAGACATGTGTATAGTCGTCGTCCATCAAATCATCCTTTTTGTCGCTCTAAGTAGGGACCGGGTTGTTCACGACCACCGGCTTAAGCTTCCATACCTGCTTCATAACTAGTCGGGGACATATCTCCTCAAAGATGGCGTCCCGCTTGTCCTCGACTTTCTTCTCGTGCATCTCTTGAGCTCAAAGACATTTTGGCTTGGTACCCATGAAAGTTGTGGCTTGGTACTGGGCACCACAAACTTTCTCCTAGAATTTTTGGCTGAACGGGAACTGCTCGGATCGGCCTCAACATTTTTATGCTTAGTGGAGACGCTTTCCTATACCCTGTCGGTCGGACCGGCCTTACTGGGCTGGTCTGACCAGGCTCTATCGGCCGGACTGGCCTTACTGGGCCAGTCTGAATGAAAAAGGCTGGTCGGACCGTCCACAGTAGGCCAGTCAGACCGAAGTGGTGAGGGCGGTCTGACTGGCCCTAGGGCTACGGTTAGACCGACAGTCTTTTCATGTTTGGCTTTTTTTTGTGGGTCACCTCTGTCTCGCTCCAAGTGGGTCCCCTTAGGGATTGGGACATCTTGGGACCCCACCTTGACCACGATGGCCTCGGATACATCCTCCAGTGCCCTCATGGTGCGACGGACAATCTGTCGAAGACTTTCCCCCTTGTAGCACCCATTTGATTCTACATGTTATAAAACTCAGAAGGCACAAATTGAGCAATATATTAGGGGGCAGGGTACACGGGATGGAGAAAGTAACATGGAGGCCAATACACCATGGTCAAGTGATACGATAGTGGAGGAAACGGTGGCTCCAATGGTCTGGCCCATCGTGGGACAAACCAACTCTTTTGAGGAGGGTTTGGCTTCATTGTAGGTCCTGATTGAGTATTCAGCTTCTTGACCCTCTTCTTGTGCTTTTTTAGAAGCATCTCATATGTCACCTTTGGCTTCTTATGGGCCACAGCTGAAGATGATGCATTCGAGTTAACTTTCCACACTTCTACCTCGGGATTCTTCGGCACGAGTGTGTGTGCGGGACTCTCCAATCATGACCTCCTTCCCCTTAGCTGACCAGGACTGCTCAGGTCGGATCAGCACCTTCTTCCCGTTGAGATCAATGGTGTTCACAGGAAAGGGATCCTGGTCGAGCTTCATTTTAGGGTTGGTATCAAACTTCAATCATCCTTCCTCTATGGCCGATTGAACCTATCGATGAAAAACATTGCAGTCATTAGTGGAATGAGAATGTGAATCATGCCACTTACAATAAGCTCGCTTCTTCAAGTCATTGGCAGTTGTAATGACGTGACCCTTCAGCAACCCGATGAGCTTGTTCTTCAGCAAAAAATACAATATTCTGTCACACTTGGTCACATCAAATGCATATTTTACTTCACTAGGCCGACTCTTAGTGGGAGACGGCCGTAACTCAGAGCAAGTAACAGGCTTGGCCTTGCTAGACCATGTCCATTTTGTGGTGTACATGTCGGCCGAGTCATCCTCGCTCTTCGATGATTCCTCATCGGAGTGCTCCATGACGTGCACCTCGTCCTTGGGTTTGTTAAAGGTCTTAGTAAATTTCCTACTTTTGGCTTGACTTTCCTAAACCAGAGCCTTCTACAGGACTTGACTAACTTCGAAGAAATCCTGGCCATCTATCTTTTCCTTAAGTTCGGAGTGTCAACCGTTAAAAGCTTGGTTAGCCAAGTCTCAATCGGAAATGTTGAAGGTAAAACATCAGTTTCTAGTGTCCCTAAAGCGCTTAATGTACTCGGAGATACTCTCGCTAGCCTTTCTGCCTAACTGATGTCAAATGTGAGAGCGTAAGTTCAGTTTCCCCAGTATAAAAGTAGTCATGGAACTTCTGTTCCAAACAGGCCCAAGTCTACAAGGAGTTCGGCGGTAACGCCGAAAACCAAGTAAAAGTGATGCCGGAAAGTGATAGAGAAAATAATCTAAGCTTCAATGCGTCCAACCCACTAGCTTCGCCACACTATGCTAGGAATTGGCCTATGTGCTCTAGTGTGGCCTCACTACCTTCACCATCAAATTTTGTGAACTCTGGAACCCTAAAGCCACGCGGGTACGTGATATTGTCGAAGTGGTCTGGGTATGGCATGTGGTAAACCCAAGCCTGCTCCCTAGGTGTCCAACCCGCACATTCTCTAAAAAGTGAGCGGTTTCACTCTTCAATGTCATCTATGCCTCTCGCCTACGTGCGTCTGTCATGCGGGGGCGCGACACATGGTGGTATCTTGGCATGTCGGTCAAGCGGCTCCTCTCGTGCTGGCTCATGATACGGCACGTGCTCGGGCATATATGGGTGCACAGGAGCAAGAGGTGCGGGCAGCGCGGGAAAAGGTAGCATAGGCGCAGGTGGAGGCATCACATAATAGATAACATGGGCAGTCTGACTGGCTATAGGGCCAGTCTGACCAAGGGTGTGATAGCCAATCGGACCGGCTGATGCCGGCTGCTGAGGCTGGCACGCGCCAGTCTGACCGGCCCAAGGACCGGTCTGACCGATAGGGCCGTATGTGGTCTCGACCATGAATGTTGATGCTGAAGACGCGATGGCCTTCCCGGTACTCCTGTCGGTCCTACTGTGTATGTGATGAACAAGAGGTACACTTGCAATCAGAGTTGGGGATGCAGCCTCGGAAAAGCCAAATCTACTAAACATCGCCTCCATTCTGGAGTCAACTATGGTCTCTACATGATTCACAAAATTAGCACTAACTGCTTGATTTACTGTGGTGGCTATCTCTTGCCTAATGTCCCTAGCGGATAGTCGAGGGGATGATGGTGTTACCTTGCTCCCGGAGAGGTCGGGGATGTTGACATCATGCTTGAAGAAGCCCTTGTGGGTCTTGGTGAAGTGCCCAAGTAGGATAGTGTGTAGCTCCTTCGTCTTGGCCTCGATCTCTGCCCTATCTTCCTCAGAGAGGTCGTCGAGGGTGGGGATGATGATGTTGCTATTATCGATCTCCATGATCCCCATTGGATCCATCAGTGTTGAGGGTCCCAGTGATGTAGACGTAGTATATGTACCCATCACTGATGTAGTAGTACTTGGGATGTTTTTCCCCAGCGGATTCACCAAAAAGTGTGTTGACGCTAAAACCTAACGGTCAAAGTACCAACTCACAAACGCTGATTTGAAGATCCAAAAGCGCGTGGATACCTAGGAACAACCCTAGGCATGACACAATGCCGACATTGCATTCCGATGACCCTTGATAGTGACAAGGGAAGATGGAGTCGCTAGGCAATTAAACAATATAAAAAATTATTATATTAACCGAGTTGTAGATAAAAATACCAAACTGGCCAATTTAAGGCCGGTTGGACCAAAGCTAAACTGGTGGTCAGACCGGCCAAGATGGGTCGGTCAGACCGACACTAGGCCACTGGTCAGACCGGCGGTGTGGGGGTCTGGCCCAAGGGATCTTCGGCGTGTACTGCGCAAAAGGGTCCGAAGGGGGGCTCCGGAGTGTGTCGCGAAGATAACCGAAGGTGCTCCGGTATTCTAGCCGGTAATACTGATGCCTGGGGCTCGGTCAGACTGAGGGGGTCTAGTGTACCGTGCGAAGGTGGCCAAAGTGGTCTCCGGCCTTTGGCCTTCGGTTGGTCAGACCGAGGGGTAACCTCCGGTCAAACCGGAAGGCTGCAAGGACCCCGAAGGGGGACTCTGGCATTGGTGCAAGGTCTTCTCGAGACCCTCTGTGAGGCCTGGTTAGACCAGCCTCGTGCCACCGGTCAGACTGCCGTGTGCCGGTGTGTTAGATGATGGCACAACACGAGCCGTTCAGACCAGGGTAGTGCCTCTGATCAGACTGACAGCTTCTAGATTTTGATCTCCGGGGTTCTGACGACCATCTTGCCGTGGATAACTTGCAACAAGAGTTCTTGGAAAAAAAGATGAGATGAAAACACTACAAAAACTCTAAAATATGAGAGTCAATTCATCCAAGAGACTGAATTACCGATAAAAATCCGTTATGTGGATTAAATGGGTGATTCACATGCAAATCAACAAGGCTTACCGTGATTACGATGCGGCGAACGTATGGTTTACATCGCAAACCAACAAAGATGGACGTTACTTGGCTAATCCTAGGGTAAGGAAAGTAGATTGAATGTAAATGTGATTCAAGGTAAATAATATATTAGATCTATTATGGTTTCGGGGGGTCCCTTGAATCGTCCTTGCCCCTATATTTATAAGAGTTGGACATGACGTGCCTGGGCTCTAATTTGACTTATATACGAGTCCAAGTCATTAGAAATTAATTAGAGATAAATTTTACCCGAAATCAACTAATTTGAATCGGATTCAGAGTGGGTCAGTCTGACTGGACCCATATGGCCGGTTGGACCGGCCTGTGCCAGGTTTTGGCATATTTTCGGCCCAAATTACCAAAATTGATATTTTGACAAATTTGTCCATTAATGTCATTTTTTACTATCAACACTAATAAACTTAAGAGATGTGGTTTTTGAAACCAACTACTTTGTCAATGTATTGATATATTGAAGGATGATTTAGAATTGCATTATGTATTCATCAGATTAGGAGATCCCAAGGTAAAAGGGTATACGTTGCATGTCTTGCGTAACAACGATGTGTTAGCTGTCTAGTGTTATGAACTTAAGATGTTATACTTTTGTTGTGAACTTAAGACTTTGTCGTTGTGAACTTAAGATGGTATATTCTCCATAGGTTGTGTCGTTAACAACAACCACTTTGTTGGTCATGGCATGGCCTGAAGAATTGAATATGCTAAAGAGATATTTCAAGATAATAAAATCTCTTCCGCTCTTCTAGGTTCACCCTACTTTGATTCTGATTGGCGGTGGGACTGGCAAACTCTACCGTAGAGTTGTTCTAACTGATATAGCATGCTACGAGCTAACCCCAATTGGAGGTAATGCACATAAAGCCATGCAATCGCTACTACTCATCGGTACATGCCGATACAGTATGCTATGTGAGGAATAGAAGATGTTGGTCTTGCCTATGAATCCATTGGATCATCCACATGGAGGAGGTGAGAGGCGCACGAAAGGAGGTAGACCTTCAGTGTCACCTTGGGGAAGCCCGCCAAAGTAGGATTTCGGGTAGTAGTGAGGGTGGGGAAATGTAGAATTTAGTTCATGCCACGATGTTGATGCATTCCTCCTGAATAATAAAATGGAAACAAAGAAACCACAAGAGTGAAGACCAGTAGAGTCTCATGTTTTATCATTCTTTGCTCCTTTTTCACCCAATGGTTCATTCTATTTTCCCGAACCAAAATTCTAGATGTCTATTCATAGGTCCTCGTTGATAAGTGCTACAAGATCTAGTGTATTGGAACTTGTGGTTATGGACCTGAATCCTTTAGTATGGAACATTGTCTTTTCCAAGTAAAAACCACTAATGATACTAACTGATATGGCATTCTAGAGACAATCGTGATACGACTGAATGCACATTAATCCTAGCAATGCCAACTACATAACAATGCATGTTGATATGGTATGCTACGAGAGGACTTCACCATGTCAGTACGAGAATCCAAGTGGCCCACAAATGATCAATTCCTACTCCTTCTCCTACTCAGTGGAGGTGGCTGTTGGCTACCACGCTGGCATGGAATTAGAGGCAAATTGCATGGCACACAACAATACAACCTTGATGCGAGAGAATGCACATAAAGCCAAACAATGGCTACTATAGAACGGTACATGCCAATATTGTATGCTACAGGTAGACCTCACTACGTGGTATCAGAATCCAAGTAGCCCAACAAGTGATCACATCCTATTCTCTCACATTTCCCTCCGTATACTTGGTGGAGGCCGTTGGCTCCCAAGACGGTGTGAAATCAGAGTCAAGTGGGTGCTGAGGAAGAGCAGTGGTGCACCGGTGGCCGATGAAGGGGGCCAGTGAGGGTGATGGGGATGATGGTGTGCCTGGACAGGGCATCAGGTTGAGAGGCTATAGGGAAGGGCAATGTTACTATTTTGAGGCTAAGAATATTATGAGGGCAGTTGTACGAGCCAACCCTGATAGGAGGGAATACTCTACTACAGATCGATACATGTTGTTACATTATGCTACATGAGGAATAGTAGGTGCTGGTAGACGGATGGACAAACACTTCTAGACAACCTTGAATAATGAATGTAAAGCTAAGCAATGGATACTATATAATGGTACATGCCGATACATTATGCTATGGTTGGAGCTCAGTGTGTGGTACTAGAATCCAAGTGTGACGCCCCGATTTTACTAAATCGGAACATTATTGAATTTCCATCGAAAAATAATAATAACAAGAGGTTCATCATACGACAACATACATACAGTCAAACATCCGTAGTTCGCAGACCACATTATTAAACAAGTGTAAAATTAAAAGAAATTATGAAAATAATCTGCATGACGAATGTCTTCTTCAAGATCGGGTTCTTGACTGGGTCGCTACTCCAGACCATCTTCCTCATAGTAGGCAGCCTCTGAAGTGTTTGTCCAACGGGTATGAGTACAAAAGTACTCAACAAGCCACCGAGAATGCAATAATAATGCGGGATAATAACAAGGAATGATAATGGCTTAAAGTGAGGAAATGTACATTTTTCGGTTGCAGCATTTAGTGTAGTCAAATTTAATTATGCGGAAATAATAAACACGAACAATGCAATATCATCTAACTCGAGGAGTATGTTTTCCCTCCTCGCTCAATAGTCCTTACATGCCAAGTCATCATGCAACATTCATAAAGGTAAACTAACTGCGAGTAGTCACGCAACCCGCCCTTGACCATGGGCTCGACTTTTCGAAAAGATTTAAACTATAATAAGAGATGTACCACTGTACCCACAAGGCACGCACTCATCCCAAACACCAAAGTGTAACGAGATGACCCATACCACGGGAACTCGTGCCAAAACCTCAGCATGAAATGCTCCAAGCTGATAACACCCGCTCTAGGTTTCGCCGGCACGCCCGGCCATTCCGGGCTAACGTCGCACCCCCTTTTGCGCCACGTCGGTACAAGCTACCCGCAGGTGCTGCTTGACCCATCTCCACGTGGTGCCTTGAGTTGGAACACTCCATACCTTAGTTAGGACTTACCCACTGGACTTGTGGTTAGTACGGAAATGTATTGCAACGGATCCCGCAGACCGGTCATTATAGTGCACCGGATGCTACCGACCAATGCCCTAGCTTGCACCCGGAACCCACCATGTTTACACACTTAACCAAAACTCTATCACCAACAGAATTCCAGGGATGAGAATAACGGGGATCATATAATGGAACCCAAATCTCTACAACTCATTTTTAACCTATAGCAATTGTGCCAATACATTGGACACTATCTAATAGTACTAATAATATGGTGACAAGGAGTTTAGGCTCAATAGCATGGCTTGGGTTCGCACTTCAAGGTCGTGGATCTAAATAAATATAATGTAAGGCTTAAATTTGACTAATGCATGTAATACCTATGTGTTTTAGCGATAGTTTAAGAAAACTAGGTTCAATATGTTCAAAAACTTAGTGTGGTGACTTGCCTTGTTCAGCGAAAGGCGACGGGGGAACTTCCGGGTAATATTCCGGCTCCTCGGCGGCGTCGTAGTCTTCTCGATACACATAATAAACATTACATTCAATAATCATTCCAAAATCACATAACAAACATAAAGGTTTTGATTGGGCTAAAATACTTAAAGTGAAGTCATTAACTATTCTGAAATTATTATTTAAATTTTTAAGACAATTTTATGGAGTTCTGAATTTTTCTAAAAGAATTATGAATTTACCCTAAAGTGTTTTTAAATACTTTATTAAATAAAATTAAAATGCTCAAAGTAAACCTACTGTTTTTATTGCATAAACATGTAGAGAATAGAAATATAAATTTTTTGGAATTGAAATGGTTAAATTTGGAGTTAAAATGAGCAAGATATGAATTTTTGAAGTTTAAAACAATTTCTGTAATTTATTTTAAATTAAAAATAGTCGTCGATCCACGGTGAACCGAATCCACCTTGAACCCGCGCACTGTGCGCGTGGACAAGATCCAGATCAGCCGTCGGATCGTGATCGGACGCGCGAGGGCGGGGCAGGCGGTTTAAATGAAAACGGACGACTAGGATTAAAAGATCGAATCGGTACGCGATGGATGGCCTAGATTTACTTCAGGTTTTAAATATAAATGGATGGTTTAGATTAGAACGTAACGTTTCACCGAGATCTAATGGATCTGATTAAACCGAGCGAATGATTTAATCACCACCGTCAGATCAAGATCGCATGGCCACGGTCGAATCCAACACGACACGGGTACTTTACCCATGCCGGTCATCTTCTCCGGTGATGGAAACGGGCTAGTGGCCATGGCGAGCGATGACGGTCGATCCTAGGGGCTAAAATGGAATCAGTACAACACGGGGGTCAAGAGGGTACCATCGGTGAGGCTCGGGGTCATCGGGTTGTGGCCAGAGATGAGCGGGGGCGGCAAAGGCATTCGGGTCCTCGTCGGCAGTGGGGTTCCAGCGGGTCTCATCTGCGAAGAAGCTGTGGCCGAGGTTGGGGTGGCATCGGTGGTCACGACGGTGCGGTCATCGAGGATGGGGGAGGACTCCGGTGACGGCGAGCAACGACTGGAGTGCGGACGGCGTAGTGGTGTTAAAAACCAGCGTGCGGGCATTCTATTCGTTCTGAGTGCAAAATGGCGTGAGGGCTGAACATGGTGGTGGCCGAGGGTTTAAATAGGGGGCACAGGTGGGGTCAGAGGGGGCGTAATCGGGGGAGGCCGAGAGTAAACTCTCTTTGACGCCGGTGAGCTCCTCCCATGCATGCGCACGCTGGTTTCAGGGCGATGACGCGTCGGCGTAAAGGGGGAAACCGTCGGTGTATCGCGGGGAATTTAATGTCGGCGTCGATTTAATGGGAGGGGCCGGCGACGAGCGGATCGCGGAGCACGGGATTCAGCCGGTGAGGTTTGGGGGCGGTGGTGCGAGGTGGACGACGGGTCTGATGGGCGGGGGCCACTGTCAGTGGGCGTGGGGGCATGGGTGCGGCAATGGGCGGGACTGACCGGTGGGGTCGGGCTCGGCCGAGAGGGGAGGTTGGCACTGACAGGTGGGGCCGAGGCGTCGGGCGCGCGCGCGGAGGGAGGGAGTCGCTGACTAGTGGGTCCCGTTTGTCAGTGAGGGGCATGGGGAGGGAGTGGGCTGGGCCGGCTAGTTGGGGGAGAAGAGGGGGAAGGGGCCCGTTACTGTTTAAATTCATTTCAGAATAAATATAATTGCTGAAATTGGTTTAAAATATTTGGGTTGCTTCCAAGGGTGATAAAAATTTGTAAAAATTCTCAAAAATAGGTCTTGGCCTTGGGATCACATATAAATTTTCTTAGGCTCTGGTTTGGACATCTCCTCTAGGTTTTAGTTTATTTGGGTATAAATAGCATTAAAGGAAATTCAAAAATAATCTTTTTCGGAAAAATATAAATAAATTGTATTTTTATTTCATTGAAAATTTGGGGTGTTACAAACCTATCCCCCTTACAAAGAATCTCGTCCTCGAGATTCAGAAAGTTTCTCGAATAGCTCAGGGTATTGGGCCTTTACCTCGTCATCTTTTTCCATGTGGCTTCTTCGACGGGGTGGTTGTCCCACTGAACCTTACAGAAGCGGACCACACGGCTTCTAGTTACCCTTTCCTTGATTTTTAGAAGCCATACGGGTTTCTTGATGTAGGTCAAGTCTTCTTGGATGTTGAGCTATTGGAGGTCGGCCTGCTCGGTGGGTACATGGAGACATTTCTTTAGCTGAGAGATGTGGAACACATCATGGACTCTTGCCAAAGATGGTGGTAGATCCAACTGATATGCCACCTCTCCTCACCATCGGAGGATCTGAAAGGGTCCGACATATCGGGGGGCTAACTTTCCTCTCATGTTGAACCTTTGGGTGCCACGGAGGGGAGTGACTCAGAGGTAGACATAGTCGCCCTCCTCAAAGGTCAGATCTCTTCGTCGGTTATCGGCATAGCTCTTTTATCGAGACTTGGCTATCTTTAATCTGTCCCTGATGACCTTAACCTTCTCTTCTGCCTCTCACAAAATATATGTCCCAAATAGTTTGTAACACCCCAATTTTTCAAAGAAATTAAAATATCATTTAATCTATTTTCCTAGAATTATTTATTTCGGAAATACCTTTAATGCCCTCCTTAACCTTTTTGAACTAGAACCTAGATGAAATGACCAAACCAGGGGCTAGAAAATTTTGTATATGATCCCAGGGCCAAAATATATTTTTGAGAATTTTTACAAATTTTATTAACCTTGGAAGTAGCCCAAATATTTTAATTTATTTTCTGTAATTGTTTTTATTCAGAAAAGAAACTAAACAGTATCGGGCCTCCCCCCTCCCTTTCTCTCTCTCCTGGCCAGCCCAGCCCACTCCTCTCCGCACGCCCTGTCTGACCAGTGGACCCCGCCCGTCAATGACCCCTTCTCCGCGTGCGTACCGGGCCCCACCTGTCGGTGCCGACCAGTTCCCTCTCGCGGCCAAGCCCGACCCCACCCGTCAATCGCCACCCGTTCGCTCGCGCTCACTGACCTGTGGCCCCCATCTGTCAGGCCCTTCTTCCCCAGGAGATCCACCCCCAAATCCCCCCGCCTCGCCGGCCGAAACCCTAACCCCACCTCGGATTCGCTCCCGCCAGCCCCCTCCCTTTAATCCATCGCCGACATTGAATTCCCCGCGTCCCCCCGACTGTTTCCCCCATTACTCCACCGCGTCATCGCCCCTGGATCGAGCGCACGCATGCAAGGCAGGAGCTCGCCGCCATTGAAGAGAGGCTTTACTCTCGGTCTCCCCCGATTACGCCCCCTCTGCCCCCGCCAACGACTCTATTTAAACCTCGGCCACCCCCTCGTCCAGCCCGCACGCCTGATCGCACTGAGAAATACCTTTTAGCACCTCACCACCGCCTTCGCTCCAGCCACTGCTCGCCGTCACCGGTGACCCCCTCTGTCCTCGTCGACCGCACCGCTGTGATCGCAAGCACCACCCCAACCTCGGCCACCACTCCGTTGTCGATGACCCTCGCCGGAACGCCACCACCGCCGAGGACCCGAACACCTCCGCTGCCCTCGCTCGTCGCCGGCCACGCTCCGACGACCCCAAGTCCCTCCGACGGTACCCTCTTGTCCCCCGCAGTGTACTGATTCCATTTTAGCCCTTAGAATCGACCGCCATAGCTCGCCGTCGCCACTGTACCCACGCCGTCGCCGGAGAAGACGACCGGCACGGGTCGAGTACCCGTGCCGTGTCGGATCTAATCCCGGTCATGCGATCTGGATCTAACGGTGATGAATAAATCCTCTGTGTGGTTTAATCCACGCCGTTGGATGTGAGCGAAGGGGTACGTTTTAATCTTGTGCATTCGTTAATATTTAAAAACCCACGTTTAATCTGGGTCGTCCAATGTGTACCGGTTCGGTCTTTTAATCTCGTGCATCCATTTTCATTTAAACCTCCCGCCTCGCCCGTGGCCGCCCGATCGCGATCCAACGGTGGATCTCGATCCGGCGCACGTGCACAGTGCGCGGGGTTCACCATGAGCCTGGCTCACCGTGGACCCGAGACTGTTTTGGGATTTAATTTAAATTCCAGAAATGCTTTTAAACTTCCAAAATTCATATCTTGCGCATTTTAACTTCAAAAATTACCATTTCAATTCCAGAAAATTTGTAATATTATTCTCTACATGTTAATGCAATAAAAACAGTATACTTACTTTGAATATTTCATCCTTATTTAATAAAGTATTCAAATGCCCTTAGAATAAATTACAAATTTAATTATTTAAATTTCAGCAAAACTTCATATTTGTTCATTTCCTGTTAACATGACGACATCGCCGAGCAGCCGGAATACATCCCGGAAGTCCCTCCTTCCCCTTTTGCTGAACAAGGCAAGTCACCAAACCACTCTTTTGAGCATGTTGAACCCATGTTTTACTAAACTACCGCTAAAACACATAGGATATACATGCATTAGTCAAATGGAACCCTTACAATATATTTATTAGGATCCCCCGACCTTGATGTTCAACCCAAGCCATGCTAATATGATTAGTGTTATTAGCTAGTGTCCAATGTATCAACACGATTGCTATAGGATTAAAAATGAGTCATAGCAATTGGAATCTACTATATGATCCTCGATATTCTTATCTCTGGAATGCTGTTGGTGATAGAGTTATGGTTGTGAGTGTATGCATGGTGGGTTCCGGGTGCAAGCTAGGGCATTTGTCGGTAGCACCCGGAGCACTATAAGGATCGGTCTGCGGGATCCGTTGCAATACACTTCCGTACTAACCACAAGTCTAATGGGTAAGTCCTAACTAAGGTATGGAGTGTCCCAAACCGAGGCCACCACTTGGAGATGGGTCAAGCAGCACCTACGGGTGGCTTGTACCGACGTGGCGCAAAAGGGGGTGCGACGTTAATAGGGATGCGGCCCGACGCGCCGACGAAACCTAGAGCGGGTGGTTATCGCTTGGAGAATTTCATGCTGAGGTTTTGGCACGAGTTCTCGTGGTATGGGTCATCTCGTTACACTTTGGTGTATGGGATGAGTGCGTGCCTTGTGGGTACAATAGTACATCTCTGATCAGAGTCATAAATCTTTTCGAAAAGCCGAGCCCACGGTCAAGGGCAGGTTGCGTGACATCCCATAGTTAGTTTATTTTGGAATGAACATGCATGATGGTTTGACATGTAAGGACCGTTGTGCGAGGAGGGAAAATGTACTCCTCGAGTTTGATAGTATTATGATGTTCATGTTTATTATTCCGCATGATTAAATTTGACTACACTAAATTTGACACACAATTCAGAGGATGCCTACTATGAGGATGGTCTGGAGTAGCGACCCAGTCAAGAAGAAAGATCCTGAAGAAGATGTTTGTCATGCAGCTTATTTTTATTATTGTTTTTATTTAACTCTTATGTAATAATATGGTCTGCGCACCATGAATGTTTGCCTGTATGTACGTTGTCGAATGATGAACCTCTTTTTATTATTGTTTTTCTATGGAAATTCAATAATGTTCTGATTCGATAAATCGGGGGGGCACAGTTGTGACTCTCTGCTCTGATCCTAGAGTATCGGTGTCCTGCCCATAAAGTGCCTCAAATGGGGACATCTGCAGGCTGACTTGATAGCTGTTGTTGTAGGAGAACTCCGCATAGGGCAAGTTCTTATCCCACATTCCACGAAAGTCTAGAGTGCATGCTCTAAGCATATCTTCCAATACTTGGTTCACCCTTTTGGTCTGACCATCGGTCTGTGGATGATAGGCGGTACTGAAATTCAGCCAGGTGTCGAGTTCTTCTTGAAGATTCTTCTAGAACTTGGAGGTGAATTGACTCCCTCGGTCGGATACGATCTTCTTTGGAACTCTGTGTAGGCACACGATCCGGGTCATGTATAACTTAGCCAATCTCACGACGTTGTATGTCGTCTTGACGGGGATGAAATGAGCCACCTTGGTGAGTCGACCAATGATCACCCAGATAGAGTCATGACCATCTTGGGTCCTAGGCAACCCTGTGATGAAGTCCATCCCTACTTCTTCCCACTTCCATTCGGGGACCTTGAGGGGTTGCAATAGTCTGGTAGGTCTCTAGTGCTCTGCCTTGACTCATCGGCATGTGTCACACTTGGCCACATACTTAGCTATTTCCCTCTTCATGCTGACCCACCAATATTTCTCCTTTAGGTCTTGGTACTCCCAGGATGTATGGAGTATAGGGTCTCATGGGCTTCTTGAAGGATGAGGGCCTTCAGCTCTGGCTTGTCGGGCACGCATATCCGGTTTCCGAACAAGATGTTACCGTTCTCATCTTCGGAGAACCCTGGGGCTTTACCCTTCCTCATATTCTTCTGGATCTCCAAGATATCGGAGTCTTCCTTCTGTGTCTCATGGATCTGGTCCATTAAGACATGCCTAGCGTCTAGGGCAGCGAGATACGCTTTGGTGGTGATCCCTAGATTCAACCTTTCCATCTCCTTGTATAACAACGGGGCCTGGTCTTGCACCATGATGGCATTACAGTACCCCTTCCGGCTTAGGGCGTCTGCCACTACGTTGGCCTTGCCTGGATGATAGTGGATGCCCAAGTCCTAATCCTTGATCAACTCCAACCACCTTCTTTGTCTGAGGTTCAGGTCCGGTTGGGTGAATATATACTTAAGGCTTTTATGGTCGGTGAAGACCTCACACCGATTATTGAGAAACCATGTTGAAGAATATGGTTTTGATATTCCATATGTGATGAGTGATTGTCAACGGAAGTCAAAGGAAAGGAGAGATGAAGACCTGCCGAGTCTAAGGCGCATGTGACTCAGGTACACGGGCAGTGAGCGACGACCGGGCAGAGGAGCCGCGGAGTCGGGCTGGCCCAATCCGGGTACATGGCTAGGAGCGACAGATGATCCACTGGTCTGTTGACTGAGTTTGACTCAGGTACACGGGCGGCGAGAGATTGCCGAGCTGAGGAAGCTGCGGGGTCGGGTCGGCCCAATCCGGGTACCCGGTGCGAAGACGGTGGACGCTTTGTTAGTTTCGACGTAAAACTGACAATCTATGTTTAATGCGTTTTTAGGATATTAATATTTAGTTTTTAAGTTTAGAATATTTTTATTTGAGTCAGGTTATTTTTCTAAGAATATTTTATTAATTTTCGGAATTTATTTTAGAGTCAGTTTATTTTACCCGAGGGTAAATTAGTCTTTTTATGTATTAGGAGTCGCCTATAAATAGGCTCCTATCCCCTTGGGGATAGATGACTGTTTTTTCTTTTCCCTCAGATCAATCTACAGTCCAGCTTTTAGTTCTCGTCACCACAAAATTTCTTTCTCACGCGATTTTTTTTACGGCGTTGGTACTGGTTTCTCCTCCGCGGGCGGCAGCCGTTCCCTGTGGCCGCGCTGTTTCTCTGGCGCGCAGAAGCTTTCTGGCTTCTCCCTTTCCATAAGCCAGCGTGGCCCCACAAAAATAAAAAGCAGCGACGCAAGGACTTCTGCAGAGTGACGTGCGCACGTTGCATGCCTAGCGAGTAGACGCGTCAGGGAGACCAGGTAGGCAGGCAGGCGCACAATTTGCTTTTGGCCAGGAACAATTTTTTTTCCTTTGGAGAAAGTGCAGGCCAGAGGTTCAGTTTCTTGGCTGCGGGACACGGAGGTTCGCGGACGACCGGCGGAAGCAGAATGACGACAACGTATGCAGGTAATTAATCTAATCTCCTATTCTCTAGGTAGATCAAATCAGTTAGATAAAAATCTATTAATTAATTAGCTGAAAATCTATTTAGATATTTAGAATTTTCATGATTAAATTTTTATCGGCAGAAATTTTATTAGTGCTTGGTTGCTTTTATTTAAGTAATTTTAATCTGCTCATATTAATAAAAATTATCTATATTAGTACTATTTTTATTCTCTTTTTTTAGGCGCAATATTTTAGGATTAGTTCTGAATTAATTTTTAATTATCCTAGATTTATTCATTTGATTAGTATTTTATTTCTAGACTGAAATATCATTATTTCAAGTCTTTATTTAGATATTTTGCGGACGTTATTAAATATTTCTAGTGCCAATTTTATCTATTGCTGTATTTCTGTTTAGTTTATTTTTAATATCATTTTAAATGGCATACCGGTCATTTTTTAAGCTAAACAACTTTAATTCCAGTACTTGTTAATATTATTTGTCTGGTTAAGTGTGTTTGGGTTTGGGATTAAATCATAGTTTAGCAAGAAATTTTTAGGCGCCCATTCACCCCCCCTCTGGTCGCTACTATCGGTCCTACAAGTGGTATCAGAGCAAGGTTAGGTCTTTCTAATATCTTAACCGATTCTAAAACCTAGGTAGTGATCATGACGTCTTCTGGTAAAATCCCGTCCCTAGAAGCTTTTGGCTACACTTATTGGAAGACTCGCATGCGAGCATACCTTATGAGCCAGAGCTCGGACATATGGGAGATTTGTGTTCATCCTAATTTCACTATAACGACTATTGCTGCGGATACTGCTGAAACTATAATTACCCAGCATAAAAATAATAGTAAGGCGGTCAATATTTTATTTTCTGGTCTATGTCCTAGTGAGTTTGAGCGTGTTAGCCATCTCACCACTGCTCGAGAGATCTAGGCTACCCTCCAGGCACACCATGAGGGGACAGCTCAGGTTAAGGCTAGGCTCTACCAGACCTATCGGCGGGAGTATGAAAATTTCTCACAGAAGTCGGGTGAGACTGTTGAGGCTTTGTTTGGTCATTTTCAATCGATCATTAACAAGCTTCGCGTCAACAAGGCCAAGTGTGATCAGCTGGTCTCGGATCATGAGCAGGAGCTTAAGGTACTCCATACCTTGGACCCTAAGATCTGGGAGATCAAGGTCTCTTCTATTGTTGAGAGCGCGTCTTATGATACCTTGACCGTCGCAGAGCTTTTTAGTAAGCTCAAGGCCTTAGAGGTCGATATTCAGTTGAGATCAAATCTCACTGATTCTGGCTCAAAGACTCTGGCGCTTGCTACACCATCGGCTGATCCTAATGCCATGAGTTGTACTGCTTTTTCCTTGATGTCTATCTCCAAGGAACAACTTGATACTCTAGGAGACAATGATTTGTGCCTGTTTAACAACCGGGTGCGACATGTTTATGATAAGCGAATGTTTAAGAGACACGGCACAAAATCCGGATGCTTTGAGTGTGGTGACCCAGGTCATTTTATCGCCGACTACCGCAAGTAGAATAATTACAAGAAGGGCACCGGCGGCAACTCCTACAACTCCGGCAAGTATGACAACTCCACAAAGGGCAAGCCCAAGACAAGATTTTTTTGAAAGGCTCTGAAGGATTACATGCGTGAGAACAAGAAGCGAGACAAGACCTTCTTTGCCGAGATGGAGAAAAGATACTCCAAGAGATCCTCGTCTTCCTCCTCGTCTTCAAGTTCAAGTGATGAAGAGGTCATGATCAGGAAAGGGAAGGACAGGGACAATCCGGTGGGTCTCTGTTTCATGACCTTCGGGGACAAGCCTAAGAGTCGCTCACGTCACAGCCGAAGACCCCACAAGAGCTTCTGCTCAATGGCTCTTGGGGAGAAGAAAGAAAAGGACTCCTCCGATGACTCCGACGATGATGACGATGAGAAGGTATCATCCTATGAATAAGAAGTTGTTAATTTATTAGAACAGAACCGTCAGGAGTTGAAGTATAGGGAGAAACTGCTTAGAGGGGCTAAGAAGAGGATAGATGAGCTTGAGAGTGAGCTTGCCACAACAAATGGCAAGATTGAGAGTCTGTCTTCTTCCCCTTGCTTGGATGATAGGGGTGAGTGCCCTAACTGTGAGGTGCTGTTGTGTGACCTAACGACTCTTAAGTCCAGGTACACAGAGAGAGTAGATGAGAGAGACGCTTTGGCCACTGAGCTTGAGAGCGCTCAGCAAGATCCGAAAGATGCTCATGTCACTGTCGTCGCACCTTGTGTAGACTGCACATCCCATTTAGCTAGTATAGCCGAGCTGAGAGCCAAGAGTGATGAGCAGTTGAGCGAGTTAGCTGGAGTGAGAGCTGAGTTGGAGCAGACTAAGCTAGAGCTTGAGACCTTGTTAGTTCCATCCACTGTTTGTGAGAGCTGCTTATCCATTAGAATGGAGTTGATTAAGCTAAAAGCTGAGAAGTCTGTCGAAGTTGATAAAGAGTGTGAGATCTGCTTGTCTCAGGTGGAGGTGTTAGCTTCTTTGAAAGAGGAGCTAGCTGATGTTCAGAACGAGAACTTTTACCTCCGTTCAATCCTGAGTTGGATCAGTGCTAAAGAGCCACAACTCGGCATGATGATCCAGCAGTTCAAGAGACAGGATGGTTTTGGGGTAGGTTACACATATACCAAGGCTGATTTTGAGAGCGCCATTAGCCGTGCAGTGGAGTGGAGTAAGATGACTCCTGAACAAAGATATCCCAAGACTCACTCCACTGAGTCCTTTAAAGATAGTCAGCCCAAGGATGGAGTGATCCAAGAACAACCTAAAGCTCCACCTAAGAAGCAGATCTGGGTTCCTAAGCCTAAAACTCTTCACACTTCTCTTGATTCTTTACCTGGACCCTCTCACACCAAAGATGATACACCAAACACCACCAAGCCTAAGAATCCCAAGCCTCAACCACATACCAAGAAGCCTACCTATCACTGTGAGTTTTGTCAGAGAGACGGGCATCTTGAGGAGTTTTGCTTCAGGAGGAAGCGGGTTGAGTGAGCAGAGAGAGATCGAGGTGGGCAGGAGAATTTCTTCCAGCAGAGTGGTAGACAGAGAGTTCCTCGACGTAGAGAGAGGCTAGAGGCCAGGCCACGTCGTGTAGGTGGTGGTAGAGGAGATGGTTTTTATGATCGTGCTCCGGAGGGTGATTTTCATTCCGGTAGAGTTCCAGATCGTTATGGATACGACTTTGAACCTCGTGGCCATGATTTTAGGAAGAACAGAGGACCGCGCTTTGATCCGTGTTTTAGTCTAGACTCATATGATTCCTTTTGCTTTCCTACATACGCGCAGATGGCTCGACACTGGTTCAACACTTTTACTAAACCTGGCATTGGACCATTTGGTCCCACTCATGATTATTGATCTTGATTTGGGAGTTGTGTATCCTTTTGGGGATATTTTGAGTCAGTTTTTTCATCGGTATCAGTTTTTTACTTTCTTTTTATTTTTTATTGAGTCTTTTTGTGTGCGTTCATATCATGCATAATCATCAATCACATTTTGAGCTTGCTTCTGTTATATGATTAATCTGCCTTAATTTCTCTAGCTAGTATATGTTTTTGATTACCTGTTGATGATCATGTTCTGGTTCAGTTCACATGATATATCTGATATTTGTCATATGCATGGCTTTTATGCTTTAAAATTGAAAAATGATCACCATTGCTTCTGGTAACTAGCATGTGTAGGTTGAATGCTTTTGCTATCTTTTACATGCCTTGTAGCTAGATCATTACTTAGATGCAGATATGCAACTTGGACATCTATATGCTTTAAATATGAAAATTGTGCTATAAAAATGGTAAAAAATTCAGAAAAAGAAAAATTTATGCATTTTTATGATTATTAGAAAAGATCCAGGTGGGTTTGCTTTGTCGCATTGCATTTTTCTGGACTGCTTACCATAGCACTTTGGTATGAACTAGGACGGTGTAATGTATGCCAAGACCAATGTCTTAAGCTTCTGATGGTCCAGTTCTGGCCTAGGCTTGACTTGGTCGGTTAGCATAAGGTTTGACACGCAAATAACCCCTGGCAGAAATGAAAAAATATAAAGAAAAAGTCTGAATTTTTTTTAAAAAAATGACAAGTTTGCTGAAGCACTTTGTTTTGGACAATGCTTATCTTGGTAGATATCAGTTAGCTTTTGCATATCATGCTTTACTTTGCTTGTCTACTAGAAAAAGTGGTGATGCTTTTGTTTTTTTTTTGACGAGAACTAAAAATGTGTGCTAATGACTTTCTTAAGATATCATCTATTGCACTGATCATGTCATGTATTTTAGATAGTATATCTTTCGCTATACCTATTAGATGTTGTAATTGCAGTCAATCATATCTAAGAAGCATGCTTTTCACACTCCACTTGCACCCCATCTGCATTCATGGCATATTTTGAGGGGGAGCTGCATTTCAGGGGGAGTTTGTGTCTATGTCTTTCTAGAGTGTATTTAGTCTCACTTGATGAGTCCAATTGTCAACAAGAGAGAGAAATTTTGGAGTATATTTTTTAGCTTTCTCTGGGATTTATTTCAGGGGGAGTTCCTTGTTGGTAATTCTGAGATTTGCATTTTTTTAGTCTTTATTTTTGGTTAACCATAATGACCATTTTTTCTTGCTTCTGTTTGGCTTTTGGTCAATAGGGTTAAACTTTTATTTTCTTTCTTGTATTTTCTTTTGTCTGTTTTTTCTGTTTCCACATGTTTTGCAGGTTCTGGAGATGAGCTGAAAAGGGTGTTGACAATGCACTCATCAAGGGGGAGATTGAGAAACCATGTTGAAGAATATGGTTTTGATATTCCAGATGTGATGAGTGATTGTCAACGGAAGTCAAAGGAAGGGAGAGATGAAGACCTGCTGAGTCTGAGGCGCATGTGACTCAGGTACACGGGCAGTGAGCGACTGCCGGGCAGAGGAGCCGCGGAGTCGGGCTGGCCCAATCTGGGTACATGGCTAGGAGCGACAGATGATCCACTGGTTTGTTGACTGAGTTTGACTCAGGTACACGGGCGGCGAGCGATTGCTGGGCTGAGGAAGCTGCGGGGTTGGGTCGGCCCAATCCGGGTACCCGGTGCGAAGACGGTGGACGCTTTGTCAGTTTCGACGTAAAACTGACAATCTATGTTAAATGCATTTTAGGATATTAATATTTAGTTTTTAAGTTTAGAATATTTTTATTTGAGTCGGGTAATTTTTCTAAGAATATTTTAGTAATTTTCGGAATTTATTTTAGAGTCAGTTTATTTTACCCGAGGTTAAATTAGTCTTTTTATCTATTTGGAGTCGCCTATAAATAGGCTCCTATCCCCCTGGGGATAGATGACTGTTTTCCTTTTCCCTCAGATCAATGTACAGTCCAGCTTTTAGTTCTCGTCGCCACAAAATTTCTTTCTCAGGCGAATTTTTTTTCACGACGTTGGTACTGGTTTCTCCTCCGCGGGCGGCGGCCGTTCCCTGCGGCCGCGCTGTTTCTCTGGCGCGCAGAAGCTTTCTGGCTTCTTCCTTTCCACAAGCCAGCGCGAGCCCCACAAAAATAAAAAGCAGCGACGCAAGGACTTCTGTAGAGTGACGTGCGCACGTTGCATGCCTAGCGAGTAGACGCGTCAGGGAGACCAGGTAGGCAGGCAGGCGCACAATTTGCTTTTGGCCAGGAACAATTTTTTTCCTTTGGAGAAAGTGCAGGCCAGAGTTTCGGTTTCTTGGCTGCAGGAGACGGAGGTACGCGGATGACCGGCGGAAGCAGAACAACGACGACGTATGCAGGTAATTAATCTAATCTCCTATTCTTTAGGTAGATCAAATCAGTTAGATAAACATCTATTAATTAATTAGCTGAAAATCTATTTAGATATTTAGAATTTTCATGATTAAATTTTTATCGGCAGAAATTTTATTAGTGCTTGGTTGCTTTTATTTAAGTAATTTTAATCTGCTCATATTAATAAAAATTATCTATAAGCAATTTTAGGATTAGTTCTGAATTAATTTTTAATTATCCTAGATTTATTCATTTGATTAGTATTTTATTTCTAGACTGAAATATCATTATTTCAAGTCTTTATTTAGATATTTTGCGGACGTTATTAAATATTTCTAGTGCCAATTTTATCTATTGCTGTATTTCTGTTTAGTTTATTTTTAATATCATTTTAATTGGCATACCGGTCATTTTTTAAGCTAAACAACTTTAATTCCAGTACTTGTTAATATTATTTGTCTGGTTAAGTGTGTTTGGGTTTGTGATTAAATCATAGTTTAGTAAGAAATTTTTAGGCGCCCATTCACCCCCCTTCTGGTCGCTACTATCGGTCCTACAATTACCCACAAGATAATGTCTCCATATCTTCAAGGCGTGAACCACGACTGCTAATACTCAGCTGACGAGAGGCATAAGATATCACCTTCCCATCTTGCATCAAGACACATCCCAACCCTTGACGAGAGGCACCACAGTAGATGTGGAAGTTCTTCTGGATGTCTGGCAGGGTAAGAATCGGGGCTGACACGAGCTTCTTCTTGAGGGTCTAAAAGCATTCTTCACAATCTGAAGTCCATTCGAACTTTACTTCCTTCTGTAGTAGTCTGGTCATGGGCCTGGCTATTTTTGAGAAGTTCTCGATGAATCGGCGGTAATATCTGACCAATCCTAGAAAACTCCGGATCTCGGTCATGTCCTTCGGTTGTAACCAATTGGTCACTACTTCTACGGTGGTAGGGTCCACTGCTATTCCTTTGGCAGGTATGACATGGCCGAGAAACTTCACCTCAGATGACTAAAACTCGCACTTGCTGTGTTTGGCGTACAATTGCTGCTCCCTTAACTTCCCTAGGGTCAGACAGAGGTGGGTTTCATGCTCTTCCTTGGTCTTGGAGTAGACAAGGATATCGTCGATGAATACCACAATGAACTTATCCAATAACTCCATGAATACATTGTTCATCATGTTCATGAAGAAGGCCAGGGCATTCGTGAGTCTAAACGACATCACAATATACTCGTATAGTCCGTAGCGGGATGTGAAGGCAGTCTTAGGGATATCTTCTTCCCTAATTCTTAGCTGGTGGTAGCCCGACCTGAGGTCGATCTTGGAGAACACTAAGGATCCCTTAAGTTGATCGAATAGGTCGTCGATCCGAGGCAGCATGTACTTGTTCTTGATGGTCACATCGTTCAAGGCCCTATAATCCACGCACATTCTCTTGGTCTTGTCTTTCTTCATGGCGAAGAAGACCGGTGCACCCCAAGGTGAGGTACTCAGTCGAATGTACCCTTTCTATTCCAAATCCTCAATATTGCTCTTTACCTCAGCTAGTTCATTGGCGGCCATCTGGTATGGGCGCTTGGAGATTGGGGTGGTCCTGGGGACAAGCTTGATTCTGAATTCGATGTCCCTCTTGGGAGGCATCCCTGGCAGGTCTTCCGGGAAGACGCCCATGTATTCTCTAACGACGAGCACTTCCTATAGGGCTAGCGAGTGAAGAGATACCCCGCTAGGACCACGGGACGTCATCTTAAAGGTGGCGACTTCGTCTCCAGAACTAGTCACGGTGACAGACTTACTAGCGCAGTCTATTACTCCCTTGTGCTTCATCAACAAGTCCATCCCTCGAATGAGTTCGAGTCTGGTGCACTCGATAAGAATTGGCTTGGCTCAGAATAACACCCCTTGGATTTCTATCCTTACCCTTGGGCTGAATAGATTAGCTAGGGTCCTCTTGCCGGGGGTGGCGATCATCATGGGGACGGGCAGAGGGAGTACATCCAAGTTATTTGTTCTCACAAAACCTTCTTATATGAAAGAATGTGTTTCCCTAGAATCAAACAACACTATCGCAGGTATGGAATTTGTTGTGAACATACCGAGTACGACTTCGGGGGCCTCCTGAGCTTCCTCGGCGCTGATGTGATTGACGTGGGCACGAAACGCTTGATTGGGCACCGCGCCTTGGGGTTGCTTGGGGTGAGGACACTGGTGGGAGTAGTGCCCTTCCTTCCGACAGTTGAAGCAGACGATCGGTTTGCCGTTGCGGTCCCTCAACATCGAGGCTTTGGCGGCAGGAGCTGGTTGAGCAACTGGAGCTGGTGGAGCAGAGCGAGGATTCCCAGCGTTAGAGCCACTGGCGGCATGCGGCGGCTTGTAGACGGGTCGAGGATTGTAGGCGGGTCCTGGTGGTGGAGGGATGAAGCGGGGCCTTTGGGTGTTCCCTTGATGATGCTTGAATGCGATCATCTTCCTCTTCTTGAGGTCCAGCTTGTTCTTCTCGGTCTCTTGGATGAGAGCCTTGTTCACCAATCGCAGGAAGTCGGCGTAGTCGGTGGCGACGAGATGTATGGAGAGTTCATCCTTTAGTCCCCTGAGGAACTTAGCCTGGCAGAGAGCATCGGTCCACACTTCCTACGGCGCATAGCGGGCCTGACGGTTGAACTCATGGAGATACTCCATGACAGTCCGGCTTCCCTGTTGCAGGTCCCAAAACTCCTATTGTTTGACGACGACAACTCTGGCGGGGACGTGAGCCGTGCGGAAGGTGGTGGTGATTTCCGCCCAAGTCACCTCGTGGTCCTCTGGCTAGGACTCACGGTAGTTTTCCCACCATTCCGCAGTGGGTCCCTAGAGTTGGTGGGTGGCGAACGCCACTCGCTACTGGTCGGAGCACGGAAGGAGGTCCAACTTCTTCCCGATGGTCCAGAGCCAATCGTCGGCCTCCATGGGGTTCGTCGTGCTGGAGAAGATATGGGGCCTCACGTGCAAGAACTCTGAGAGTTGAGGTGCGGGAGCGGGAGCCGGTGGACGAGGGATTGGCTCCACATTCTGTTGTTGCAGCCAATCCAACTGAGCCTGTTGGTGCTACATTTGAGTTAGGAGGGCGGTGAACAACTGGTTTTGGTTCGCCATCATTTCCGCCAAAGTGGGATGGTTGACGGATGGCGGCCCAGTTTGGCGTTGGCCTGTTGCACCCTAGTTGGGCACAACACTTTCGGGCAGGCCGTTGGTCACCCCTTCTCCGCTGTTGGAACTGGTGTTCTGGTTGTCGGCCATCTTTTGAGACAACAATATTTTCAATTATAAGAGAAAGACTTAAAAAGGATTTATTCTCCAAAGAAAGAAATAGTTAAAAGGGAATTTTATAGAAGTGGCACCAAAGTGTTTATTATGTCCAAGCTCTTATTTTTACGCCACCCACAACAAAAAGTTTTTGCGGATGGTACCACAATCATAAAATGTAAAACAATCAACGAGATCTATCATCTAAGGGAGTCTACTCATTGCCCGAGGCAGTCTCCGTGCTCTCAGAACCACGAGCATCCTAAGGGTCGGTGGGCTCGACAAACTTCTTGATGATGGGGTCGGCGACAATGGTGGGGCGCGGTGCAGTGGCGCTGGAGCTAGATGGTCCGGCGGGTGCGAGCGGCGGCGTGATCCTCTTGGGGCGAGGGGCTGGCTCACGGATGGGCTTCTTCCTCCTCGGGGCGAGGGGAAGCATCTTTGCGATGTCCTTCTGCAGCTGTATGATCTTGCACTGCAGCTCGCCATTCTGTTGGATCAAGCCCTTCGTCTCCTAACGAAGGAACTCAACAGCCTCGTGGTGCTCCTCGACGTCGAGCACAGACTCGATGTGGAGATAGTCCATAGCCTGGATAAGACGCGTCTGCCGGGCCATGACCGGATCGCGGTCGGAGTGGGCCCCGATGTAGATGCTGCGGTGGGCACCGGGAGTACGCATCGGTACTAGCCAGAATGATGAGTCCCTAAGATGATCATCGTACATCATCCCCAGCTCCATGAGGGCCTAGAGGGCAGCGCACTGGCACGCGACGTCGAAGGTCGGGCCCCAAGTGATGTTGTGAAGAACGACAGGTGGTCGCCGGACCCGTGAATCGTGACGGAAATGTCACAAGGTCCTACAAACTCCTCCATGTAGACGTTGTGGAACTCGGGCTCGAAGGTGAAACTGAGAAAGGTCACCATCATCCGGAGCTCCCAGATGAATCCCTCAAAGTGGCGGCAGAAGCTGTGGACGTGGTGGACAAGCATCTACAAATACAACAAGTTAAAAAGAGTAAGGGGAGGAACAAAGTGATTAAGTTGGTTTTTACGAATTGGATTTTAACAAAACTAAGCATTAGGCTGGTCCGTTTGGCTTCCTACAGTCAAGTAGGCTCTGATACCATTTTGTGACGCCCCAATTTTACCAAATCGGAACATTATTGAATTTTCATAGAAAAACAATAATAACAAGAGGTTCATCATGCGACAACGTACATACAGTCAAACATCCGTGGTTCACAGACCACATTATTACACAAGTGTAAAATTAAAAGAAATTATGTAAATAAACTGCATGACGAACGTCTTCTTCAGGATCGGGTTCTTGACTGGGTCGCTACTCTAGACAATCTTCCTCATAGTAGGCAGCCTCTGAAGTGTTTGTCCAATGGGTATGAGTACAACAGTACTCAACAAGCCACTGAGAATGTAATAATAATGCGGGATAATAACAAGGAATGATAATGGCTTAAAGTGCGGAAAAGTACACTTTTTCGGTTGCAGCATTTAGTGTAGTCAAATTTAATTATGCGAAAATAATAAACATGAACAATTTAATATCATATAACTCGAGGAGTACGTTTTCCCTCCTCGCTCAACAGTCCTTACATGCCAAGTCATCATGCAACATTCATAAAGGTAAACTAACTGCGAGTAGTCATGCAACTTGCCCTTGACCGTGGGCTCGGCTTTTCGAAAAGATTGAAACTCTGATCAAAGGTGTACCACTGTACCCACAAGGCACGCACTCATCCCAAACACCAAAGTGTAACGAGATGACCCATACCACGGGAACACGTGCCAAAACCTCAGCATGAAATGCTCCAAGCCGATAACACCCGTTCTATGTTTCATTGGCTCGCCCGGCCACTCTGGGCTAACGTCGCACCCCCTTTTGCGTCACGTCGGTACAAGCCACCCGCAGGTGCTGCTTGACCCATCTCCAAGTGGTGCCTCGAGTTGGAACACTCCATACCTTAGTTAGGACTTACCACTAGACTTGTGGTTAGTACGGAAATATATTGCAATGGATCCCGCAGATCGGTCCTTATAGTGCCCCGGGTGCTACTGACCAATGCCCTAGCTTGCACCTGGAACCCACCATGCTTACACACTTAACCAAAACTCTATCACCAATAGAATTCCAGGGATGAGAATAATGGGGATCATATAATGGAACCCAAATCTCTACGACTCATTTTTAACCTATAGCAATTGTGCCAATACATTGGACACTATCTAATAGTACTAATAATATGGTGACAAGGAGTTTATGCTCAATAGCATGGCTTGGGTTCGTAGTTCAAGGTTGGGGATCTAAATAAATATAATGTAAGGCTTAAATTTGATTAATGCATGTAATACCTATGTGTTTTAGCAATAGTTTAAGAAAACTAGGTTCAATATGCTAAAAAACTTAGTGTGGTGACTTGCCTTGTTAAGCGAAAGGCAACAGTGGAACTTCTGGGTAAAATTCCGGCTCCTCGGTGGCGTCGTAGTCTTCTCGATACACATAATAAACATTACATTCAATAATCATTCCAAAATCACATAACAAACATAAAGGTTTTGATTGGGCTAAAATACTTGAAGTGAAGTCATTAACTATTCTGAAATTATTATTTAAATTTTTAAGACAATTTTATGGAGTTCTGGATTTTTCTAAAAGAATTATGAATTTACCCTAAAGTGTTTTTAAATACTTTATTAAATAAAAGTAAAATGCTCAAAGTAAACCTACTGTTTTTATTGCATAAACATGTAGAGAATAGAAATATAAATTATCTAGAATTGAAATGGTTAAATTTGGAGTTAAAATGAGCACTATATGAATTTTTGAAGTTTAAAACAATTTCTGTAATTTATTTTAAATTAAAAACAGTCGTCGGTCCACGGTGAACCGAATCCACCATGAACCTACGCACTGTGCACGTGGACCGGATCCAGATCAGCCATCGGATTGCGATCGGACGCGCGAGGGCGGGGCGGGCAGTTTAAATGAAAACGACGGCTGGGATTAAAAGGTCGAATCGATACGCGATGGATGGCCTAGATTTACTTCGGGTTTTAAATATAAATGGATGGTTTAGATTAGAACGTAACGTTTCGCCGAGATCTGACGGATCTGATTAAACTGAGCGAACGATTTAATCGTCACCGTCGGATCAAGATCGCACGGCCGCGGTCAAATCTGACACGACACGGGTACTTTACCCATGCCGGTCGTCTTCTCCGGCGACAGTGACGGGCTAGCGGCCACGGCGAGCGATGGCAGTCGATCCTAGGGGCTAAAATGGAATCAGTACAGTGCGGGGGTCAAGAGGGTACCGTCGGTGAGGCTTGGGGTCATCGGGTTGCGGCTGGCGACGAGCGGGGGTGGCAAAGGCGTTCGGGTCCTCATCGACGGTGGGGTTCCGGTGGGTCTCATTGATGAAGAAGCGGTGGCCGATGTCAGGGTGGCGTCAGCGGTCACGATGGTGCGGTTGTCGAGGACATGGGAGGACTCCGGCGATGGTGAGCGATGGCTGGAGTGCGGGCGGAGGAGTGGTGTTAAAAACCGGCGTGCGGGTGTTCTGTTCGGTCCAAGTGCGAAATGGCATGAGGGCTGAATGCGGTGGTGGCCGAGGGTTTAAATAGGGGGCGCCGGTGGGGTCAGAGGGGGCGTAATCGGGGGAGGCCGAGAGTAAACTCTCTTTAATGCTGGCGAGATCATCCCGTGCATGCGCGCGCTGGTTCCAGGGCGATGACGCGTCGGCGTAAAGGGGGAAACCATCGGCGCATCGGGGGGAATTTAATGGCGGCGTCGATTTAATGGGAGGGGGTCGGCGATGAGCAGATCGCAGGGCGCGGGATTCGGCCGGTGAGGTTTGGGGGCGGTGGCACGAGGTGGATGATGGGTCTGACGGGCGGGGGCCACTGTGAGTGGGGCACGGGGGCACGGGTGCGGCAATGGGCGGGACTGACCGGTGGGGTCGGGCTCGGCCGAGAGGGGAGGTTGGCGCCGACAGGTAGGGCTGAGGTGTCGGGCGCGCGTGCACGGAGGGAGGGAGTCGCTCACTAGTGGGGCCCGTTTGTTAGTGAGGGCACGGGGAGTGAGTGGGTTGGGCCGGCTGGTTGAGGGAGAAGAGGGGGAAGGGGCCGTTACTGTTTAAATTCATTTCTGAATAAATATAATTGCTAAAATTGGTATAAAATATTTGGGTTGCTTCCAAGGGTGATAAAAATTTGTAAAAATTCTCAAAAATAGGTCTTGGCCTTGGGATCACATATAAATTTTCTTAGGCTCTAGTTTGGAAATATCCTCTAGGTTTTAATTTATTTGGTTATAAATAGCATTAAAGGAAATTCAAAAATAATCTTTTCAGAAAAATATAAATAAATTGTATTTTTATTTCTTTGAAAATTTGGGGTGTTACACCAAGTATCCTAGCAAGTGATCACATCCTATTCTCTCGCCTTTCCCTCTAGATACTCGGTGGAGGCCATTGGCTCCCAAGTCGACATGGAATCAGAGTAAAGTGGGGTGTCATGGAAGAGTAGTGGTGCACCAGTGGCCAAGGAAGGGCCTCACAAGGGCAATGGGGATGATGGAATGCTTGGAGAGGGCACGAGGGTGAGAGGCCACAGATGAGGGCAGTGTTACTATTTTGAGAGTATGAATATTATTTCTAAATGATGAATGGTCAGATGCTAGCGCTGGACTGGCAAACCATAACATAGAATGGTACTAACTAATATGGCATGCTACGAGCCAACCCCGATAGGATAGAATGCACATAAAGCAATGAAATCACTACTACAAATCAGTACAAGCCAATATAGTACGCTATAAGAGGAATAGCAAACACCAGTGGCTGGACAAGCAAACACTTTGTTGGTGCATTTTTTGGTCACACTTTGATACACGTGTGGCCTAGGAGATCTTCTTAACTCTAGTGTAGGTCCAACATTCTTAGAAAAAGGGTTCAAGGTGTGCCAATCAGTTTGACCCTACAACTGATAAGGAAACGGAGAAAAAAGTATCAGTAGCATAGCCTATTGGCTATCGAGCTAATGAACACAATAAGGATAGGGTAATTGTGGACTATTATACTGATCAGCCATAGATCCAATGACCACAGGCGAAGTGATCGAGAAAGCATGACATCAGTCGATGAGATAGGTAGCTTACGTATGGGCTGATGAGCGCTTTCTGATGGCAAATAAGATATGGCATCAAATTGAAGATAACCTATTGGCTTGTACTCCGACATAAATAAATAAAATGTGCCATATAACATGTCTATATTATGAAAATCATCACATTAACTAGATCAGACCTAACCAAGACAGTAGCTAATCACGATGGTCTTAATAATATGTCAAAGTATCAGCCCCCGCACTTGGGTCAGTTCGACGATCCAAAAGTGTGCGGATACTTAGGGACAAGCCTAAGCATAACACAGCACCGACATCGCGTTCCGACTACCCTTAAACATGATAAGGGGGTGGAGTCGCTAGGTAATCAGATCACACAGAAATAACCCAATTAGCCGAAAAGAAATATATTAAACAGAACAAATCCACAAGCCGGGCGGAGCATGAATGATCCGAAGTGTACAGTGCGAAGGGTATCACCGAAGGGTACCTTCGGCGTCTGATGCGAAGGGTCCCACCGAAGGGTTCCTTCGGCATTCGGACTGATCTAGTCAAAGACGGGCTCCAAACCGATCTCAACACGATAATCACCTGTGAACAGCGGGGTTCGGTGCGAAGTCTCTGACGCGATAAAACAACTCAAACACAACGCACTGGTGTTACTTTGTCTGAAGCGGGGTACGACATGGCGAAGCCTGTCGTGATGAAGCCTGCTAGCGTGAGGGACTCAGTCAAACCGACAACAGCGTGATGGCCCAACATATGTAGTCAAAGCAGTAATCCCACCGAGGGGTGCTCTGGCAGCCTCCAAAACCAATCTCTTGGCTCCGGACACCTCCGGCGAAGCAGCTCCAAACGTGGAAACCTGCAACAGAACAGATATCAAGTACCAATTTAGCCTGGGGACCGAATTCTACTAAGTGTTGCACTAGAGAGCGAAGGTAGCAATCTGTTACGCAGATTAGCGGATACTTCATAGGCGTAGTAATAAGGCGATAACAAAATATTATGCAGATTAGCGGATACTTCACAGGCGAAGTAACAAGGATTACCACTGTTCTGAAGTGGCCATCGGAGGGCTTCCGGGCAAACCCACGAAGATTGCAGAAAAGTAAAGGTAAAAGTAAAGGTACGGTTCAAAGCTAGGGCTTTGTGTTGATTTGTGTTTGGGGGTGGGTTAATGAATCGGCATCACCCCTATATTTATAGGGGCTAGACGTCTAATCTTCAAGCCTAATCTGGTAGAATTCGGCTTACTCATGCGTAGGGACAAAATTAGCCAGAATCAGACTCAAACTCTATCTCTAGAACTTAGCCCGAAGTGGGCCTTCGGCCAAGCCCGCCGAAGCCTTCTCTTCAGGCCGAAGCTTCGGCGAAGCTTCTGAAGCCCATAGCTCAGTGGGCCTTCGCCCCTGTATGGCTTCGACCCAGTCCAGGACATGTGTATTTTCGGCCCAAATTACCAAAATTGATATTTTGACAACCTTAACCATTAATGCCATTTTTTGCTATCAACACTTAGCATGCAAAAAGATACAATAGCAAGAGATATATGACTTAACCGATGAAGCCTCAAACTACCACACCTAGATCACATCAATCTAAGAGATCAATCTAATGTAGCCTTAGACCTAGCCAATACACCGCGATAAACCGACGATCGTACTGTTTTAGCTAATGTCTTCGAGAAATCAAATTGATGCAGCCATGAAGACACTAATACGATCACTGGGGGTGACAGGACTCACCTCTTCGCTGGTGATCAGAATCCTGCAGCTCAACTCTGAGTGCCGAATCCCGCCGGGATTAACCTTGGTAAGCCAAGGGTGACGATACGTTGAGTAGTTGTTTGATAGAGATGTGTGTTTAACCTAGCTAAATGGTACATATTTATAGTCCGGAGACATATCGTCCAAGAATTATATCATAACCGATTCTGGTTCAAAATTCATCTTCTCATCATCATCTCCTTCATATCCGGCAATGTTATAACAGACGGGCTTCTTTGACCATCTTTGACCGGACTCTCCTTAACTTTTGTTGACCGTACGACATCCTTGTGGGATTTATGAAATCTTGGCATCAATACACTTCTAGACAGCCTTGATGTGAGAGAACACATGTAAAAGCAAGCAGCTACTACATAATTGGTCGGCTGCAATTCCATTACGGTGATCTATGTATGGCACTATCACTAGGCTTTATATCACGGGCTGCTATTGAGTCCTGTTAGGCATGACACGTGCTCGGTTGTGTTCCCAAGTTGTTCAAACGGATGACAGTCTTAGTTTCTTTAACAACTCATTCAAATAGACAAGATAGAATTTGTTCACGTTGGGAGAGTGTGAGGAGCCATGGTGGAGATTATAGACTCATGGCTCTTAGATGATGATTGATTGTCAATAGTGAAGAGATGATGAAGTCCACTGAGGGGAGACATTTTGAAGGGGGACTTCGGAGGAAGAGGTCATGCCATGGCATTAGCCGGTGTGATAGGTATACGGATGGACGATCAGCGAGCTTAAGGAACTGCGGAATCGTAGTGGTCCAATCTGAGTACACGACGCAAGGACGACAAGTGAGTGTAGTGGCGTTGATCGTGTGACTCAGGTACACGGACTAGCGATTGCCGGGCTAAGAGAGTTGTCGGGTCGTGGTGGTTCAATCCGAGTACACGGTGCAAGGGCGACAAGAGGATTTGTCAGTTTCGACTCAAAACTGTCGGATCAAAATGTAAATGTCATAAAATTACCTAGAAATAAAATTTTATTTTTTAGCACTGCAGGCATGGTATTTTTGTATTTTTTTGTTTTTATTTTTAGTCTAAAAAAATATTTCAAGGGTATTTTAGCAATCGTATTTGGGCAACTTATAAAAGACCACCGTATCCTAGGAATACCGAACCCAGTTTTGAAGAACACTTTTAACTCGTTTCAATCCAAAAATCATAAATTACTCTGTGGGGGTGTTCACTATTGTTCTTCTTTCTTCTCGAAGTACCCTGCGACGCCGACGATTTCTTAGGGTTATTTCATCACAGTCGTCTTTTTGTGCATCGAGTATGTCCGGCCAAATATTTTCCGTCGGTGTTTTCTGGCTAATAACTTTGCCGACCATCTTTTTCTGTGCGACTGTGCGCCGTGGGTGTTCTTATTTTTTGCACAAATGTTACGACCAACTCAGTGAGTCTGTGCGCTTGTTCAAGATCATCATCTTGTAAACTTTGGTTGGTTTTGATCTTTGTGATTTGTTTTAAGCACTGCCCCGCCACTACTTTTTATCTACCGGTTGATCATATTTTTCTATGAGATTCCTTGCACCTCTCATGGTTTTGCCTCTTGAGTTGTTTCCTCACCAGCAGATTCACGCACCGCTCAAGGCTTCCGTCCTCGTCCAGGCGTGTGCATGCATCGGTACAGCCTAGAAAACTGCTTGCTGTTTGTTTTTCAGCTTTAGGTACACAAAGATACAATTATCGAAGAGGGGGTGTCTGAGGCGTAAACAATGATTTGTGGAGATGACGATCCGGCATCCGATCCACGAGATCAGCCCTACCTTGCAATCGCTACACCACTACTCCATTGGTTATCAACCAAACACAGTCTGATTGACCTCGCCAAGAAGGATAATCCTTGCTTGTGAATCGAAGAACACAAACAAGAACGCAGAAAACGCAATCGAATTGAAATTCTATTGGAATCTACGAGTTGGGGTTCACTTACAAATCCGGCGAAGCGGCGGCTATCAAAGCAACGTGTAAACTAAACCCAAAAACCCTATATGGATGTAGAAACACCTTATATAGTAGTTCGGGACGCACCCCTAATGGGCTCAACTGGATATACGGCCCAAAGGCCCAATTACGTAGAAAATAACATGCTGACAGATTTTGGACTCTATCTTATTTTGACGATTTCCGTTGATATAGAAGGAATTTTTAAATGAAATCAGTGGCATTGGAAAGTTTCTGAAATTATCTTTTCGTGGTTGGATAGAACATCAAAAACAGAGTCCGTATGCGGCTTGGGCGATGATTTTAGTGTACGCTGCTCCTGAAATCCGAGTTGGACACGAATTATAGTTGGATTGGACTCTCAAATTGGCTTGGACGTCTTTTCTGGTTATTCTCCAACTCTTTGTTTATCTCCAAGTGATTTTCATCATCTACATGGTTTCTAACAATAATAATAATATTAGGTAGTAATTTATTCCCAGTATAATACACTAAGATACTTAGAAATAAGTTGATCTAGAGATTTAATCTTCTTGCTCAAACTTTAATAATTGGATCTTGCTATTCATGTATGGTTGTATCATTGGTAGGGATGTCCTCATCATCCTCCCCTTCTTGATTTGGAGTCATCCTCGACTCAATGTCTATTGGTCCCCAATCAACTTCCATGATAATACAAGAGTTCCATATACATGCATCCTTCTATTGATCCAAGAAAGTATTTCTGAAATTGAAAATGAACGCATATCATGGTGTAGCATCTGAGGTTTAAATATATAAAAATTAAATCTAACATAGAAAGCATGCACCTTAACTTGTTTCCTCAAAATCATGATCCTATCCCAACTGGTGATGTTCTCATCATCCTCCCCCTCTTGAAATAGAGTCGTCCTCGACTCATACTCATCTTTTGCTCCCGTGGTTGGTTTCAATTCTGCAACGTTAAATGTGGAACTAACCCAAAACTTAGGAGGCAAGACAAGTTTATAATTATGTAACTCAACAGAAGATAAAAACTCGGGAGGTATATCAAATTTACACTTTTGTAGCTCAATATGAGATAAATACTTAGTGATAACAGGAGGCAAAGTATAAACTATATTAGTAAGAGATTAGTAAGCAGTTTCACAAATCACAACATAGCACACATTTTGACTATGAATTTCAGTTTGATTAGTTTTATGTGCAAGGATAGAAAAATCTTTTAATTTAATTTCATGCTGAATTTCAAATCTAATATCAAGTTGTTTGCTCTCATTAGTTGACGTCTCGATATCATCTTTAACAATTTCATTAGAAGTTTAAAGTAAAAAGTACATTTCACATCCTCGTGCACAACTGTATAGTTATTAGTCCTATCATGGTGAAGTGCATCATTATCAAATTGCAAAGGGTGTTCTATTATTTCAGCTAATGAAGAAACCTCAACGGGTACCTGTAAGGACTTTTTACCTGACACCTCAACTCGTGTAGAGATGGAAGGCCATATGCTTGTTAATGTTGGTGCAGGTACATGTGCAGGTGCATGACAAATACTTAAAGAAGAAAAATGCTTGGTTAGTGCCGGTGTGCTCGTCACTCGTGGTAGATAGGAGTCTCTTGACTTGTATTGTCGTTCCTGCAATTCTTTCTCTGCAATGATGGCAAGATGGAACAAACAACTAAGAGTTTTAAATTCTTTATTATAAATGATATCTTGAATCTCATGCCTCAATCCATCATAGAAACGCCACATCGTGTCCTCCGAGTGCTCCACAACACCACAACGGGTCATACTCTCTCGAAGGTCAGCATAATACTCTCTCACAGACATGTTACCTTCAACTAAGCATTATAGTTTCTTACACAATTCACGATGATAAGAAGGACAGACAGATTTACTACGCATAGTTCTTTTTAAATGACCCCATGTATAAGGTTGTAATTGAAGTTCACTTATATCTTTCCACCATATTGAAGCACAATTTTTAAATATACCAGTTGCTTGTTTAACTCTATGTTTTTTAGGAAATAGATATAAGTTAAATTTATGATCTACGATCATTTCCCAATCTAGGTATTGTTCAACATCATATTCACCATAAAAAGATGGGATGGTAAACTTACTTTTGATAGAAGAAACATTGTTACCATGATTATTATTTGTCGTGCCTCCCATACATGCCATGGTTAGTAGAAAAGGAAAAAACAATAGGAAAAAATATTAGCCCTATCAACTATTAGGTATTGGAAGGTGCTCTCGCTCACACTCAAGCGTCTTACCACAATCTTACATGGTTCTTACCTTCGCAGGGTAGTGGATGGCACAATCATGGTTGTGGCACAATTCTCAACTAATTGGTGACTTTCAAAGAGAGTGGTATATAATTGCAAAGACTCAAACTGCACCGATCAAAAGTATATCAGAGTGGTACACAGCCCAAAGGCCCAATAATGCAGAAAACAGCATGCCGACAGATTATGGACTCTATCTTGTTTTGACCATTCTCATTGATCTATAAGGAATTTTTAGATGAAACTGGTGGCATTGAAAAGTTTCTGAAGTTATCTTTTCGTGGCTGGGTGGAACGTTAAAAACATAACCCGTATGCAGCCTGGGCGATGATTTTAATGCACGCTATTCCTAAAATCCAAGTTGGACACGAATTGTAGTTGGATTGGACTCTCAAATTGTCTTGGACGTCCTTCCTAGTTCTTCTCCAACTATTTGTTTATCTCCAAGTGATTTTCATCATCTCCATGGTTCCTAACAATAATAATATTATTATGTAGTAATTTATTTCTAAGATAATATAGTAAGATACTTAGAAACGAGTTGATCTGGAGATTTAATCTTCTTGCTCGAACTTTAATAATTGAATCTTGGTATTCATGTATAGTTGTATCATTGGTAGAGATGTCCTCATCACACAACCAGAAATCCTTTGATCTATGACATTTTGAGAATGACGATTTAAATTTTGGTCAAAAATAAGGTACATTAATGATGATTCTACCTTGTTCGTCATTGGAATTGTATGTGGGCGTCAGCCCCTTCGAACAACTATGACGAAGTAAAATTATTCATCATATAAATTATCAAAAATTCATCATAAAAGTGAAACTATATAGTTTCACCGTTCAGGCCCCACCTGTCAGATAATGTTTTTCGTCATAAATGTGGGTTTTAAAAAAAGTATAGTGTCTAGGAATTGAATACAACACCTGCTATTTTAGAACTGAGTTGGCTTACTATTAGACTACAAGATTAGATATGTTTACAAATACGAACATTTTTTCTTATTGGATATTTCATCTTTCATATGACATTTTGCCATGCAAGCAGTTTGCCAACAGTGTGGGATCGGAATGGCGACTAGAGGGGGGTGAATAGGCGCCTCGACAAATTCTTGCGAATATGATGGTCTTTTCAAAACACCCAACGCTCCTCCAACAAGTGAGAATCCAAATTGATTGATCAAAAGTTTCAGATAAATATTTCTCTTTAATCGGTTAAATCAAGTATTGACTATTCTTTCAATCGGACTTTGAACTAATGATTTACTTCAGTCGTACTTTAGATTATCGAATTTGGTTTTTGATAGACTTCAAATTTCAGTTACAACCATGGATTACTGTAGCAAATCCAAAAAGATGAGTATATGCACTAAATCAAACTCAACCATTCAAGAAGAACTTGTGAACAGGCAATGTTAGTGAAGAACCAGGAAATGTGCTATCAGCTGAAAAATGATGATGAATAGTACTAAAGGATCCGACACAATATTACAGTTACAATTGATTAAATGATGATTTTCATCAGATAAAACAGATTTGAACCTTGGTTCTTTTCTGCTCAGAAATCACTCTAGCTTGATTTAGTTTATCAAGTCATAATCATAAGAAAAGATGCAGAGAACACTTAGCAGTACACTGGTAAAAAAATTCTTTCTCAGATAAGATGAGTTCAGTTTTGGACAGAACCTGGCTGTAGCTGAATCTGGTACTGCAATTGGCTTGAGTGCAGTCTGTTGACAAATGGTGCAAAGTATTTGCAGTAATGTCCTGTATCTTTCTAATTGAGCAACACTACAGAGATCCTCATATTGTTCTTTGTCTGAATCAGGAAAACAGCAAAAAGCAAAAACTGAACCTCCATGAAAAATCAACTACCAAATCTCAGAACCACAGACTTGCAGTATTTCATCTGAAAAGAGACTGTATGGATATCATCCACTGAACAGATAATTTTCAGGTAATGTTGTTCATCCACAAACACCATAAAAATTCAGTCATCGGAAAATTCAGTCATCGGTAATAAAAGGCGAACGATCCTTTTGTATGAGTAAGCAGCCAAACCTTCTATACTGATGTAACATGTGTTGAATAAATGGGCTTGGCCCAAATTTATTTGAAGAATAATTCCTGGAAAAATCTCAAAGGCCCACCATGTAAAGGGAGCATGTGAACCTTTAGTCCCACCTTGCTAGTTCTAGGAGAGGAAGACCAACTTATAAGGGATGGTGCTCTCCTTGCAACTAGACCCATGTGGGTGAGAGGAGACTAGAGAAACACACGCGCGCGCTCGCTCGCCTCGCCTCGCCTCGCCGGGCCGGGCCGGGCCGGGCTCGGGCTCGGGCACGGGCACGGGCCGGGGCCGGGGGGCGCGGGCGCACGACATGCGCGTGAATGGTCCGCCGAAATCGGCTCCGATTGCTTGCGCAGACGCGGCTCCCTTTTGCCATTCCGTTTTGCTGTTGATGGAATTTGGAACGGTTCATCTTCACAACAGAATTTGGAACGGTTCATCTTCACAACAGTATTTGGAACGGTTCATCTTCACAGCAGTTTCCAGTGGAGAGTGAAGAGACGTCCTGATCACACGTCTATATCTTCTCCACCAGGCGACGGGTGAAAGTGTGCGGAAAAACAGAAGAACCTTGCCATTCTCTCTGTGTTGTGTTGCCATTTGTAGTCTACTCCGTTCCCTCATCGGCGTGCACCGTTGAGCGGAAGAGCAGGTCTCCGGAACCCATCGTCTTCGAGATCCTGCACCGGGAGAGGGCGAATAAGGTTTTTGGGAAGCGCTCCGCGCGACTGCTCGCTTTCGTCCACCACGGCTCGTCTTCCTCTCCGCTCGAGTGCTGCTCGTCGTCGCCGTCGTCCGGTACCGCGCGTCGCCGTCGTGGTACCCGTCCGGTCTGTGAACATCCGGTACGTACCTGTTACTCACCTGTACCACCTGATACTCACGTGTATCAACCTGATACCCACCTGTATCATCTGTTACACACATCCTGTTACACCTGTTACTCACCTGTACCACCTGATACTCACGTGTATCAACCCGATACCCACCTGTATCATCTGTTACACACATCCTGTTACTCCTGTTACTCATCTGTATCACCTGATACTCACGTGTATCAACCCGATACACACCTGTATCATCTGTTGCACAGATTGGTTTTACCATGTTCAGTACATTAATTTTGTTCATGTGTTTAGTGTACTGGTCTACCCTGATTATGCGTATTCATCTGTTTCACGTCATGATTTATTTGTGGAATAAGTTAAACCTAATAGTGCTGTTATTTCCAACAATCCAAAAACCTTATTATAGGCACTGTGGTTTTGATATGGCTGGATTTGCCGATGCACTGAAGCCGGAAAAATTTTCCGGTGTGCACTTCAAGAGATGGCAGATCAAAGTCACTTTGTGGCTAACAGCTATGAATGTCTACTGGGTTAGTAGTGGTAAACCTGAAGGAGATCTTTCTGCTGAAAATGAGAAAGATTTCAAGGACGCCACTACAATCTTTGTAGGATGCATTCTTAGTGTTCTTGCTGATCGTCTGTGCGAGGTGTATATGCACATGACAGATGCGAAGGAGTTATGGGATGCACTGAATGCCAAATTCGGTGCTACTGATGCTAGCAATGACTTGTATGTCATGGAGCAATTTCATGATTACAGGATGGTTAATAACCGTTCTGTGGTGGATCAGGCTCATGATATACAGGCCATTGCTAAAGAACTCGAACTCCTAAAGTGTGCCTTACCCGACACATTTGTGGCTGCTTGCATTATTGCGAAATTACCTTCTTCATGGAGGAGTTTCGGTACTGCACTCAAACACAAGAGACAGGAATTCTCTGTTGAGAGTTTGATAAGGTCTCTTGATGTTGAGGAGAAAGCCAGGGAAAAGGACGCTGCGGCAAAAGGTGAGGGGCAATCGAGCGCCAACGTGGTGCATCAACCCTCAGGCAAGAACAGAGGGAAATTTAAAGTTAAACAAACTACCAACTACAAGAAGAAGAAGAGTAACACAGATGCGAAGCCTTGCTTTGTATGTGGAGAAATTGGCCATTGGGCCAAGAAGTGTCCACATCGCAAAGGGATGAAAGCTCCTGCAGGACAGACTTCAAAGTCTGTCAATGTGACCATTGGCAATACTGAAGATGGGAATGGGTATGGTAATTTTCCTACCGTTCTTTCAGTTGATCAATCTATCAATTGGTGGATTGATACAGGGGCTAATGTACATGTCTGTGCTGATATCTCTTTGTTCTCTTCTTACCAGGTCACTCGGGATTCTTCCGTCCTAATGGGGAATGGGTCTCATGCTTCTGTTCATGGTGTTGGCACGGTAGATCTGAAGTTTACTTCGGGAAAGATCGTGCAGCTGAAGAACGTGCAGCATGTCCCTTCTATCAACAAGAATCTAGTCAGTGGCTCCCGTCTGTGTAGGGATGGGTTTAAATTGGTGTTTGAATCTAATAAAGTAGTCGTGTCGAAACATGGACTATTTATTGGTAAAGGCTACGAATGTGGTGGCTTGTTTCGCTTTTCCCTTTCTGATTTCTGCAATAATTCTGTGAACCATATATGTGGCAATGTTGGTGATGATGTCAATGTTTGGCACTCACGCTTATGTCATATAAATTTTGGTTTGATGTCTCGGCTTTCTAGTATGAACTTAATTCCAAACATTTCCATTGTTAAAGGTTCTAAGTGCCATAGTTGTGTGCAGTCAAAGCAACCTCGTAAGCCTCACAGGGCAGCCGAGGAGAGAAACTTGGCACCACTAGAACTCGTACATTCAGATCTTTGTGAAATGAATGGCGTGTTAACAAAGGGTGGAAAACGATACTTCATGACGCTAATTGATGATGCGACTAGATTTTGTTATGTTTATCTTTTAAAAACGAAAGATGAGGCTCTTGACTATTTTAAAATTTATAAGGCAGAAGTTGAAAATCAACTAGAGAGAAAGATCAAAAGACTTAGGTCAGATCGTGGTGGAGAGTATTTTTCAAATGAGTTTGACTTATTCTGTGAGGAACATGGAATTATACATGAGAGAACACCTCCCTATTCACCCGAATCAAATGGGATTGCCGAAAGGAAGAACCGTACCTTGACTGACTTGGTTAACGCCATGTTAGACACTGCGGGATTATCTGAGGCATGGTGGGGGGAGGCGTTACTGACCTCTTGTCATGTATTAAATAGAGTTCCTAACAAGAATAAGGACAAAACCCCATACGAGATGTGGGTTGGAAGAAAACCATCACTTTCTTACTTGCGCACATGGGGCTGCTTGACGAAAGTCAATGTACCAATAACTAAGAAGCGCAAGCTTGGACCTAAAACTGTGGATTGTGTCTTTCTAGGATATGCTCATCGAAGTATTGCCTATAGATTTTTAGTAGTAAAATCTGAGGTACCAGACATGCATGTTGGTACAATTATGGAGTCTCGAGATGCAACATTTTTTGATAGCATATTTCCAATGAAAGATACTCATAGCACTTCTAGTCAAACTCCTGAGATAATTCCCAATTCAATCACACCACCTGAGTTTTCTGAACAAACACATGAAATCCTCCATGAGGAGGATGACAGTGAAGCTCCTAGGAGGAGCAAGAGACGAAGGATAAATAAATCCTTTGGTGATGATTTCACTGTGTACCTTGTGGATGACACTCCCACGTCTTTGTCAGAAGCTTATGCATCTCCTGATGCAGACTACTGGAAAGAGGCTGTCCGTAGCGAGATGGATTCCATTATTGCTAACAGGACTTGGGAGGTGACAGAACGACCTTATGGATGCAAACCTGTAGGGTGCAAGTGGGTGTTCAAAAAGAAGCTTAGGCCTGATGGTACTATTGAAAAGTATAAGGCTCGACTTGTAGCCAAGGGCTATACTCAGAAAGAAGGCGAAGATTTCTTTGACACTTACTCACCTGTTGCTCGATTGACCACTATTCGAGTACTACTTTCTTTGGCTGCCTCACATGGTCTTCTCGTTCATCAGATGGACGTTAAGACAGCTTTTCTTAATGGAGAGCTGGATGAGGAAATTTACATGGATCAGCCTGATGGATTTGTAATAAAAGGTCAAGAAGGCATGGTATGTAAGCTATTAAAATCTTTGTATGGTCTGAAACAAGCTCCTAAGCAATGGCATGAGAAGTTTGATAAAACTTTAACATCTGCGGGCTTTGCAGTCAATGAGGCAGATAAATGTGTATACTATCGCTATGGTGGGGGTGAGGGAGTTATTTTGTGCCTATATGTCGACGACATACTGATCTTTGGGACAAATATTAATATGATAAATGAGATAAAAACTTTCTTGTCTCAAAATTTTGATATGAAGGATCTGGGAGTAGCTGATGTAATTCTGAACATCAAGCTAATAAGGGATGAGAATGGGATTACACTTTTGCAGTCTCATTATGTGGAAAAGGTCTTAAGCCGCTTTGGCTATATGGACAGTAAGCCTTCTCCAACACCTTATGATCCTAGTTTGTTACTTCGAAAGAATAAGAGAGTTGCTAGGAATCAATTGGAATACTCTCAGATTATTGGATCACTCATGTACCTAGCTAGCGCTACTAGGCCTGATATCTCTTTTGCTGTTTGCAAATTGAGCCGGTTTACTTCTAATCCGGGAGATGATCATTGGCGTGCGCTTGAGAGAGTCATGCGCTATCTAAGAGGTACTATGAGTTTTGGAATTCACTATACTGGGTACCCTTCGGTACTAGAGGGTTATAGTGATTCAAATTGGATCTCTGATATTGATGAGATCAAAGCCACGAGTGGATATGTGTTCACTCTTGGAGGTGCAGCTGTTTCATGGAGGTCTTGCAAACAGACCATATTGACGAGGTCAACCATGGAAGCAGAGCTCACGGCACTAGACACAGCTACTGTTGAAGCAGAATGGCTGCGTGATCTATTGATGGATTTACCAGTGGTTGAAAAACCAGTGCCAGCTACCCTTATGAACTGTGACAATCAAACGGTCATTGTCAAGGTGAATAGTTCTAAGGATAACATGAAATCGTCTAGACATGTAAAGAGACGATTGAAATCTGTCAGGAAGTTGAGAAACTCCGGAGTTATAACATTGGATTATATCCAAACATCTAAAAACCTGGCAGATCCCTTTACAAAGGGATTATCACGGAATGTGATAGACAATGCATCGAAGGAGATGGGTATGAGACCCATGTGAGTTATACTATGGCAGTAACCCAACCTATGTGATCGGCGATCCCGTGAATTAGGATCTGGGAAGAACAAGCCATCAGTTAACTGAAGAGAGTAATTTTAACCCACTCTAAGTGAAGATGCAATACTCTCAGAAACTGCTAGGCAGGTTGACGATTGTCTTAATGTGTTCTGTTGGCTATATTAGTGAAGATGCTATCCTGCAGAGCATTCTTGAAAGAACACACCTATATGAGCTCGATTGTTGGTCGCAATCTATGGAGACTTGGGCAGTCTCCTAGTAAGCTCATGAAGAGACCAAGGAGTATGACTTATACACTCCACCCGAGGGGTAGGCTACTGGCAGCCTAGTATCAGTTAAGACTTTAAGTAAAACTTACTTGCACAAAACTTGCAATTCAAGGCATAGTCCATTGTTCAAGTTGTGAGTAAGTGTAGCTTGAAGCTCTAGATGGATGTTCAACCTTAACCGGTCTCCATCAAAACACTGGTATATAAACAACACAAAGAATCTGGCAAATCTCTGTGGGACTTTGAGCTATGGTGGGGGATTGTTGAATAAATGGGCTTGGCCCAAATTTATTTGAAGAATAATTCCTGGAAAAATCTCAAAGGCCCACCATGTAAAGGGAGCATGTGAACCTTTAGTCCCACCTTGCTAGTTCTAGGAGAGGAAGACCAACTTATAAGGGATGGTGCTCTCCTTGCAACTAGACCCATGTGGGTGAGAGGAGACTAGAGAAACACACGCGCGCGCTCGCTCGCCTCGCCGGGCCGGGCCGGGCTCGGGCACGGGCACGGGCCGGGGCCGGGGGGCGCGGGCGCACGACATGCGCGTGAATGGTCCGCCGAAATCGGCTCCGATTGCTTGCGCAGACGCGGCTCCCTTTTGCCATTCCGTTTTGCTGTTGATGGAATTTGGAACGGTTCATCTTCACAACAGAATTTGGAACGGTTCATCTTCACAACAGTATTTGGAACGGTTCATCTTCACAGCAGTTTCCAGTGGAGAGTGAAGAGACGTCCTGATCACACGTCTATATCTTCTCCACTAGGCGACGGGTGAAAGTGTGCGGAAAAACAGAAGAACCTTGCCATTCTCTCTGTGTTGTGTTGCCATTTGTAGTCTACTCCGTTCCCTCATCGGCGTGCACCGTTGAGCGGAAGAGCAGGTCTCCGGAACCCATCGTCTTCGAGATCCTGCACCGGGAGAGGGCGAATAAGGTTTTTGGGAAGCGCTCCGCGCGACTGCTCGCTTTCGTCCACCACGGCTCGTCTTCCTCTCCGCTCGAGTGCTGCTCGTCGTCGCCGTCGTCCGGTACCGCGCGTCGCCGTCGTGGTACCCGTCCGGTCTGTGAACATCCGGTACGTACCTGTTACTCACCTGTACCACCTGATACTCACGTGTATCAACCCGATACCCACCTGTATCATCTGTTACACACATCCTGTTACACCTGTTACTCACCTGTACCACCTGATACTCACGTGTATCAACCCGATACCCACCTGTATCATCTGTTACACACATCCTGTTACTCCTGTTACTCATCTGTATCACCTGATACTCACGTGTATCAACCCGATACACACCTGTATCATCTGTTGCACAGATTGGTTTTACCATGTTCAGTACATTAATTTTGTTCATGTGTTTAGTGTACTGGTCTACCCTGATTATGCGTATTCATCTGTTTCACGTCATGATTTATTTGTGGAATAAGTTAAACCTAATAGTGCTGTTATTTCCAACAACATGGACCCAGTAAAAAGAAACTGAAGTGATAACCTGTGACGATGTAATCAAACTCAGCAAAAACTAACCAGATAAGGTTCTGTTTTCAGGAAGAAACCTGTTGATATACTTGATCTTGAAACCAGAACAGAATTTAGCTAAGAAAATTTCTCTCATAAAATTGAACTAATAGTAGCAGCGATGTGGTCTTTCTTGATTGACAAGAGACACAAGATGCAGTGCTTACACTGCTCACTGTAAGAACAGACTGCAAAACAAGGTACCTGCTGCTTCCAGATTGCAAAAAATATCAACAACTTGTGCAAGAAGAACATGTGCCAGTAAATTTACTCCCAGAGAAGAACCAGCTAGAACCTGCCTATGGAACTGCGACGTTGAAATTTCTAAAAAACACCAAGCAAAGATCTAGACAGATCTATGTGTGTTGCTGGAAATAATCAAGAACTCAATACTGTATCAAATATGGCAAGCAATAGAATGACTTTCAGTTCATCATGTGCAAGATACTCAATAGAAATCAATGAAGAACACCCCAAAAATTCAAAGGGAAACAAACCAACGATTCATTCTCAAAAAGCTGAATGTACCAGGATACTTTAGATTGCTACAGAGGACGAAAACGCTATAGAGAATCCAACATAGAGAAGCAATCACAAGGTACTGAATATGGCAGATAATAGAGAGAAAGCCTCCAACCACAAATAACAGAACATGAAAGTGAAAACAGAGTAAATGACAACCGAAAGTGCTTCTACAAAAGGTTAACCCTAATGCTTGGGCATGGAGGCTTTTAAATAGACACACCCTAGGGGGAAACTTACAAAGAAACGCTTGAGTTCTTTCAGTTTAAATAAAAGACCATGGAGTATTTTCAGAATAACACATTCTGAAAAATATCCAAATTTTGACTCTAATTTATTACAACTTTGACCCTATACTTTTAATATATTTTCAGAATTTTGAAAATTCCGAAAAAATACTAAAAGTTTACACTTAATATAAATTACTAAATAAAAATAAACTCCTAATTATTGGAATTTAAAAAACATTTAGAGATGAGACGGTTTTCAGCAAAAACCGACAAAGCCTCCCAGATCATTGATGATCGTCGTCAGTCCGCGAACTCGACTGCCAGCAAGTCTCTCCTGCTCTCGATCCCTCGAGCTGCCTTGTCACTTGTACTAGCTTCCCTTTCGCTGACTCGAATGACACCTCATCTCCATCGACTATTATCCCATGTCCTACTTCGTCTCCTTGCATACATTTGAGGTTACTCTCAACTCCGACTGCAATCCTCGACCATCTAGCATTAGACTCCCTGTCTAACCCTGATCCCTTTCCATTGACAGTTGACAAGTATCTCAACCCTGCACACACGAGACAAGCACAGACACACAACCACACTTCCAAGAAATCCATATATGAATCATCATCCAAACTTCATCAATCACTGATCATAACCTTGAACCATAGTGAAAACCCTCACTTGGTTTCTCAATCTCCCCCTTGATGAGTGCATCGACAATCCAAGATGAAAGAAGATTAAAAAACAAGTTCAGTACAGAAGTGACCATGAAAGCTCTAGAAAGAGCAAAAAGAAGCATGTCACTTGAAAAATGATGATAGAACAAAGCTTATGGACAAAACTACCTCAAATTCCATGAACTCTCCCCCTTTGGCAATGCAGATATCAACATAGCACCATGAGATATGAGAGTAAAGTGTAAATGCAATGCTTCTGGAATATAATTATGTCCAATTACAGCACAAACAAGCATTGTGCTTCACAAGCTGTCCTAATCAACTGTATGACAATCTCGAATGTATACAATCTAATTAACAGTAAGAGCAAGCATTTTCAAGTTTTAGCAAATAGAAGCATCACTACTTAGACTAGCATACTAGACATGGCAAGGTAAGAGATTCAAAAGCTAGTCACATACTAACCAGATAAGCACATCCCACTACAAGGAGCTGCAGCAAACTTGATATGCGAGAAAATTAAACTTTTTATTCTTTATTTAAGTGCCAGGGGTTATTTGCAAGTCAACCTTATGCTAACCGACCAAGCCAAGACTAGGTTGAAACCATCAAAAGCTTAAGGAATTGGTAATGGTCTACACTTCAATGTCCCAGTTCTTTCCAAAGTGCAATGGTAAGCAGTCTAGAACAAAGTAATGCGACAATGCAAACCCACCTGGATCTTTTCAATTTTATCACGAGATAAATATTTTTTGTTTCATTTTCATTTTTAATCATTCATCATTTTCATTTTTCATTTCATTTTTTTAATTTTGTGCATAATAGAATCAAGTTGTGTATTAGCATCCAAGTGAAAAGGACAAAGCTATCAAGTATGTAATGAATATCAAATGAACCCTAGCCTATTCATGGTAGTTTCCAGACTAAGTAGTGACCATCTTCAGATTTTGACAAATAAAAGTCATGCTCAAGACAGGTAGTTAGATGTATTCAATGCAAGCATAATCACTAGAAGTATAAGACAGTATTGTAAAAGGCATAATAAAGCATGTACATGTAAAAGCAATAAATCATATTACAGAAGCATATGCAAAAGTACACAACTCCCCGTCACATGATGCCATAAGGATGACAAATGCCAAGATCTCCCCTCAAAAATGCAAAACGAGAAGCATCGAGAGGCTTGGTGAAAATATCTGCAAGCTGATTATGGGTATCAACAAAGCGCAAATGATAACGCGCGTCAATGTGTTTGGTCCTAGAATGTTGTGTTGGGTTGTTTTCAAAGCTAATCGCACTCGTGTTGTCACAAAAAAGTGGAACTCCTTTAAAATCCAACCCAAAATCCCATAGAGTAGAGACCATCTACAAACTCTGTGCGCAACAGCTAGTGACAGCTACATATTCAGCCTCGGTTGTAGACTGTGCAACGCTAGACTGTTTGCGAGAAGACCAACACAAAAGAGAAGAACTCAGAAAGTGACAAGTCCCAGACGTACTCTTGCGATCAATATGACATCCAACAATGTCAGTGTTAGAAAAACCTCTCAAGCATAATGAAGATGATGCAGAATACCAAATGCCAAATTCAAGAGTGTGCTTGAGATACCTTAGAATGCGCTTGACAGCTTGACAATGTGAAGCCCTGGGAGAAGCCTGATAACGAGCACACAGACACATAGCAAAGTGTATGTCCGGCCTCATAGCCGTCAAGTAGAGGAGGGAGCCGATTATGCTCCGGAACTCCTTCTAGTCCACTTCTTCTCCATCTTCATCTGGATCAAGCGCAACTAAAGTACCCATTGGGGTAGCAAGTGGTTTTGCATTTGACATGTCAAATCATTTTACTAGCTCTTTAGTGTATTTTGTTTGATGTACAAAAGTTCCTTGTTTGCTTTGCTTGATTTGCAAACCAAGGAAGAAGGACAGCTCTCCCATCATTGACATTTCGAATTCCCTGCTCATGGATTCAGCAAACTCGACCACAAGAGTATGAGATGAACCACCAAATTTTCCATGCATGAGAGTGAACAAGGTCTTATCAATAGAGCTCATCTTGTACCCGTGCTCAATCAAGAAGTTCCTAAGGAGGTCGTACCAAGCCCTAGGAACATGCTTGAGCCCATATAAAGCTTTGTGAAGTTTAAAGACTCTATGGGTGTACTTGGGATGCTCAAAGACAAGAGGCTGCTTGACATACACATATTCTCATATGAAGCCATTAAGGAAAGTGCTTTTTACATCCATTTGAAATAGTTTAAATCCACGAGACGATGCAAAAGCAAGCAAGATCCTAATGGCCTCAAGTCGAGCTACAAGTGCAAATGTTTCTCCAAAATCAACCCCCTCGACTTGAGTATACCCTTGAGCAACAAGTCTAGCCTTGTTTCTCACTATAGCCCCATCCTCCCCTTGTTTGTTTTTAAAAATCCATTTTGTTCCAATGATATGAATGTTAGGGGGTGGATCAACAAGAATCCAAACTTGATTTCTATCAAAATTTTCAAGCTCCTCATGCATAGCATTGATCCAACTTGCATCAGACAAAGAATGACTAACATCTAATGGTTCAAAATTTGTGACAAAAGCATAATCAACGAAGTGAGGATCAAAACGGGTTACTCTTTCATTTAGCTCGTCAATGATCTACCCAAGAGGATGCATTCTCTGAATGCGAAGCAATGCTTATCTTTGCGATAGAATCTCCCCCTCAATTCTTGCTGAAGTTTTCTCCATGCTTCCGGAAGTAGAATCTTCAGGTCCTCTAGTAGATGTAGATGAAGCTTCTAGAGATGCCGTAGAGGGAGGTAGTGGTACAACATCATGATATTCACCATATGATGGTTCCTCTTCCTCGAAAATCATTTCACTCATATCACGCTCACTCGCAAGTTCAAAAACAGGACTAACACATGGAGATGTCTCATCAAACAACACATCACAATATTCAATTAGATTCAAGATTGAAAACACGATAAGAGTGATCATGCAAGGAATATCCCAGAAAGATTCCATCAGATGTGCGTGATTCAAATTTGTCCAAGTTACCTCGCTTTAGGATAAAGCATCGGCATCCAAATACTCTTAAGTGAGTGACATTGGGCTTCCTCCCAAAACGAAGTTCATAAGATGTCACAATCAACAAAGAGCGCAAAAAGATCTTATTGGAAATGTAGCATGTTGTACTCATGGCTTTAGCCCAAAATTTTCTAGGAGTCCTATGCTCGTTGAACATCGTCCAAGCCATCTCCACAAGTGTGCGATTTTTCTCTGAACAACACCGTTTTGTTGAGGGACTCTCAATGCAGAAAACTGATGTTCAACTCCATGTTCAAGGCAGAAATCTGCAAAATAGCAGTTCTTGAACTCGGTGTCGTTGTCACTTTGAATGGCTTTCATTACACTGGGGAGTTCATTGAATAGCCTCAATGCTAAGCTCCGAAAGTGTATAAACACTTAATTCTTGCTTACAAGAAATAAAACCCAAGAGTAACGAGAGTAGTCATCAACCACAACAAGAACATACCATTTTTACCTAAAGAGCTGACCTGGGATGGACCTACAATGTCCATATGAAGAAGCTCTCCGGGTCGCTCAGTCATCACCATGTTTATGGGTGAATGAGTTGTGACAACCATTTTTCCAAGACGACAAGGAGCACAAATTAGGTTCTTCTCAAATTTAAGCTTGGGCAATCCTCGGATGAGTCCTAGGGCACTCAATCGAGCAAGAAGATCAAAGCTCATGTGCCCTAGTCTCCTATGACACATCCAAAGCTCAGATGAAGGTTCAACTAAAAGGCAATGAGAATATCCAAATGATTCAGAGAAGTCAGCTCCAAACACTCTCCCTACTCTCAAGATTTTGTAAATGTAAGCACCAGAAGAATCAAGCACATTAGAGGCATCAATACCAAAGTGAACCTCAAAACCCTCATCAAGCAATTGAGAGACAGAAAGTAAGTTATAGCCCAAGTCCTCAATCAATGCAACATTAGAGAGAGTGAAGTTTCCATTGATTCTAATCATACCTTGGCCTTTCACTCTACTTTTGCGATTGTTTCCAAAAGTGATGTGTTCTCGTTGTTTGGTTAAGGTAAAGCTAGAGAACCATGATGACTTTTTGGTCATGTGGCCCGAACATCCGGAATAAATAATCCACTTGTTCTCTAGACTTCCATATCTTCCCTAAACAGAGATAGAAGACCTCGAGTACTCAGTGCTAGGGTTTGTAATAAAATGTCTAGGTATCCAGCACTGAATAACTCGAAAGTTAGGCAAAATAGAAAACTGGGTAGGAAGAGAATCATAATGAAAGTGAGGTCTTCTTGCAAAATGTTGGGATCTCCTAAAATGACTGTGACCAAAACCTCTAACATGTGGTCTAACATCATATGAAGCATGATGAAAACCACGATGGGTATAGTCACTCATATAATCATAAGGAGGCTCAAAATCAGAATAAGAGTGATAATCATACTCATGCAAATCAGAAGATGGATAATACAAGTCATGAAAGTTCATAGCATGAGCACGACGTTCATCCTTGATACGTCGATAACAACAATCAATCAAATGACCTACATGATGATAATAAGAGCAATGAAAAACTTTATTGTGTGTAGGTTCATAAGTTTCTAGAGCAAACCTCATAGTTTTCTTGGTTTTTGCTTGGAGTTTGTCTTTGGTTGTGGAATGATTATCCTTGTAGGTTGGGTAGGATTTTTGGCGTTTTGAGTGGTGTCTAACTGAGCTCTCTCTTTTTCAAGGGTAGTAGGTAGAGTGAACACAATTTTGCTTGGGGTATTTGGTGTAGTACTCTTATAACCCAAACTAAGAGCTAACCCTGCCCTATCAGTACACATTTTTGTTTTATCCAAAAGCAAATCCATTTTACCCTTCCCTTCGTTACACTTATCCTCTATGGAAAGTAGATAATCATTCTGACACTTATGTTTTTTTGTCTTGCTCTCTAGCGAAGTTGAGTTGGTCCTAAAGGATGATGCAAGTGGAACATGACAGCTGCACATCTTTAGAACACTCAGCACTCTTGTAGGACCAAAAGTAGCGACCAGAGGAGGGGGGTGAATGGGCGCCTAAAAATTCCTTCGAATTTATGGCCTGCTCCCAACACCCAAGGCACCTCAAAAGACTAAGCAGCAAAGCGTGAACAGATTGCCTAAGTCTAAAAGAATCTAGCCCAGATATGACTAGAAAAATATTCAAAACATGGTAAATTAAACTTCTCAGCAGATGATCTAAGTGTACATGAAAAGAGATGAGAGGTTACTGTTCGAATTTGTCTCCTGTTCGAAACTTGGCGAAGCCTGCTTCGCTGTGTCGAAGCCTGCTTTGAAGTGTCGAAGCCTGCTTCGGAGTCCCTTGCCGAAGTCTAGCGAAGGCTATCGTGGGAGAGCTGAAGGTTTGTTCAAACTAGCCTAGTTCGAGTGTGGCAGAGAGCGAAGTATGCTTCAAAGCAAAGTATGAAAGTATTGAAGCTTGCTTCGAACAGTGTACTTCGAAGCCTAGACTTCGATCAAAAAGCTTCAAACAAAGCTCACAGAAAATCAACCTTCGAATGAGAAGCGAAGCCCAATACACGGCAGCAAAATTGAAACGAAGCTTACACTGCTACCTTCGAAGTTAACTAGATTGAAGTATGACTACCGAAGTAGTAACCTTCGACCCGAGGACTAACTTTGAAACGAAGTCTGCAGGTGTTGTCACACAAAAAGTTGAAGTTCACAACCACACTTCGAAAAGCAAACTTCGAACCCACAAACTGAGATCCATGGAAATGATAGCAGCAGAGGAACTTCTCAGAAAACCTACTCCGAGCGAAGTCTACCAGAGAAACATGCTTCGAAGCTAACTTCGAAGCCTGTCGAAGTATTGACTATGAAAAGCTCGAGTCGGAGTACACCTTCGCAAGAACTGCCGAAGTATGCCAAGAGAATAGAAACTAAGCACATAACATACTTCGAAGCAAAGTTCACAGTTTAAAATTGGAGTCGAACATTTCAGCAGAGCCTTCGAAGAAGTCTGGCCAAAGCCTGCTTCACAGAGCTGAATGACTTCGAACAATCGAGGGGGCTTCACCAGAAACAGCCAGAGAAAAGGCTAGGCTCTGTCTACTCGATCAAAAAGCTACACAGGAAAAAGCAAAGCTAGAGTAATAGTGTACTGTTGCTACAGGGAGTAGGTACTACTTGCTACAAGCAAGAACTAGTACTCCTCACGTGAAGAACAGAAGCAACAGAGAGGCCATTCACACAAGAGAGAAAAGCTTCCAGCCACGCAAATCAATGCAGTGTAAAATATACTCAATCACAGCACACAAGAATCATAGCATGCAGAAAAAACCAGATCCAGGATGAATCAAAACTCACGATGAACAAAGGAATGTTCCTGGCGGCGCACATGAGAAAGAGCAGGGAGCAAAGAGAATAAAAGTGAATTCTGGAAGGGTGACCTAACCCTAGGGATTGGGGCCCTATTTATAGGCTGCCCAATAGCTAGGAATATTCCACCAGCACCTTAGGGTTTTTTACAGACGCTGAAATAAAGGAAAAGACTAAACTGCCCTTAGGATATTTTTACAGACTCGACTGACTGACTGTGGGCCTAGGGACAAAATAGTAAACTCCTATTTATAGATGACTTATCCGGAAGCTAAGCTTTCGTAGCGACTACGACTTCTCTTCTGGATAGTCTGATACAAGATCAGTAGTCGTCAGTTTTGCGCCGAAACTGACAAAGCCTCCACCGACTTTGCACCAGGTACCCGGATTGGGCCGGCCTGATTTCGCAGCTCTCTCAGCCCGGCAATCACTCACCGCCCGTGTATCTAAGGCAATCCTGGTCAACATCCCAGTGGGTCTTTTGCTGCTCCTAGCCCATGTACCCGGATTGGGCCAGCCCGACTTCGCAGCTCTCTCAGCCCGACAGTCGCTCGCTGCCCGTGTACCTGAGTCACACGCGGCCCAGACACAGCAGGTCTTCTTTCTTTTTTCAGTCCTCTTTGACTATCGTTGACAATGACTCATCACATCTAGAGCCATGAGACCCACGCTATTCAGCATGACTCCTCAACTCTCCAATCTAGCCTTAAGTTCATCAACATGCTTATCTCTCAAATTAATGCTTTCAACAAGTAAAGAACAATTCAAGCATTCATTGATGACACAAGGATTAGAATCCACCTCCAAAAGTTGTTTCTGAACATTTTCAAGTTTTTCAAGATTTGAGCATGAATCAGACGCAACTGAGCAAGTTCATTCGTTACAATAAGACATGGCTCACATTCAGCATTTTCAGACTTAGATTTTAACAAAACAAGTTTAGTAGAAAGAGATTCAATTTTGAATTTTAGTTCCTTTCGTTCTTTAGCAGCATGTTTGAGTAGTCTATCTTGTGATATGATTGCATCATGTAATTCATCATTTTGAACAAGAAGTTGGTCATGAGATAAACTAACCTCAGATGAGTCTAGCCCATCGCTGTTGTGCTTGTCATTGGCCATGAAGCATAGGCCATTGAAGTCTTTTGTCTTTTCCTTCTTTTCTTCATTATTGCATAGCTCTTCTTCATCAGAGCTTGGCTCCTCACTTGAGGTGTTGTCGATGTCACTAAGAGCAGCCACGAACGCTCTAGCCACTCTTTTTGCCACTTTTCCTCTCTTGCCTTTGAAGAAAGGTTTTTTGTCTCTTTTCTGGTGTTTGTGTTCATGTTCATTCATTGCTTTCAGTTTTGGTAAATTTGCTTTGATATGATTAAGATCACCGCACTCAAAACATTCTTGAGAGCCTCCTCTCCTTTGATCTCTTCTATCATTGTAGAATCTAGTGATCTTTTTGACTATGAGAGAAAGCTCCTCATCATCTAATGTGTCCACTTGTTCTTTTGTGATAGAGACCAAAGAAGACAAGGCAAAACTTCTAGAAAAAGCACAAACTCCAGACAAGTTACCTCTAAATGAGGTGCCACTGCTAGAACTGGAAAAAAGTGTTATGGACTGTGGCAAAGAGTTCCCAATTCTAGAATGAGATGCCTTAGCGATCTTGGTGGACTTAAGCTTACTAAAACGTTCATCGCAAGTCAAAGTGTCAAAGCTCATGGACTCTTCAATAATCGATATCTTTACTTTCCATATGCTACGATCAAGAGCATAGAGAAGTTTGATCACCATGTCATGATCCGAGTAAGCTAACGTCCCAGTGAAGCGCAAGTTGCTCACAATCCCATCAAACCATGCAAACATGGCATCTATAGATTCGCCGGGGCCTTGCACAAACATTTGGTATTCTTGGTTATAAGTGCTTTTCCTCCTAGCCTTAATCTGAGAAGTGCCCTCATGAAAGGTTTTCAAAGTAGACCAAATCTCACGTGCAGTTCTAAGGTGCTGGACCCTGTCAAACTCATTGCGACTCAGACTGATGAACAATATGTTTCTTGCTTTGCTATTACAATCATACTATAATTTCTCAGTCTCTGAAGTGCGAGTTTCAGGGATCACATATTGGGAATCAACAATGTCCAAAATAACACTTCCTTGGCTTAGTATATAAGCCTCCATGCGCACCTTCCAATAAGCGTAATCTCGACCATCAAATATCAGAATCTTAGAGTTCTTATCCATGTCGCCACAAGGATCAAAAATCGGTTAAGGTCAACTGGGGATCTAACCGACTCTGATGCCAATTGTGGGATCGGAATGGGGACTAGAGGGGGGTGAATAGGCACTTCGACAAAATCTTGCGAATATAATGGCCTCTTCAAAACACCCAACGCTCCTCCAACAAGTGAGAATCCAAATTGATTGATCAAAAGTTTCAGATAAATATTTCTCTTTAATCAGTCAAATCAAGTATCGACTATTCTTTCAATCGGACTTTGAACTACCGATTTACTTCAGTCGTACTTTAGATTACCAAATTTGGTTTTTGATAGACTTCAAATTTCAGTTACAACCATAGATTACTATAGCAAATCCAAAAAGATGAGTATATGCACTAAATCAAACTCAACCATTCAAGAAGAACTTGTGAACAGGCAATGTTAGTGAAGAACCAGGAAATGTGCTATCAGCTGAAAAATGATGATGAATAGTACTAAAGGATCCGACACAATATTACAGTTACAATTGATTAAATGAGGATTTTCATTAGATAAAACAGATTTGAACCTTGGTTCTTTTCTGCTCAGAAATCACTCTAGATTGATTTAGTTTATCAAGTCATAATCATAAGAAAATATGCCGAGAACACTTAGCAGTACACTGGTAAAAAAATTCTTTCTCAGATAAGATGAGTTCAGTTTTGGACAGAACCTAGCTGTAGCTGAATCTGGTACTGCAATTGGCTTGAGTGCAGTCTGTTGACAAATGGTGCAAAGTATTTGCAGTAATGTCCTGTATCTTTCTAATTGAGCAACACTACAGAGATCCTCATATTGTTCTTTGTCTGAATCAGGAAAACAGCAAAAACTGAACCTCCATGAAGAATCAACTACCAAGTCTCAGAACCACAGACTTGCAGTATTTCATCTGAAAAGAGACTGTATGGATATCATCCACTGAACAGATAATTTTCAGGTAATGTTGTTCATCCACAAACGCCACAAAAATTCAGTCATCGGTAATAAAAGACGAATGATCCTTTTGTATGAGTAAGCAGCCAAACCTTCTATACTGATGTAACATGAACCCAGTAAAAAGAAACTGAAGTGATAACCTGTGACGATGTAATCAAACTCAGCAAAAACTAACCAGATAAGGTTCTGTTTTCAAGAAGAACAAGAACATAATTACTTACCCACTGTAGGTGTTCAGAAGGCCAAAAATAGAAACCTGTTGATATACTTGATCTTGAAACCAGAACAGAATTTAGCTAAGAAAATTTCTCTCATAAAATTGAACTAATAGCAGCAGCGATGTGGTCTTTCTTGATTGACAAGAGACACAAGATGCAGTGCTTACACTGCTCACTGTAAGAACAGACTGCAAATCAAGGTACCTGCTGCTTCCAGATTGCAAAAAATATCAACAACTTGTGCAAGAAGAACATGTGCCAGTAAATTTACTCCCAGAGAAGAACCAGCTAGAACCTGCCTATGGAACTGCGACATTGAAATTTCTGAAAAACACCAAGCAAAGCTCAAGTCAGATCTGTGTGTGATGCTGGAAATCATCAAGAACTCAATACTGTATCAAATCCGGCAAGCAACAGAATGATTTTCAGTTCATCCCGTGCAAGAAACTCAACAGAAATCAACGAAGAACACCCCAAAAATTCAAAGGGAAACAACCCAAAGATTCATTCTCAAAAAGCTGAACGTACCACGATACTTCAGATTGCTACAGGGGATGAAAACGCTGTAGTGAATCTAGCATAGAGAAGAAATCGCAAGGTACTGAATATGGCAGAGAATAGAGAGAAAGCCTCTAGCCGCAAATAACAGAACAGGAAAGTCAAAACAGAGTAAATGATAGCCAAAAGTACTTCTACAAAAGGTTAACCCTAACCCTTAGGCATGGAGGCCTTTAAATAGGCACACCCTATGGGGGAAACTTACAAAGAAACCCTTGAGTTCTTACAGTTTAAATAAAAGACCATTTAATATTTTCAGAATAACACATTCTAAAAAATATCACAATTTTGACTCTAATTTATTACAACTTTGACCCTATACTTTTAATATATTTTCAGAATTTTGAAAATTCCGAAAAATACTAAAAGTTTACACTTAATCTAAATTACTAAATGAAAATAAACTCCTAATTATTGGAATTTAAAAAACATTTAGAGATGAGACGGTTTTTAGCAAAAACCGACAAAGCCTCCAAGATCATTGACGATCGTCGTCAGTCCGCGAACTCGACTGCCAGCAAGTCTCTCCCGCTCTCGATCCCTCAAGCCACCTTGTCACTTGTACTAGCTTCCCTTTCGCTGACTCGAATGACACCTCGTCTCCATCGTTCATTATCTCATGTCATGCTTCGTCTCCATGCGTACATCTGAGGTCACTCTCAACTCCGACTGACATCCTCGACCATCTGGCATTAGACTCCCTGTCTAACCCTGATCCCTTGCCATTGACTGTTGACAAGTATGTCAACCCTGCACACACGAGACAAGCACAAATAGACACACACTTCCAAGAAACCCATACATGAATCATCATAGCAAACTTCATCAATTACTCATCATAACCTTGAACCATAGTGAAAACCCTCACTTGGTTTCTCAAATAGGAATGAAATGTGTTACGAGGCTCAAAATCGAAGTATCTAAAATTTTAAATTTTGAAGCAATAACATCAGAGTTGAAATAATTTTTGAAATTTCTGAATTTTATACAAAATTTTTAAGTGTTTGGAAATAATTTTTCAAATTTTCTATGAGTTCTCAAAATCTAAGCATCTAAAATATGAAATTTATAATATATAACACTAGAGTTTAATTGAATTTTCAATGAATTTTAGAAGTATTCAGAAATTTTGTTCTAATTTTTAAAGTGTTATGCCTTTTCATAAAATTAAAAATCAATAGTTATTGACGCCAAGATTTGGTAAAGCCCATGCCCACTACAAATGTCGCATGGTCAAAATAAGTCAAAGAGGTCCGGTCGAAGATGGTCAAAGAAGCCCGTCAATGTTGTTACAATATGACCGGACATACCCGAACCGATGAAGTAGAGAGAAGATGAGGATGATCCAGAATTGGTTACAATGTAGATTACTTGGATGGCAAGTCTCCAGACTATAAATATGTATCTAATTAGCTAGGTTAACAACGCAACTCTACAAACAACTACTCCTTGGTGTATCACCACCCTTGTCATTTCAAGGTTAATCCCGGTGGGATTTGGTACTCGGAGATAGACTGCATCGTTTCAATCTCCAACAAAGTGGTGAGTCCCGCCACACTGATGATCGTATCGGCTAGGTCAGTGTTCTTCAAGGCTGCATCGTATCGATCTATTGATGACATCGGCTGAGTCAGTGCGGTCGTCAGTTTATTCTAGTGTATTGGCTAGGTATAAGGTTGAATCAGATTGATCTATTAGATTGATGTGATTTAGGTGTCATAGTCTGAGGTTTCATTGGTTAAGTCTGGCATCTCTTTCTATTGTATTTGCTTCATGATGTATACTGTTCATCTAAACAAAGCATGCCTAATACTTTGAAGTATTATTAAGTTCATCATGACTAGCTACTGTCTTGGTTAGGTCCAATCTTGTTATTATGATGATTTAGATGATACTGATATGTTATTTAGCACATTTTATTTATTTCTATCGGAGTACAAGCCGATAGGATATATTTAATTCCATGTTCTATTTCATCGCGCTTGGGAGATACCTATCGGCCCTCACGCATGATTGTCTCGTCTTATCGGCCGATGGTGTATTCAGCCCGATCGTCCTATAGTAGTCATCGGCCCTGGGGCCGATCAACGTATTCGCTCATGATTATTTTATCCTCACCATAGTGATCGGTTTGATAGCCGATTGGCTCTGCTACTAACGCTATTATTTTATTTGACTCCTTATCAGTTATAGGGTCAAACTAATTGGTACGCTCAGAACCTTCTTTTCTAAGATTATAGGACCTACACTGGAGTTAAGAAAATCTTCCAGGCCACGCATGTGACCAAAAACTACACCGACATGCTTTTTGGCATGCCCGGTGGGACTGTCTTTCAGATCACTCATCCATGGTAGGCGAAATCAATGGCAGTAACATCATCTCGGTCACCATGGATGCTCTGACCGATGAACATAGGGTGGAGGTACTGGACCATGTGGAGAACTACAAGAAATTGTGCCTCGCACCTTCGGCATGACCCGATCTAGCCCCGTATAGAGGGGTGAATTTCCGAGACCGGTTGCGTTCGACGAGATCCCATCATGGGCCGAAAGTCCGTGAGTCACTTTTCAGGAAGCAGTCGACAATGCTTTATACCATGCCCTCATCAATTAGTCTAAGGTACTGGTTAATACTTCGCATGGGTTGATCAAGAAGACCGTTAACGAGGCAATCACTTAAGAGCCAGCGCAATGTCCGATGTACTTTTTGACAAACCCTCCACGCCTACTGCAAAACCCTCAGCACAATCGGCTGGTGCTAACACCACAGGGGCCGATGAGATAGGGTTTGTCGAACACTTCATTCGGCTAGGAAACAGACGTGACGGCTCCATTACTTACGCCTGCACTCCAAGGGGCGGGTAGAAAGGATCCTTCCCAAAACACACACCCTTTCGGTAGGGGTACGCCGCAAGAGATACCGTAGCCTATATATGGAATCATTAGGAACATGCTGCCAGATCTTGTGCCTCCAAGGGGGGCACCAGATGGCATTCTACAAGGGTACCACTAGACCGCATACTATGGGGTACCGCCCTACTCCAACGAAGGACAAAGATACAATGCCATTCGGCTAGATGAATATCAGCAACCTCCGATGACTAACCGATATCCTGCGCCAGACTAGCAAGAAAAAGATTGGGTAAACTGAATTACTAAGGTGATTCGGGACCAATTCGGACTTAAGCCCAAGGACAAAACCTATGTGTATCGGCGACCATACCTGGAATGGTTCGATCGGGTGCCATTGCCAAATAGATAAAAGGTCCTCGGCTTCATCAAGTTCTCAAGGCATGACTCGGTCTCCACAATTGAGCATATTAGTCATTTTCTCGCACCAATGTGGTGAGGCATTGGCTGAAGAAGCACTGAAGGTCGGGTTTTTCCCACTATCATTATCGGGATTGGTCTTCACATGGTTCTTGTCACTGCCAGAGAATTCCGTCAAAGGATGGGCAGATCTGGAGAAGAAGTTCCACAAATATTTCTTTGTCATTATACATGAGATGAAACTCACTGATCTGACGGCACTCAAGCAGAAGACGGACGAAGTCCAAGACTATGTGCAAAGGTTTCATGACATGAGGAGTAGGTGTTACATCTTGAACCTCAGCGATGCGTAGTTGGCTGAGCTGGCATTCTAGGGGTTCCTAAACCAAATAAAAGATAGGTTTTCATCACAAGAGTTCGATAGCCTATCACACCTGGTACATCGGGTATCAACCCATGAGAGCCGATTCCAAGAGGCGAAAAGAGACAAGTATCAGAAGAAGGTGGCATATGCTCACGTGTCCCATTCGGACTCCGAGGAGGACAGTGGGTTCGACGTGGAGGTCAGTCTAGCTGAATGGACCAGGAACAAAAACAAGTTGCATGTCCGTGGGTAAAGCCGGTCGATAAAGAAGAAAATAACGACTTCAACATCAATAAGGTCGATAGAATATTCGACCTATTTCTCAAAGATAAGCAGATCCAGTTGCTGCCTAACCACGTGTTACTAGCCGCCGATGAACTAAAGAAAAGGAAATACTGTAAGTGGCACAACTCCCCATCGCACACACTAATGAATGCAAGGTGTTTAGAAAACAGATCCAATTAGCCGTGGAGCATGACCAAATCAAGTTCGATGATGGGAAGAAGATGATGAACATCGACGGGCATCCATTCCCGGTCAACATGGTACATGTACATCACGCCTGTTGGCGCAAAAGATTACGCTAACAGGTTCTCTAAGATCAAGAACAGTCAAACTACGAGTTCGTGTTTAAGGACTAGCCCAAGCCTCCAAAAGGATAATAGCTTGAGTACTTCGAATGTGTGTATTTGAGTAATCGAGTCTTCGGTCCCCGTTACAGGGTAGAGAGGGGGGTATTTATAGGCAAAAGTGTCTAAGGAAAAGACCTATTTACCCCTAGATTACAACCGACATAGTGGAAACTATTCGGTACCCTGAGTAGGGTTAAAAAGGTAAAGTTATCCGGGGCAAATGGATAAGCCAAACATCTTATCAATCCCGTCGCTCAGCTTCGAAGCCTCGTATCTTGCGGAGGGCTTCTTCAGACTTCAGATCGAGGCCCCCTTCGGCTTAACGCCTCCACTTTCGAGTAAGAGCCCATCAGCTCCGAAGCTTAGTGAGTCTTTGAGTTATTAACCTCTAAGTCCTGAAAATGAAGCAATTTCCCCCAACAGTAGCCCCTCGAATACGCCTCTCTGAATTTAACCTGTACATAAGGGAGGCAGTATACGCAAGGAATATTTTCGTATTCTGAGACTTAGAGAAAATTTGAACTCATTATAGTCTTTCGGAGGATCTCGGATCCAAAGCATTCGGACCCCGACTCCGAGCTCTCAACGCTGTGTGAACACTCCGTGAGAAAGAGAACCGCTTCGAGGCCCAAACGTCGTGAAGAACCATTTGATTATAGCCGTTACGGCGCAAGTAGACGTTATACTCTGTAAAAGGTAACGGTCGAAATTTACGGCAGTTTCTCGCCGTTCCACTTCCTGGACCCACATGCCAGCGGCGGAAGTCGAACCTGTAGTGGGAATGCGATCGAAACATAGCAACCATCGAACGGTTATAAAAAGGGGATTAGAAGTTACCCACAACTTTTTACCGTATCCAGCGCCTGCGAACCACTCTCTTCAACCTTCAATTCCCACAACTTTCCAATCCACGAGCCATGGCGACAACCAGCCACACTGTTCCGGCAGCGGTGGGCACCCTGGCGCAGAGGCAAGCATGGGCATCCTCGGCCGCGGCAACAATGGCAGGAGCTCCGGGCGGCACCTGGCCCAAGAACCCTCGAGAGCTCCGCCCGCCATCCAAGAAAAAGGTTCCCCAGAGCTTCCTCATCGGCTAGTCCACGAGCACCGCCGAGTCCATTGAAGAGGTCGTGGAAGGGAAGCTTGGGACCGGACTGAGGACTCGAGTCCCTGGGTCGGAATCAACCCCGAGGCCACGAAGCGGAGAAGTTGTGGTTTTCGAGGCATTCTTCGAAGCGGGTTTGGGGCTTCCGTCCATCGATTTCCTAGCAGAGGTATTGGACCTGTTCCACATCACGCTACCTCAGCTATCTCCCAATGCCATCGCCCGCTTGGCTGTCTTCGAGTGGGCGCTTCGGGCCGAAGGGTGCGAGGGACGATCAGAGGTCTTCGCCGCCACCCACGAGGCCATCTGCCAGCCGAAGCCGCAAGACGGGCCTAGGGACACCAAGGTGATAACAGCCTTCGGCAGCGTCACCTTCTAGTTGTGGAGGGAGCATGCCCAACACTTTCCCGCGAAGGCCATCAACGATAGATGGTACACCAACTGGATCCTTCGGTGGTTCTACGCCGAAGTCGGAGAGGAATCCCCCCTCGTAGGGCCTCTCCAGGAGATCTGATTCCGGAAGGAGGCGGAGATTGCTCCGAACCCTAGCCTGCTCTTAATGCGGCTAGGGCTATTGACCTCGGTGGCTCGCCGCATGAGCATGCGCGACCTTGCCGAAGAGTTCATCGCTCTTCGGATTCCACCTCTCAGGGCCAACTGGCCGATAGTGTTTCAACAAGCTTCGGAGGGTGATCTCCAAACCTTGGGTAAGACTTCACTTCTTGCAATAATATGTTAGATGATGAAAATAACATACTTATAATGTTACCCCTTTTTCCAGCGGCTCCACTGGCGCTAGCTCCGGAAGATATAGCTAGGGCCACCGAATGGGTCCTCGGAGCCCCTACGGTGGCTGAAAGACAGAAGAGGCTGGAGCTGGTGGGGAGCTAGGAGCGCTCCAACAGAGTGTGGGGAGCTCTCAGGATGGTGCCCCCTCCTCTACCAGATTTTACCTCGACCGGAGCAGCCCCCCGGAAACGGAAGGCCGTCGCCGAGCGCCCTAAGCAAGCCGGCAAGACTCCGCCTAAGAAGAAGAAAGTGGAGAAGATCCCTCCGTAGCTGGCTCCCGCATCGTCTACTTCGTCTTTAGACGTTCGTAGCTCGGCCTCGGAGGACTTCGAGGACTCCAACGCCCAGCTGGCGAAGACCTTTGAGGATTATCTCTTAGAGGGCGACAAAGATGCGGCGGGGGTCCCAGCCGAAACTTCTGCTCGGGAGGTTGTGGAGGTAGACCTGGCACGCACACCCATGCCCGCTGTTGTAAACTTGGAGCCGAACCCTGTCGCCCCCAACTCGCCTGTAGCCGGGGTGATCACGGCGGAGGTCGAGGTCCCAGCGGAGAACACGCCGTAGAGGACTTCGGGAGACGACATCGACGATATCCTCCGGATGTACGAAGTTCTGGGGGATCCGACGATTTTGCCTCACGGTGCCTCCGAAGGTATACTTCGAAGCTTTTACCTTGGTTGATACATGCAGAAATCTTTACTCGTAAATGCTCACCAATCATCTTGATACTGTAGGTACCTCGAAAGGCTATGAAGCCCCGACTGCACATGAGGTCCAAACTTCCTCGGGAGTCGTGGTTCCGATGGACACCTCGACTCCCTTAGACGCTCCGGCCCTCGTGGCGGGTGTCGTGCCCGCCGATGCGGCTCCGGTGACCAAGGTCGCCTCCGCTGATGCGGCCCCAGCCGAAGGGGTAGCCGCCGAAGAAAGAGCCACCTCCGCCTTAGCCGAGTTGCCTGCCTTCGTGCTGGGGAGGGGCAAAAGTATGTCCAGCCTCGTGCTTCCCCCCGGCCCAACGATGACCTCGGCCAGCAACTCGGAGGAGGAGGCCACAGCAGATGATCGCCAAGCTTCGTCTTGGCTTCCTTTGCTAGCTCCATTTCTGGAGCATTGGACAGGCCTCCGAGCGCTCCTGGAGTCTTTGGCGGAGAAGAGCCAAGACATTGCTGATTTGGACCTGGTCTGTGCTCTGAGCGAAGCCAGGGCTCCGGTGCTCAACATGGCCCTCGAAAGGGCTGCCCTTCAGGTATGAAAAGCACCACAACCACTTCTAATTTAGTAACTGTAAATACTTGGTACTTACTTGTTCTTTTTTCTTCGCAGCAATTCGTCCTTGCTAGAGCGGCAGCGACTTCCAATGAAGTCGAAACCAATCGACTCAAAAGGAAGGTTACCACCCTCCAAACCGCGCTCAAGGGCTTCGACGAAAGATCACTTCGGTTGGAGGAAGAAGTTCTCGAAGAACGGAGGGCTAGGGCCGAGGCCAACGAAGCCCTCCGAATAGTGAGGCAAGACAGCGACACGCTCCGGACTTTGGCCCAAGAGGCTGAAGTCGAGTGCGTAGTACTCCGAGTGGAGGTTGAAAGGCTCCGGCAAGTGGCGGCCACTTCGAGCGCCCAGCTGGTGGAACTCCAAGGAGCCCTTAATCAAGCGATGGCCCAGAAGAGCTCCTTACTGCTCCAAGTGGCCGAAGTGTCTGCTACTGCTGCGGGGCTAGAGACAGCAGAGAAGAAGAACGCCAGTGCAGTAGAACGTACCTTGGATGCCCTTTAGGGTACCTTGGAATATTTTGGCACTATGTGCCCTTCGTCTTCTACGATGGCCAGCGAATCCCTCGACCAGAATTTGAAGAGGATCCAAGTGGCGGCGTCGTTGATGATGAACTCCGGTGTCCGGTACGGAGAGATCTCCGGTCAGTGTGCCGACATTGGAGTTCTTCGCCACCTCGAAGCCCTTCAGACCCCCCTCGCTCCAGTTGGGGGTTCGACCCCCGGAAGCTTTGCCTCCGAAGACCTGCTGCACCCATCTTCGGACGTAGCCTTGGCCTAGGAAGCCTTCCGGTCGACCTGGAAGACGGACCACAAGGCTGCGGCCAAAGCTTGGCTCAACGAGGCCCGTCGGCAGAAGCAGGCACAGACAAGGCCACCGCTTCCTTCCTCGCCAGCTCCGGTGCCTCCTGCTCCACCAACCGACCCGCAGGTCTAGCTCTTAGGGCCATTATGCATAAAAACCTTGTAAAGCCCCTTGTATTAATGAAAAGTTATAAACGAAGAGCTTGTTTGGGTGTTTTGTTTTTTTAGGTTTTGTCATGCCCTTCGGAACCTGACCTCGAAATATTGGATTTTACCGAAGGGCTCCGGAATGAGTGGTCAAGCCTCGAGAGCTTAAGGCCCTACCGCCGCTCTCGCTTCTCTGTTCCTTGTGGAGACAAAGGGGAGATAACCCTCAAAGTTTTTCAAGAGGTCTTAACTTATATCAAGGAAGAGGAGAAAGAGAAGGCATCTTCGTCCTCCGAACACATGGATTGGTCTGACTCGGAGTACCAGGCCGAAGCCCTGTGGAGGCTAACTCCAAAAGACTTCTGACTTGGGTCGAGCTTCAAGAGGAGAAAAAGAAACTGCGAGCCTCGAAGAAGAAGAGAAGCACTCGAACAAAAAGGGCAAATCCGGTGGCTTCGACTTCCGAAGGACAGAGTAGCCGGAGGGGTAGCTCTAGAGGCCGACAGGGTCTTTGATTCTTCCTAGGCTTGGACCAAAACTTCTCCTGATGTATAAGTACGATGAATTAATGTGAATTGCTCCGAAAGTATCTTGTTTGCTTTTTACCCTCCTACCCCTCCTTGTGGGTGGTGGACCCTTTGCAGTGCAAATAGGTTCACCGGACACAATGATGCGCTAAACAACCCGATGCTTCGTATAACACTTAATATCCGTACTTTACCTTTGTAGAGGGTTCTTTGAACATACTTCCGTATTATTATCTCGTAGGTTTCAAAGTTGGATCTACCTCTATAGATTTTATACTTGTCGCTTAGGACTTTTGATTTTTTTTATAGTGTCTCGTTGGCCGGGGCCTCGAAACCTTATTACTTGGTCACCTTCGACTCTTTTACAGATTGTTCGAACCGTTAGGCCGAAGATCTGTTTATCTTTAAAGTCCTTGGACTCTTCTACGGATCCTAACAAGCCGGAGCCTGGAATCCGTAGGGTGGCCACCTTCGGCTATTTTACATATACTTCATACCCAGAGGCCGGAAATCTGTTATTTTTAAAGTCCTTAGACTCTTCTACGGATCCTAACAAGCCAGAGCCTGGAATCCATAGGGTGGCCACCTTCAGCTCTTTTACAGATACTTCGTACCCGGAGGCCAGAAATCTATTATTTTTAAAGTCCTTAGACTCTTCTACGGATCCTAACAAGCCAGAGCCTGGAATCCGTAGGGTGGCCACCTTCGGCTCTTTTACAGATACTTCGTACCGAGAGGCTGGAAATCTGTTATTTTTAAAGTCCTTAGACTCTTCTATGGATCCTAACAAGCCAGAGCCTGGAATCCGTAGGGTGGCCACCTTTGGCTCTTTTACAGATACTTCGTACCCAGAGGCCGGAAATATGTTATTTTTAAAGTCCTTAGACTCTTCTACAGATCCTAACAAGTCGGAGCCTGGAATCCGTAGGGTGGCCACCTTCGTCTCTTTTACAGATACTTCGTACCCAGAGGCTAGAAATCTGTTATTTTTAAAGTCCTTAGACTCTTCTATGGATCCTAACAAGCCGGAGCCTGGAATCCATAGGGTGGCCACCTTTGGCTCTTTTACACATACTTCATACCCGGAGACCGGAAATCTATTATTTTTAAAGTCCTTAGACTCTTCTACGGATCCTAACAAGCCGGAGCCTGGAATCCGTAGGGTGGCCACCTTCGGTTCTTTTACAGATACTTCATACCCGGAGGCTGAAAATCTGTTATTTTTAAAGTCCTTAGACTCTTCTACGGATCCTAACAAACCGGAGCCTGGAATCCGTAGGGTGGCAGCAAAGCCCCTGAACCGATGGTTCTCAGGCTGCTGCTCGGATCTTGGGAAATATGCTTGACTCCGCAAGCATCTCTGTCCTCCCGATGCGTCCATCAGGAGTAAGAGATATTCGAAGAGTAAACAAAATTTGACCCTTCACTTTATTTAGAAAAGGAAAGCTTTACAAGTGATTACAAGGAGCCCCTAAGCGTAATAACGCTTAAGGTGCTCCGCATGCCATGCATGTTTCAATTCTTCCCCTTCTAAATTAGCTAATTTAAACGATCCGGGGTGCCCTGAGCGTAGGATAACATATGGTCCTTCCCATTTATTTCCTAGCTTCCCCGGAGCTATTACAATTCGCAAAACTAGATGACCTGGTCTAAGCTCGTTCAGCTTTATCTTCGGGTCATGCCATGTTTTTGTTTGACCTTGGTACTTGGTCAGATTGGCGACAGCTCGAAGCCTTGTTTCTTCTAACAAGTCCAGCGAAGTGTTTCTTTCATCTTCCTCTCCGGGCTGCACTACACGAAGGGATCCACCTCTAAGCTCCGTAGGGGTCATGGCCTCATCTCCGAATAGCAGTCTGAATGGGGTAAAGCCTGTGGACCTGGCCTAAGTGGTTCTAATGGACCACAAGATCTTGGGAAGCTCTTCGACCCACAGCCCTTTGGCCAATCCAACGATTCGTCGATTCAGACCGGAGAGGATGTTCCCGTTGGCTCGCTCGACAGCTCCGTTGGACTGTGGATGGCGCACTACAGCGAAGCACAACTTAATGCCTAGTTCTTAACAAAATTCTTTGAATGTATCAGCTTCGAACTGGGTTCCATTATCCACTGTTAACTCCCTTGGCACTCTGAACCGGCATATAATGTTTTGCCACAAAAATTTTTGCACATTCCTTGAAGTGATAGCAGTCAATGGTTCTGCTTCAACCCACTTTGAAAAATATTCGATTGCTACTACCGCAAACTTCAAGCTGCCTTTTGCCATTGGAAAAGGGCCTATGAGGTCCATGCCCCACCGAGCCATTGGCCATACCAGGGCAATAACTTGTAGTGGAACTGGCGGACGGTGGCTCCGTCTGCCCATCCATTGGCATCCTTGGCATGTTCGAACCAATTCCTCTGCATCTCTCACAATTGTTGGCCAGTAAAGCCCCTACCGAAGTATCTTGCCTGCTAGAGCACGAGGGGCCAGGTGACTTCCGCACAAACCTTCGTGAATTTCCCGAAGTATGTCTTGGCCTTCGGGCTAGGAGATGCATCGAAGTAGAGGGGAACACACGCCAGCTTTGTACAATATTTCATTGACAAGCTTGTATTTTCGAGCCCTTGCTTGCAATCTTCGGGCATCTGGACCTTCTAAAGAATCTATGCCACCTTGCAATATATTCATAATCGGAGCCTGCCAATCTGTAGCTGGAATGCACAGTACTTCTGCGGAGGGTGATTGATTAGCTGCAGGCTTCATTAGTTCTTCGTAGAAAGCACCCTCCGGGAGGTCCACCGCTCCGGCTACAGCTTTTGCCAGAATGTCTGCGAGTTGATTATCTGCCCGAGGGATGCTTCGTACAGAGAATCCTTTGAATGCTGCTTCAGTCTTACGGATTACTTCAAGGTATTGCGCTAGATGTGGGTTTTTTGCTTGAAAGCTCTTATCGACATGCCCTGCGACGACATGGGAATCTGTTTTAATTATTATCCTTGCAGCTCCAAGTGCCTTTGCCTTTCGGAGGCCTAGCAGGACCCCTTCGTATTCTGCGATATTATTGGTGGTCTTAAAGTTGAGCCTCGTAGAATACATGGACTATTGCCCTGATGGTGATATGATGACTGCGCCAGCTCCAGCACCAGATGCTTGATAGGCCCCGTCAGAAAATATGGTCCATAAACCTTCGGAGGGCTCCTCCGGAGCCCAAACTGCAGATGGCGTCCAATCCGCTATGAAGTCGGCTCTGATTTGGGATTTGACAGCTGTTCTTGCCGTGAAGGAGATTCCGAAGGGGGCTAGCTCGACAGCCCATTTCCCAATCCTACCCGTAGAGTCTTTGCTTCGGAGCATATCACCAAGAGGGTACGAGATAGGAACGATTAGGTTATGCGCCAAAAAGTAATGCCTTAGCTTTCGCGAGGCCATTACCAGGGCATAAGCAAATTTCTCGAGCTTGGAGTATCTTATCTTAGCTCCGGACAAAGCTTCTGACACAAAATAAACTGGGTTCTGCACCAGCTTTCCCTTAAGCTCAACTTCCCGGACTAGTACTGCACTTACTGCGGAGCCTGTTGCTACAAGATAAAGGAGGAGTGTTTCTTCTAGGAGGGACACAGTAAGTGTTGACAGGCTTCCGAGGTATGCTTTTAGATCATCAAAGCTCTTCTGGCACTCCGGTGTCCAACTGAAGCTTTCGGACCCCTTTAGGGCTTTGAAAATTGGGAGGCTTCGCTCTGCTGATCTGGCCAGGAATCTGCTAAGGGCTGTGAGCCTTCCTGCTAGCTTCTGGACTTGCTTCAAATTCCCTGGTGGAACCATTCTTTGCAGTGCACTTATCTGCGTTGGGCTAGCTTCGATTCCCCTGCTCGAAACTAAGTACCCTAGCAGTTTTCCTGCTTGTGCTCCGAATATACATTTTTCAGGGTTGAGGCGTACTCCACATGCTCGGAGGCTCTCAAACATTTCAGCTAGGTCTAGGCTATGTTGGTGCTTTTGAGCACTTTTTATTACAATGTCATCCATATAAGCTTCGACATTTTGGCCTATTTGATGACCTAGAGCCTTAGCTATTAAACGTGAAAAAGTGGCTCCGGCATTCTGCAAGCCAAAAGGCGTTCTTACATAACAAAATACCCCGGAAGGAGTTACGAAGCTTGTCTTGACTTTGTCTTCGCACTTTAGCCAGACTTGATGATACCCGGAGTAAGAATCGAGGAAGCTTAGCAATTCGGAGCCGGCTGTGGAATTCACCAGCTGGTCTATTCGGGGCATCGGGTAGGGGTCTTGCGGGCATGCTTTATTTAATGAAGTAAAGTCAATACACATGTGCCACTTGCTCGAGTCCTTCTTCCTTACAAAAACAGGGTTCGCCAACCACTCGGTATGGGCTACCTCCCTGATGATGCCATCCTTTAACAATTTCTCTACTTTGGATTTGGTGAGGCTTGCTCTTTCTGCAGACAGCTTGCGGAGCCCCTGGCGCACTGGCCTGGCCTTCGGGTTGACGAGTGAGAAGCCATGTTGAAGAATATGGTTTTGATATTCAAGATGTGATGAGTGATTGTCAACGGAAGTCAATGGAAGGGAGAGATGAAGACCTGCCGAGTCTGAGGTGCATGTGACTCAGGTACACGGGTAGTGAGCGACGGCCGGGCAGAGGAGCCGCGGAGTCGGGCTGGCCCAATCCGGGTACATGGCTAGGAGCGGAAGAGGATCCACCGGTCTGTTGACTGGGTTTGACTCAGGTACACGGGCGGCGAGCGATTGCCGGGCTAAGGAAGCTGCGGGGTCGGGTCGGCCCAATCCGGGTACCCGGTGCGAAGACGGTGGACGCTTTGTCAGTTTTGGCGTAAAACTGACGATCTATGTTTATTTCGTTTTTAGAAATTTAATATTTAGTTTTTAAGTTTTAGAATATTTTTATTCGAGTCAGTTAATTTTTGTAAGAATATTTTAGTAATTTTCGGAATTTATTTTAGAGTCAGTTTATTTTACCCGAGGGTAAAGTAGTCTTTTCATGTATTAGGATTTGCCTATAAATAGGCACCTATCCCTTTGAGGATGGACGACTGTTTTTCAAGAGATCAATCTACAGTCCACTACATATCTTTCGCCATAGTTTTTCTAGCTTTTTTTTCTCTGATCGGATTGATTTGAAGCTTTTCCGCTGCCATCGCCGTTTGGTTATTTGCCTAGTTCACGACGACGCATCATGGCTGCCTAGCTCTGCCCTGCTAGTAGTTGTTGCTGTGGAGAAGTGCATGCGAAGTGCCGGTGGAGGTTTCCTGCACGTTCTTTGGTAGAGAAGACAGGCGTGCAACAGTTTCCTCCCGGTGGCTAGCGACGCGTGGCAGGGCTATTCGGTGAAGGCCAGAGTTTCTGTGTGGCGTGGCAGCAGCAAAAAGGCAACACGACATCTTTGCTTGACGGGACAAGGCTCTGGCATGCAAGGTCACGAGCTCAAGGCACATGGCTGGAGTTTTTTATTTCTCCAAGGCAAGAGGCAGCGCGTGAGTCGACGGAACGGGGGCTCTACAGCCTGGCCAGAACGGAAACCGAGACGAGGAGCAGGAGAGGTACGGCGGACGGTAGAAGGAAAGTTGGTTTTTGTTCGGCCGGACTTTTTGCGCATGGCAACATCAGATGCAGGTTTGTTTTCTTTATCTCCTAAGTTTTAGTTAGATTAAATCTGTTAGTTATCTATTATGAATTAGCTTGAAAAAAATTAATTTCGTAGTCAATACTTTATTTGTTTTACTCGTTAGTCATCCGTTTTTAATCAGCATAAAACAAATTAAATCTCGTAGTTAATTTCGTATCTCGGATTATTTATTTAAGTGTTTTTATTCGTCTCATATAAAGATAAACCGAACAATTTATTAGTTCTAGTATTATGTTTATTCTAGTTTTTACGTGCGATATTTTAGATTTATTTTTGAATTAATTTTCGAATGATCCATGTTTTACTCATTTGATTAGTTTTTATTTCTAGACTGCAATATAAATATTTCATGATATATCTAGGTATTTTATTTTAACTGTAGTATTTTTATTTAGTTTATCTTTAATATCATTTCGAGTAAGTCACCGGTTATTTTTAGGCTAGACAACTTTAATTCCGATACTTTGCTTTGCTAATATTATTTGTCTGGTTAAGTTCATTTGGGTGTTGGGATTAAAATATAGTTTACCAAGAAATTTTTAGGCGCCCATTCACCCCCCCTCTGGTCGCTACTTTCGGTCCTACAAGTGGTATCAGAGCAAGGTTAGGTTTTTCTAATATCTTAACCGATTCAAAACCTAGGTAGTGACCATGACGTCTTCTGGTAAAATCCCATCCCTAGAAGCTTTTGGCTACACTTATTGGAAGACTCGCATGCGAGCATACCTTATGAGCCAGAGCTTAGACATATGGGAGATTTGTGTTCATCCTAGTTTCACCATAACAACTATTGCTGCGGATACTGCTGCTAATGTAATTACCCAGCATCAAAATAATAGTAAGGTGGTGAACATTTTATTTTCTGGTCTAGGTCCTAGTGAGTTTGAGCACGTTAGTCATCTCACCACTGCTCGAGAGATCTAGGCTACCCTCCAGGCACACCATGAGGGGACAACTCAGGTCAAGGCTAGGCTCTACCAGACGTACCGGCGTGAGTATGAAAATTTCTCATAGAAGCCGGGTGAGACAGTTGAGGCTTTGTTTGGTCGCTTTCAATCGATCATTAACAAGCTACGCGTTAACAAGGCCGATGGTGATCAGCTGGTCTCAGATCATGAACAGGCGCTTAAGGTACTTCATACTTTAGACCCTATGATCTGGGAGATCAAGGTCTCTTCTATTGCTGAGAGCACATCTTATGATTCCTTGACCATCGCAGAGCTTTTTAGTAAGCTCAAGGCCTAAGAGGTCGATATCTAGCTGAGATCAAATCTCATTGGTTCTGGATCAAAGACTCTGGCGCTTGCGACACCATCTGCTGATCCTAATGCCATGAGTTGTACTGCATTTTCCTTGATGTCTATTTCCGAGGAACAACTTGATACTCTAGGAGATGATGATTTGTGCTTGTTTAACAACCGGGTGCGGCGTGTCTATGATAAGCGAATGTTTAAGAGACACGACACAAAATCCGGATGCTTTGAGTGTGGTGATACAGGTCATTTCATTGCCGACTGCCCCAAGCGGAAGAATTACAAGAAGGGAACCGGTGGAAACTCCTACGACTCTGACAAGTACGACAACTCTACAAAGAGCAAGCCCAAGACAAGATTCTTTCGTAAAGCTTTGAAGGACTACAGGCGTGAGAACAAGAAACGAGACAAGGCTTTCTTCGCCGAGATGGAGAAAAGCTACTCCAAGAGATCCTCGTCTTCCTCCTCTTCGTCGAGCTCAAGTGATGAAGAGATCGTGATCAGAAAGGGGAAGGATAGGGATGATCCGGCAGGCCTCTATTTCATGGGCTTCGGGGACAAGCCAAAGAGTCGCTCACGTCACAGCCGAAGATCCCACAAGAGCTTCTGCTCAATGGCTCTTGGGGAGAAGAAAGAGAAGGACTCCTCCGACGACTCCGACGATGATGACGATGAGAAGGCATCTTCCTATGAACAAGAAGTTGTTAATTTACTAGAACAGAACAGTCAGGAGTGGAAGTATAGGGAGAAACTGCTTAGAGGGGCTAAGAAGAGGATAGATGAGGTTGAGAGTGAGCTTGCCACAGCAAATGGCAAGATTGAGAGTTTGTCTTCTTCCCCTTGCTTGGGTGATAGTGGTGAGTGCCCTAACTGTGAGGTGTTGTTGTGTGACCTGACGACTCTTAAGTCCAGGTACACAGAGATAGTAGATGAGAGAGACACATTGGCCACTAAGCTTGAGAGCGCTCAGCAAGAGCTAAAAGATGCTCATGCCACTGTCGTCGCACCTTGTGTAGACTGCCCATCTCATTTAGCTAGTATAGCTGAGCTGAGAGCCAAGAGTGATGAGGAGTTGAGCGAGTTAGCTGGAGTGAGAGGTGAGTTGGAGCAGACTAAGCTAGAGCTTGAGACCTTGTCAGTTTCACCCACTGTTTGTGAGAACTGCCTGTCCATTAAAATGGAGTTGATCAAGCTAAAAGCTGAGAAGTCTGTCGAAGCTGATAAAGAGTGTGAGATCTGCTTGTCTCAGGTGGAGGTGTTAGCTTCTTTGAGAGAGGAGCTAGCTGATGTTCAGAACGAGAACTTTTACCTCCGTTCAATCCTGAGTTGGATTAGTGCTAGAGAGCCACAGCTCGGCATGATGATCCAGCAGTTCAAGAGATAGGATGGTTTTGGGGTAGGGTACACATATACCAAGGCTGATTTTGAGAGCGCCATTAGCCGTGCAGTGGAGTGGAGTAAGATGACTCCCAAACAGAGATATCCCAAGACTCACTCCACTGAGTCCTTTAAGGATAGTCATCCCAAGGATGGAGTGATCCAAGAACAACCTAAAGCTCCACCTAAGAAGCAGATCTGGATTCCTAAACCTAAAACTCTTCACACTTCTCTTTATTCTTTACCTGGACCCTCGCACACCAAAAATGCTACACCCAACACCACCAAGCCTAAGAACCCTAAACCACAACAACATCCCAAGAAGCCTACCTATCACTGTGAGTTTTGTCAGAGAGACGGGCATCTTGAGGAGTTTTGCTTCAGGAGGAAGCAGGTTGAGCGAGCAGAGAGAGCTCGAGGTGGGCAGGAGCAGTTCTACCAGCAGGGTGGTAGACAGAGAGTCCCTCGACGTAGAGAGAGGCTAGAGGCCAGGCCACATCGTGTAGGTGGTGGTAGAGGAGACGGTTTTTATGATCGTGCTCTGGAGGGTGGTTTCCGTTCCGGCAGAGTTCCAGCTCGTTATCGATACGATTTTGGATCTCGCGACCGTGATTTTAGGAAGAACATAGGACCGCGCTTTGAGCCGCGTTTTGGTCCAGACTCATATGATTCGTTCTGCTTTCCTACATACGAGCAGATGGCTCGACACTGGTTTAACACCTTTGCCAAACCTAGCGTTGGACCGTTTGTTCCCACTCATGACTTTTGATCTTGTTTTGGGAGTTGTGTATCCTTTTTAGGATATTTTGAGTCAGCTTTTCATTGGTATCAGTTTTATTTTTTTATTGAGTCTTTTTGTGTGCGTTCATATCATGCATAATAATTAGTCACATTTTGAGCTTGCTTCTGCTATATGATTAAACTGCTTTACTTTCTCTAGCTAGTATATGTTTTTGATTACTTGTCGATGATGATGTTCTGGTTCAGTTCACATGATATATCTGATATTTGTCATATGCACGGTTTTTATGCTTCAAAATTGAAAAATGATCACCATTGCTTCTGGTAACTAGCATGTGTAGGTTGAATGCTTTCGCTATCTTTTACATGCCTTGTAGCTAGATCCTTACTTAGATGCAGATATGCAACTTGGACATCCATATGCTTTAAATATGAAAAATGTGCTTTAAAAATGATAAAAAAAATCAGAAAAACAATTATGCATTTTTATGATTATCAGAAAAGATCCAGGTGGGTTTGCTTTGTCGCATTGCATTGTTCTGGACTGCTTACCATAGCACTTTGGTATGAACTAGGACGGTGTAATGTATGCCAAGACCAATGTCTTAAGCTTCTGATGGTCTAGTTCTGGCCTAGGCTTGACTTGGTCGGTTAGCATAAGGTTTGACATGCAAATAACCCCTGGCAGAAATGAAAAATATAAAGAAAAAGAAAAAGTCTAAAAAATTTAAAAAGATGACAAGTTTGCTGAAGCACTTTGTTTTTGGACAATGCTTATCTTGGTAGATATCAGTTAGCTTTTGCATCTCATGTTTTACCTTGCTTGTCAACTAGAAAATGTGGTGATGTTTTTATTTGAAAAAATCAAAAAATGTGTGCTAATGACTTTCTTTAGATATCATCTGTTTGCACTGATCAATGTCATGTATCTTATACAATACATCTTTTGCTATACCGTTTAGATGTTGTAATTGCAGTTAATCATATCTAAGAAGCATGCTTTTCACACTCCACCTGCACCCCATTTGCATTCATGACATATTTTGAGGGGGAGCTGCATTTCAGGGGGAGTTTGTGTTTATGTCTCTTTAGAGTGCATTTAGTCTCACTTGATGAGTCCAATTGTCAACAAGGGGGAGAAATTTTGGAACATTTTTAGCTTTCTCTGGGATTTATTTCAGGAGGAGTTCCTTGTTGGTAATTCTGAGATTTGCACTTATTTTTAAGTCTTTATTTTTGGTTAACCATAATGACCATTTTTCTTGCTTCTGTTTGGCTTTTGATCATTAGGGTTAAACTTTTATTTTCTTTCTTCTATTTTCTTTTGTCTTTGTTTTTCTGTTTCCACGTGTTTTGCAGGTTCTGGAGATGAGTTGAAAAGGGTGTTGACAATGCACTCATCAAGGGGGAGATTGAGAAACCATGTTGAAGAATATGGTTTTGATATTCCAGATGTGATGAGTGATTGTCAACGGAAGGGAGAGATGAAGACCTGCCGAGTTTGAGGCGCATGTGACTCAGGTACACGGGCAGTGAGCGACGGTTGGGCAGAGGAGCCGCGGAGTCGGGCTGGCCCAATCCGGGTACATGGCTAGGAGCGGTAGAGGATCCACCGGTCTGTTGACTGGGTTTGACTCAGGTACACGGGCGGCGAGCGATTGCCGGGCTGAGGAAGCTGCGGGGTCGGGTCGGCCTAATCCGGGTACCCGGTGCGAAGACGGTGGACGCTTTGTCAGTTTCGGCGTAAAACTGACGATCTATGTTTATTTCATTTTTAGAAATTTAATATTTAGTTTTTAAGTTTTAGAATATTTTTATTCGAGTCAGTTAATTTTTGTAAGAATATTTTAGTAATTTTCGGAATTTATTTTAGAGTCAGTTTATTTTACCTGAGGGTAAAGTAGTCTTTTCATGTATTAGGATTTGCCTATAATAGGCACCTATCCCTTTGAGGATGGACGACTGTTTTTCAAGAGATCAATCTACAGTCCACTACATATCTTTCGCCATTGTTTTTCCAACATTTTTTCTCTGATCGGATTGATTTGAAGCTTTTCCGCTGCCATCGCCGTTCGGTTATTCGCCTAGTTCACGACGACGCAGCATGGCTGCCTAGCTCTGCCCTGCTAGTAGTTGTTGCTGTGGCGAAGTGCATGCGAAGACAGGCGTGCAACAGTTTCCTCTCTGTGGCTAGCGACGCGTGGCAGGGCTATTCGGTGAAGGCCAGAGTTTCTGTGTGGCGTGGCAGCAGCAAAAAGGAAACACGACATCTTTGCTTGACGGGACAAGGCTCTGGCGTGCAAGGTCACGAGCTCAAGGCACATGGCTGGAGTTTTTTATTTCTCCAAGGCATGAGGCAGCGCGTGAGTCGACGGAACGGGGGCTCTACAGCCTGGCCAGAACGGAAACCGAGACGAGGAGCAGGAGAGGTACGGCGGACGGCAGAAGGAAAGTTGGTTTTTGTTCGGCGGACTTTTTGCGCACGGCAACATCAGATGCAGGTTTGTTTTCTTTATCTCCTAAGTTTTAGTTAGATTAAATCTGTTAGTTGTCTATTATTAATTAGCCTGAAAAAAATTAATTTCGTAGTCAATACTTTATCTGTTTTACTCGTTAGTCATCCGTTTTTAATCAGCATAAAACAAATTAAATATCGTAGTTAATTTCGTATCTCGGATTATTTATTTAAGTGTTTTTATTCGTCTCATATAAAGATAAACCGAACAATTTATTAGTTCCAGTATTATGTTTATTCTAGTTTTTACGTGCGATATTTTAGATTTATTTTTGAATTAATTTTTGAATGATCCATGTTTTACTCATTTGATTAGTTTTTATTTCTAGACTGCAATATAAATATTTCATGATATATCTAGGTATTTTATTTTAACTGTAGTATTTTTATTTAGTTTATCTTTAATATCATTTCGAGTAAGTCACCGGTTATTTTTAGGCTAGACAACTTTAATTCCGGTACTTTGCTTTGCTAATATTATTTGTCTGGTTAAGTTCAGTTGGGTGTTGGGATTAAAATATAGTTTACCAATAAATTTTTCGGCGCCCATTCACCCCCCCTCTAGTCGCAACTTTAGGTCCTACAACGAGCAGGCTGTGCTCGATGATGCTCCGATCAACCCCGGTGATGTCTTCATCGGTCCAGGCAAAGACGTCCAGATTTTGCTTGACAACTTCTTCCAATGAGGCAACTATCTCCGGGGATAGCCCTTTGCCGAATTGTACTTGATATTCTTTGCCATCTTTTGAAATTATTTTCGTCTCGACACCACCTTCCGGGCTTGGCTTGAGGGAGAGCCCCTTTGATGAGTTCGAAGCCTCCGGCACCTCTTCCGTGCCCTCCACCACGTTGTGCACTTGCCGGGGATCCAACGGCTGTCCATGCCCATACTCCGTTCTCTGGGCTATAGCTTGATCTCCTGAAATAGTAAGCACTCCACCATGCATGGGCATTTTGAGACAAAGATAATTGTGGTGCGCTATAGCTTTGAACTGGTTCAGCATCCCTCGCCCGAAGATTGCGTTGTAAGCATAGGGGGCGTCGACAACGTCGAAGATCACCTCTTCTATCCTGGCCAAAGGCCCCTCTCCGAAAGCAACCTCGAGGCCTATCTGGCCGAGGGCATCGATAGGCAGTCCTGAGAACCCTTGAAGTGGCCGGGCCGCTGGAAGTAGATGCTTCCGGGATATGCACATTTGATCGAAGGCCTGGACGAAAAGTATGTCTGCGGAGCTCCCACCGTCCACCAGGATCCTTCAGACTTCCACCCCTGCTATGTCTGTGGAAATGACCAAGGGGTCAGCATGGGGAAACTTTACCCCCGCGGCATCGCTGGCAGTAAACGAGATGGGGACATGAGACCACTCTGGCATCCCCTCTACGGAGCTCGAAGTTCCAATGTGCCCAACCTCGCGGACGTATTCACGCCGCTGCCTTTTGGACATGCTCCTGAGGGTCCCCCATCCAGAGATGGGCAGGACCACTCGTTTGCCGTGGTCTTGTGGTTCTTCCTACTTCGGTGGTGGCATAATATTGGCCACCGGAATTCGCATGGGGGCTTCAGGGACACCGGATCAGGCCACGATTTGCATAGGCTCTGACCGTGCCGCTAGTGGGGCTCGATCCGAAGTACCCCTCCCGGTACTTCGCCCTAGGTAGTCGCCCCAAAGGGCCAACACTGCCTTGCAATCCTTCGTGTCATGGCTTCTATTGTCGCCATGCACGCAGCAGAAAAAACTCTGGCGCCTGCCAGGTGCTCTCTCTTGAGGCTTCGGCGCTCCAGCCTTGAAGCTTTGCACCTGCTGATAACTGGCAGGTGCCTTCAGAACCGAGGGTGCAATGCTTAGTACCTCCGAACAGAAATGTTTCTTCCCTCGCTTGTGCTCATTGAAGCGGCTGTCTTGAGGGGGTTGTAGAGGAGCCGAGGCTTCTGGCTCCGTCTTAACTTCTCGGAGGGTAGGTGCGGGTGCTCCGGTTCGCCGAAGACAGCCTTCCTCCGCCTTGGCATACTGTTCAAAGTATGCCATCAGCTGCGCCATAGACGTCACCAGCTTCCGATGGAGCTTGCTGAGGAGGTCGGGGTTTAGCACCCCTTCGCGGGCGGCGTCGACTACCGAAGAGGTAAATAGGCCCTTAATCTGTGACTTGGTGTGGGCGAAGCACGTGAAGTGCTCCCAGAGTGTTTCTCCCGCTCACTGCTTCACCTGGAACAAAGTCCCTGTCGACATCGGAGCCACAAAGGTACCCTGGAAGTTGCTCACAAACTTCTTCTTCAACTGCTCCCAGGACCTGATCGATCCTGGCTTCAAGGACCAGAACCATCGGAGCGCCACGCCTTCGAGAGCGAGGGGGAAGCACTTCGCCATAGTGTTGCGCACCCCTCCACTTGCTTCTATTGCCAGGGCATACGAGCGAGCAAACTCTCCGGGGTCTGACCCACCGGAATACTTGTGCAACTTCGAGGCCTTGATTCTGGGATCGAAGGGCACTCTTTGTAAGTCCGAATGTAGCGGAGACTCATCATCGAAGGATGCGTTCTTAGCCTCCTCCAGGACTTGGACAGCTTCGGGAAAATTGCGAGCACCATCGTCTTGGGGCCCTTCTGGAGTCTCGGTGGAGGCTTGAGTGCGGAGGCAATCGGCGACCTCTTGTCTCCACCTAGCCACCTCCTCCTGAAGCCTTGCTAACTGAGTAGCTTCGGTTCCAGGAAGGTCTTCGTCTTCATCGGAGGGCAGCTCCGGGTCTTGGGAGCTGACATAATCAGTTCGAAGCACCGTAGGGGGAGCTCGGGGACCCCTGGGCACTCGACACCCAGCGGCGTCCTCAGGAATCATTGGAGCGGTTGAGGGTCTGGCTTCGGTGGTCTGAGGGGACCTTCGGAGTGGACCCAAGGCTTGGCTTCGTTTTGGAGGCATAGCTAGTCACGGAGAGGTCCGAAGACCAGGGACTTAGACTGATCTGGGAAGGCGAGCGAAGGCCTTCGAACCATACTAAGAAGCCCCTTACCGAAGGGTGCGCGGAATCTTGGGACTCCAAGGCTCCCTCCGTAAGTGTTCTTCGAAGTGCAGTTAGCAGTAGAGAACAAGCTTTTTGAACTTGGATCCCCACGGACAGCGCCAACTGTTGGCGCAAAAGATTACGCTAACAGGTTCTCTAAGATCAAGAACAGTCAAACTATGAGTTCGTGTTTAAGGACTAGCCCAAGCCTCCGAAAGGATAATAGCTTGAGTAGTTCGAATGTGTGTATTTGAGTAATCGAGTCTTTGGTCCCCGTTACAGGGTAGAGAGGGGGGTATTTATAGGCAAAAGTGTCTAAGAAAAAGACCTATTTACCCCTAGATTACAACTGACATAGTGGAAACTATTCGGTACCCTGAGTAGGGTTAAAAAGGTAAAGTTATCCGGGGCAAACGGATAAGCCAAACATCTTATCAATCCCGTCGCTCAGCTTCGAAGCCTCGTATCTTGCGGAGGGCTTCTTCGGACTTTAGGTCGAGGCCCCCTTCGGCTTAACGCCTCCACCTTCGAGTAAGAGCCCATCAGCTCCAAAGCTTAGTGAGTCTTTGAGTTATTAACCTCTAAGTCCTGAAAATGAAGCAATTTCCCCCAACAATGCCGATGACCAAAACACAAGAAGAAGCAGGCGGGCTAATAGAAGTGTCACTTCATTAGATATGATCAAGAAATATGAAGATAAATCAAGAGAAGAGGCGGATGCCGATCATAGCCAGAGCCACTCGCGATTCAACCCTCATTGGAATTGCGAGTTCTTCAGATTCTGCTAGAACAAAGGGCTGCACCTACCATCAATGGACAATTATCCAGGGTGTGGTGTCAAAAATGAGTCACAAGATGACCATCGGCCACATAACAGCATGGCAAGGCCGCGTGGTCAAGAAGCCATTCATCAGAGGTGTTCGCCACTGAGGGTGTCGGTGCTCGAAAGGATCGGCCCCATCAGCACTAAGGATGATGGCCAACCAGTCAATGGCAAAACCGCACCAAAGAAGCTGCAGTGGTTCCCTAGTGGGATTTTCACAAGGAACTAGAAGAGGAGAGTACAACGACTATGATAGAGAGAGCTGAAGGCACAAAGGTGCGATGAAGAAACTGATCAGCCCTAGAGGATCAAAAGTGAATGGCAAGTGAAAGATAAGGTCGATCACGATGACAAGAAGGACACATGGGTAAATATGGTTTTCTTTCTCCCTGTAGAGTATCGGGCATCTTTTAAAGAAAATGTAGATCGGGTCGATACGATAGCTTAACTAACATTGGCTCCAGAGGCAGCAATTTTTGACAAGCCAGAAGACTTTGGACATCGGCACCTAAGACCCCTGTACATCAAAGGTTTGGTCAACGGGAAGCTGATGTCCAAGATGATGATAGACGGAGGGGCGACTATCAACTTAATACCATATGCCACCTTCCATAAGCTGGGAAAAATGGCAGAAGACTTCATCAAAACTAATATGGGAGTACTGAACGGAGAGCTGATAGTTGGGAGCAAGACCATGCCGACCACATTCTTCATCATAGAAGGAAAAGGATCTTATAGCTTATTGCTAGGATGAGATTGCCACCTTCCATAAGCTGGGAAAAATGGCAGAAGACTTCATCAAAACTAATATGGGAGTACTGAACGGAGAGCTGATAGTTGGGAGCAAGACCATGCCGACCACATTCTTCATCATAGAAGGAAAAGGATCTTATAGCTTATTGCTAGGATGAGATTGGATTCATGCAAACTGCCGCGTCCCATCAATGGTGCAGCAAATCCTGATGTAGTGGGTCAGCGATCAAGTGGAAATTATCCCCACCGATAAATCAATGAACATAGCGACAACCGATTTATTGGTGTGGGAGATAGAAGAAGTTGTCTGACTATCAGGGGAGGCTTGGGATGGAAATTTTCTTGAAGTATCAAATGATGGAGTCAAACCAATTAGCAAAGAACTGCCCAAGCTCACTATGTGAAGACGACATCGACAAAACGAAAAGTGGACTCGGTCGATGCTTCACCACAACCGATGAACTACAGGAGGCAGACATCAGACCTGGTGAGAGACCGAGGCCAACATTCGTAAGTACCCAGATTCCCCGATGAAGCACAAAATAGACTGATGATGTTACTTCGGAGATATTAGAAACATTCAGACAAGAAGTACTCGGAGAAATACTTCCCGATCATTCAGATGAAGGCCTAAAGATCTACACGAAAGATAGTCGATACTGATGGTATCACCTTTAGACGGCTGATGTGAAAGCATCACGTTTAGACACAAAAAACCCAATATCAAGCCAGGGAATCGATGACAATATATTACAAAAAATATAATGTTTTACATCAGACAAATATATAGGGAGATGTCAAAGCAAAGCACGACAGATGCCTTCAATTTACCACAACTAGATCACATCGATGCTTCGGAGAATAGAATGGTCTTAGACATACGGGCCAGGGACATCTCAGAGGGTGTGGCATCGGCGCTACGCGAGGTGGACGACACTAGTGAGTCGGTGTCTTTGGGCCTTAATCTGGTCCGGAAGGGAGTCTAGTGCGCTTTCCTTCACGGTGATCCTCGCCCATACTCCATCTAACCTCGAGGCTAGATGGCCTTCCTCTATCCGAAGCTGGTCCAGTTCATACGATATTACCGACGACTCGCCTTGGAGCCAATATACAAGGGTGCTCTCGGTAGCCGGTGCCATGACATGGACTTTGATCGCTTCATGTTGTGACGCATAACTAGCTTGGTTGGCCATCTGCTTCAGCGCTTGCTACACGTTTGGCCAATGGAACTCCAAGTATGCGGCCAGTGTAAGGATGTCGACCAACTCCAGGGGAAGGAGATCCAGAATATCGTTAAGACGTCCCCTTATCGGCCCCGAATAATTAACTAGGGCTTCCACCAGATTCCCAAGGCGACACAGCAAATCCAAAAAGCCTCCTTCACCGCAGGGAAAGCTAAATCGTGGCTGATGCAGGGATGCCTATGGCAACCTCGTTGGCGAAGAGAAAAGGACCGACGTCGAAGGGGAATTTTCGGATAAAGGACTGAAACAAGAAAAGAAAATTATACATGAGGCAATGACATTACGACGACAAGTGCAAAATGCTTACGTTAGCAGATCTCACAGGAACGACCAATTGCAAAGGGCCATCGGCTGAAGAGGCGACGACATCACCCTGCTCAACAATGCCCTAGGGGGCAGACAAGCCTGTGGGATTTAGCACTGGCTGCATTCAAAGTCGATGTATAGTACAAGAAAAGTTGAGCAAAGGCTAACCATGTAGTGACCCAAGTACAATAAAAACTCACGTCAATGGGCCTAGCAGGGACGACCGATTGCGGAATGTCATCGGTATAAGAGGCGACATCCTCATCCTTCTATACAACCATTGGAAGGGTGTGGGAGTCTTCCTCTTCAAGATTTCCCTAGGGGTAGAGGGGTCTGTAGCACCCAACATCAGCTGCATTGAAGGCCGATGTTGGCCATGGGGAAGGCAGCAAGGAGGTAAAGTTAGTAAAGTACCTGATGAGGGCTTGAAGTAGAAGGAATCCTAGCATCAGTCGTCACCCCCACAATAACAGCGAACGATCCTCCCTCTGAAGTACCTCTAGCAGGTGGGGTCGACTGAGCACTAGCTGAGTCATTGGCCACCTAGTCGACTGTCGCATGGGGATACACGACAACAAAGGAAGGAGGCTAAAAAGGGATAACAATACGTATCAAACAAAACAAAGTAAGTATTCATACAATGGAGATGGATGCATACCTAAGCCAATGGAGGTGCATTAGCAGCAGCATGGACTCACACAACCGAAGGGCCAGGTGGCGTCAGTTGAAAAGAAAAGGGAGGCATTATTGGAAATTCTTGCAAAGGAAAAGTGAAACAACACCAGGGTGGCAAAGACAAATTAGTAAATTACTAGACTAGAATGAGTTTGGATGGACGAGCATGCCCCCACATTTGGTGCTTTGCGCTTATGAGCTGGTGTCTTGACCCACCTCTTCGCAAGACACTCACGTTGTGGCGGGAGCCCCACAACCCAAGGTGGTAGTGGCCGATATTGGCCCATATTCTATCGGCCTACCACTCCGTCTAATCATCGGAGCGTCTGTATCCTCTTCCTGCATAACGCGAGGGATACAAGGTAAGAAAAAACAAGAGAATGAGTTGTAGCGCACCGGCATTTCCAAGGAAAATCAACAAATACAAGACGTTCATCACACGACTGCGTACATATGACAATCAAAAAGTAGCTCGCAGGGCACATTACTCTAGTCTTGTGCCTTGACTGGGACAACTACTCTAGACCGTTGTCCTCATAATATGCTACCTCTGAACTGCTTTCAACGGGAATGAGTACAAAAGTACTCAACAAGCCACCAAAATGCAATATAATGCAAGGATAATAACAAAGGAAGGTATGCGGCTTAAATTGCGGAAAAGTACAATTTTGTTATTAAGCATTTAATGTGATCATGTTAATTATGCGGAAAGTAAATCATGAATCATGACGCAACTTCTAACAGAGTAGTACAAATGGTACTCCCTCGCTCAACGGTCCTTAAATGGCATCAAAACATGCACAATCATAAAAGTAAACTAATTGTGGTGAACATTCCTAGACCTGTCCTTGACCATGGGCTCGGCTTTTCGAAAAGATTATACTCTGATTAGAGGTGTACTACTGTACTCACAAGGAAAGAACCCAGCGTCGACCAAGATATCACCACGATATCCTGACCATGTCCCTACCAAAACCTTCACCATGTAACGCACCAACTCGAGGACAACCCACTAGGTTTCGCTGCCGTGCCAACGCATTGGACCAACGTCGTGCCCTCTTTTGTGCCTCATCGGTACAAGCCAGCCGCAGATGCCACTCGCCCCCTCCTCTTGGTGCATCAAGTTAGAACGCTCCATACTTCCGGTTAGGCCTTACCCATTAGACTTGTGGTTAGTACGGAAGTGTTTTGCAATAGATCCCACAGACCGGTCCTTATAGTGCCTCGGGTGTGACTAACCAATGCCCTATCTTGCACCCGGAACCCACCATGCTAACATACTTAACTTATCTTCCAAGTCTTTCAGAATACCGAGGGATGAGAAATATATCGGGAAAACATATATCTTAATCAAGTGCTATCCTATGACTCATTTTTAGCCTATAGCAATTGTGTCGATACTTTGGACACTAGCTAATATTGAGTAATAAAGGTGACAAGGAAAAGAGACTCAATAGCATGGCTTGGGTTTGAACAACAAAGTTGGGGGATCTAATAAATATAGTCTAAGGCATTTATTCAAACTAATGCATTTATATCCTATGGGTTATAGCGATATTTAATTAAAACATGGGCTCAATGAGATCAAAAACAGTGTTGTAACTTGCCTTTCTCAGCAGAGGGGGATGGAGGGACCTCAGGAAAGTACTCCGTCTCCTCGGCGACAGCGTAGTCTTCTTGGCACACAAATCAAGAAGGATAAACAATTAAAATAAATGAAGTAAATAGTACAAACATATCAATTAAATTGGCTAAAATTGTAGATAATAAAAAGAGTAATTTTCTGGAATTTGAATGGTAAAATTTGGAGTTAAATTGAAGAAGTTTTTGATTTTAGAAGTTTAAATCAATTTCTGGAATTTATTTTCAATTTAAATCAAACTCTAGTCCATGGTAAGTCAGGTCCACCGTGAACCCGAGTACTATGCGGTGTACCAGAATAATCTCAGCCGTTAGATGGCGATCGGGTGGATGCGGGTGGTGTAGAGGCTTTCAGTGGAAATCAATGGCTCAGGATCAGACGGTGCCAAATCGGTCGGCAAGGCATGGGGTAAAACAAGCGTAGGCTTCTTCTTCAGTGATGGCAAGGAGTGGTAGCGAGCATAGTGGTGATGACAATGGACGATGGCCTAAACTAAGTACTAAAATGGAATGGGAATAGCCCTGCGGTCACGATGGTACCTGAGTTGGGGCTCGGGGAGGTCTGGTCGCGGCTGGCGATGAGCGGGGGTGGTGAAGGCTCTCGGGTTGTTGGTGGGGAGTGTGCTCTGGCGGTCGTCATCTTGATCAGAGGAGTAGCCAGGGACGGGGAGGTGTGTCTGGAGCACGAGCATAGGGGCTGTGAAAAATGGGCGTGCGGGTGCTCTAGAATGCAGAGGCTCTGGTGATTTCTATAGGTTTAGAAGCGGTGGGTTGCAGGGGTTAAATAGTGGATGTCAGCAGTAATGATGGGAGGTGTATATATGGTAAGACGAGGGTGGTTACCTAATTTGCGCTCGTTAGCTTTCCTTGCATGAGGATCCAGCGATGGGAGGATTGAGCGCGTCAGGGAAAAGATGGAAAGAGGTCCCCGAGATATGGCAAATGCATTGATGGGCTCAATTCCAGGGATGGCACGCGGTGGCGATGGATTACACCGGCTAAGATTTCTGCCAGAGTGATTTGGGGGGCGGCAATGATGCGGGGAAGACGGATCTAACAGCGCGGGGCCACTGGCAAGTGGGCGCGAGTGGGCATGGGTGCGGTCGAACGACGCTGACAGGTGGGACCGAGGGGCAGCGAGAGGGGGAGGGTTCGGGCACGCGCAGGAGAAGGGAAAAGACGGCTGATCGGTGGGCTCCACCTATCAGTGAGGGCGCGGTTGAGAGGTGGGCTTGGCCAAGGGAAGATTAGGGGAAGGTGGCCCAACACTGTTCAAAATCCTTTTTCTATTAAAATTAATTCCTGAAAAGCAGTTATAATTTCTAAGCTATCTGCAAAGGTCCAAAAAATTTATAAAAAATCCCCAAAATTTATCTTGACTTGAGGAACCTAACATAATTTTCCCAACTTAGGATTTGAATTATTTCTCAATGTTTTTTATTTATTTGGGCAATTTCAGCATCTTTATTATCCAAAAATAATTATTTTCATTAAAATTTTATTTTCCTATTTTATTCTCACCTTTGAAAATTTGGAATGTTACATGAGCAGAAAAGACAAGAGTTGAGTTGAAAATATTTACCATGGGGGCCTCACCAATGTAGTTAGAATACAGGCGTTCACAATACGTCTTTAAAGGTCGGTTGAAGAGGTGTTTCATCCATTCACCCCACCACTGAGAAAAGCCTTCAGAGCAAGCATAGCAGGCCAACAAAGAGGCAAAATCGCCATAAGGAACCTTGTTGGCCATTCTGAAAAGGTGGTTGTACTCCGTATTATCCTTGATCTCTCCATGAATCTAGATCCAGCCGATGAAGAATAGGTGAGGTTAGAGTTGGCCGAACCCTAGTTGGCACGAATAGACTGTCGGATGGTAGAATTCGATGGTGGCCTTCTGGAGATGGCTGACGAAGATGACAGGTAGGAGGCAAAGGGTAATACAAGCCTTGAAAATTTTGTTAGCCTCGGAACTCATATGTGAACCATATAATGTTTTCATCCCAGAAGCCACTGTAGAATCATGTGAAGTAGAAACTAAGGGACTTCGGGGACATCCGGAAAGTGCCACGGCAAGTGGCTGCCTCACCCAAAGACATGCATTGACGATAAGAGGGATCAACCAATTCGGGGTGATCAGAGGGGAATTCCATCGAAGCCAAGGAAGGATTGTCGATGGTTTCGGAGGTGTAAATGTTAAGCCAAAGCTCCTAAAACCACCAAGGAACACCAAAGTTTCTAACAGGCTCACCAGCCGATAACTTGGTCGATACCTTGTGGAGAAGAAAATAAGTGGCACCAAGGAGGTATCGGCCGGTTGGGATTTTCTTCTTCGAAACAAGCTGCTCGGCTAAGGGTTGGAGATGAGAGGTCGGACCTAAAGTGGATCCACAAAATACAAATCTTTCTAGCCAAAGGTTGAGAAAGGCAACATGCTCACAGGCTTCTATAGGACCAGTCTTCTTGTTATGCTTCAAAATATATTTGCCCCAGCCGCTGGTAAATTTCACATCAAGGCGGTGAGTTGTTTTGGATCAAAGGGAAAAAGGGTCACAAGGAGAGATGATATCAAGGGAAGTCAAAACAAAAACATCTAGAAGAGATGGGGTCATCAGCCCGTGACTAAAGGTGAAAGTGTTGAGGGTATCAGACCAAAGATAGCAGGCAGTGGCAAGGAGCGGCTCATTCTTGTAGGGTTCCGTGAGGGAGAGGCCAATACAGTGGCCGATGTCGATTTCATCCCAAGATGCACGGTGGGCGGCCGATGCCCGAAGGTATCAATCAAGCCAACTAGGAAGAGAAGGGAAAGCCCTAAAACTATTGGTCTAGTCGGAGGGAAGCATAGAAGAGCGTTTGAAGTGGATCCAATTGGTCTCGGCGTTGATAATATCAGCGGGATTGGGATCACCCATCAGAACCAGGAAATAGCATGTTGGGTGTTCGGCCATAGGAATCAAAACTTGGTTCCGCAAGTTCTACAAAAAAAGATAAGATAGTAAAGAAAAATGGCAGACAAACTAAGAGGAACGAAGAAATGCCGAAGACTTACCTCTGGGATCATGTCATCGGTTGTCATTGGTAAGGAGTTGAAACCCGATGGTCGACAGAGGAGGCGAGGATGATGAGCGCGATGGATTGCAGGAGTGTTGGGAGCAGAACAGCGACATGCCCAAAAGGAAGAGAACACAACGAATACATAGAGCATGAAGGGGAAAGTGAAGCAGTCAACTGCTACTTATAAAGCAAACGGAGACTCCTTGGTAAACCGGGACAAGCCGATCCCGGCGGATTCGGTGGGATCACCTCTAATGTTCAAAAAAGGTAATCATGAGTACAATTCTCGAAACACCAGAATGTTTGCAGGACCGTGATCAGGGGAGGAAAAATCTTCGGCCTACAAATGCCAATGCACAACAATGTGGAATGAAGCTTGGTCCGAGGCCACCACAAAGAAATGTAGATGCATCAGACCAAGCGACATCCACCATAGTCATTCATGGCCAAAGAAAATGATAAGAAGAGGAAGGAAAAGCCGATGCTCGACACATTATAAATGATGTATTGGAAGACGAAAGGTTTCGGCTACTAGCAATAAATTTGAAAAAGTCATTGCGAAGGCATCTGAAAGGACGTGACGATAGAGGGTGATGATGACCGATAATTTAGAAGCATTAGTTACCCCTTTGATGCTCCAAAACTAGGGGGCATCTGTTGATGCCAAGATTTGGTAAAGCCTAGGCCCACTACAGATGCCACACAATCAACAGAAGTCAAAGAAGTCTAGTCGAAGATGGTCAAAGAAGCTCGTCCATGTTATTACAATATGACTAGACATACAGGAGCCGATGAAGGAGAGAGAAGATGAGGATGATCCAGAATTGGTTACAATGTAAATTACTTGGACACCAAAGCAAACTTGAGCATTCTTGAGAATACCACTCCCACCTACTTCTCTATGAAATTTTATTGGTATTTTAGCTAGAGTTTTTGGGAAGTAGTGTGCTAGTTGTTCTTGAAAAATCTTTTAGCTTTGGTCCGAGCCAAGCTACTTCAATGGATTTTTTACTTTTGGATGGCTTAACCTCCTAGATGACTAGGCATTGGTTCATGAGTATTGGTGGTGTGTGGATTCCCCAGACAAAAAGCTCAACCTTAGCTTCCCAAGAAAACAAGTAACTCTATTACAAAACTAAGATAGACATTTGTGGTCATTTGGTAATGTTGACTCCAAGATTTGGTAAAGCCCAGACCCACTACAGATGTCGCACGGTCAACTGAAGTCAAATAGGTCCGGTCAAAGATGGTCAAAGAAGCCTGTCCATGTTGTTACAATATGACCGAACATGAAGGAGCCGATGAAGGAAAGGGAAGTTAAGGTTGATATAGAATTGGTTACAATGTAGATTACTTGGACGGTAAGTCTCCGGACTATAAATATGTATCCGTTGGACCGAAAATGGCGACCAGAGGGGGGGTGAATGGGAGCTTTTAAAATTTCAGACTAAAAATAGCCTTCTATTTTAATTCTGTCTTCTGCGGAACAGGCTTCGAACACACCCTTCGAAGTTCTGGTTCGGAGGTATTTTACAGCTCCGAAAACAGGCTTCGCAAGAAGCAAAAGTTCGAAGCCAAGAAGACTTCGCTCCACCCACAGTCCAGAAAATTCAGCTCTGCTAAGTCAGTGCAAGCTCCGCACACAGGGTGCCTTCGAGCAGACTTCGCACTTCACCCTTCGCAAGAGCAGACTTCCCTCTACGGACTTCGACCAAATACTCAGCAACATCAACTGGTGCTACGCTTCGTACTTCGAAGGTCTAAACGCACACTGAAAAGACTTCGTCGAGGACTTCGACACGGAAAGAAAACGGGCTTCGATCTAAGCCAAGAACAGTGCTTCGCTAGTAATCAAAGAGGTCTAGCCTCCAGTTTACACAGAGCGAACAGACACTGAAAAACACACACTTCACTCGAACAGGCTTCTCACACACTTCTCCAGAAAAGAATTAGTGCACACACTCAACTCAAAAGAAGTGAGACATAGAGAGATCAAAGCATGCAATGAAGTACGCATACAAGTTCAAGCAGTAAATGCAAACACAATCAAAGCTTCATTTCTTGAATAGGGAACACAAAATGAACTCACAGACCGAATACAACGTATGTGGCGGCTAGCACAGGAGCTCAAAAATGGCTGCTCAAAGTGTTGATGTGACCTAGCTAGCTTCCACTATTTATAGGCACTATTCAGCCCTATGAATAGACCACTTTACCCCTAGGGTTTACACTGGTTTTGTCTCATCAGAACAGAGGGGTACAGCCGGTAGTCTACTTTATTTGGAGGCTTCTTTTGTCAGCTTCGCAGAGGGGACAGCATCAGCTTTTGCAGAGCAGACACGGTCAGCCTTTGTAGTTTTGGAGCCTTCTGAAGCCCCCCTTCGCACGCGAGGGGTGCGGTAGCTTCGGTGAGAAGCCTTGAGCCTGACGGCCTTCGCTTCACCGAAGTCAGCCTTCGATACAGAGACGGTTTTGAGCGAAAGCCGTCAAAGCCCTTGGGCCTTCGCACCAACACCTTCGGAGTGGACCACCATGACTTCGCAGCTTCTCCCAGCTCAAACTCCGTTAGTCCGTGTACCGAAACCATGCATGGCTGAAGTACCTCAAGTCAGCCTCACTCTGGAGCCAACCTCACTCCGGAGTCAGCTTCGCTCCGAAGCCAGCCTCACTCCGAAGTCAGCTTCACTCTCCGGAGTCAGCTTCACTCCAGAGCCAGCCTCACTCTGGAGTCAGCTTCGCTCCGAATCCAGCCTCACTCCGAAGTTAGCTTCACTCCGAAGTCAGCTTCGCTCTAGAGCCAGCCTCACTCCGAAGCCCCACCTTCGGAGTACCACCCTTCAAAGTCCCTCCTTCGTCCAAGGCCTCCACATGAAGCATTCCATGAGCACTTCGTCGCAGTGTCTCTCCCCGAGCACACTCCTCGACAATCCTCACCCGGACCATGCCTTCGATGCACCTCAACTTCTGAGACCTTTGCCGGGTATACCTTCGAGTGCCTCCCTCTAGAGCACACTTCGAATGCCCTGGCTCATTGCTGAGGACTTGGTCCACCCTACTCCGAAGTCACTCCATTCGGAGTACCCTTTGAAGTGCCCCGCCTCCGAGGACTTCGTCTCGGAGTACCTTCAACCGGAGCCACACTCCGCACTTACTGCCTTCTCCTGGCGCTCCTCGACCCAAGGTCCGACCTCAACCCCTTCGCAGCCTTCATGACGGAGCTCCCTGCTCCCCTGGCATCAAGCCTCCCACTTGACCTAGGTTCACTTTCTACGAACCGTCCATCGCCTCCAAAGTCACCTGCGCACCACAGACAAACAGCCAAGTGTATCCAGTACCCCGGAGACCTTTCCGGGTAAACAACCTCCAGCACACACTCCAGTGTACCGCCCAAAGTACCGAAACCTTCGATATGACCTAGTCATCGTGTACTGTTGGACCCCTCTGACAAGCACACTCCGCTGCAACAACTGCAACAAACAGACCCACCGAACCCTTCGGTGAAACCACCTCTGAACCCCTTCGGAGGGACCCCTTCGAATCAGAGGATAAAATCTATCAATCACTCATCACAGACTCCAAAACCAACCCTTGGTTTCTCAGTATCTAATTAGCTAGCAAAAACATCACAACCCTACAAACAACTACTCTTCGGCGCATCACCACCCTTTAGATTTGGCACTCCAAGCCGGGCTACATCGTTTCGATCTCCGGCGAAGAGGTTAGTCCCACCACCCCGATGATCATATCATCTAAGTCAGTGTTCTTTAAGGCTGCATCGTATCGATCTCTTGAAGACATCGGTAGAGTCAGTATGGTCACCAATTTATCCCGATGTATTGGCTAGGTCTAAGGCTACATCAGATTGATCTCTTATATCGATGTGATTTAGGTGTCATAGTCTGAGGCTTCATTATTTAACTCTAACATCTCTTTCTGTTGTATATGCTTCATGTTGTATATCGTTTATCTAAATAAAGTATGCCCGATACTTTAAAGTATTATTAAGTTCATCATGACTAGCTACTATCTTGGTTAAGTCTAATCTTGTTATTATGATGATTTTGATGATTTTGATGGTACTGATATGTTATCTGGCGCGTTTTATTTATTTCTATCAGAGTACAAGCCGGTAGGTTATGTTTTATTCCATGTTCTATTTGATCATGCTCAGGAGATACCCATCAGCCCTCGCCCGTGATTGTCTCGTCCTATCGGCTGATGGCGTATTCAACACGATCGTCCTATAGTAGTCATCGGCCTTGGGGCCGATCGGCATATTCTCTCATGATTATTTTATCCTCACCATAGTCATTGTCTTCGCAGTCGATTGGCTCTGCCACTAACGTTATTGTTTTCTTTGACTCCTTATCAGTTGTAGGGTCAAACTGATTGGCACGCTTAGAACCTTTTTTTCTAAGATTATAGGACCTGCACTAGAGTTAAGCAGATCTTTCAGGCCACACGTGTGACCAAAAAATATGCCAACAATAGTGGTTAGACTTGCTCAAACCCAAGCCAATTCTTACAAGAACATGCTAATCTAAGCCCATTCACAACTAGTGCAAGCAGAGAAAAACTAAAAAAATAGGTACAAGAAAATGAATTATCAAATTTATGAACTTTCTATGAATTTTAGAAGTACTCTAAAATTTTCTACTAATTTTTGAAGTGTTATGCCTTTTAACCGAAGATTTAACCATTGGTTTTGTTTTAAAACCAACACATTTCTTCTTTAAATCGTAATTCCTCATTGGAGAATCTCGAGCTTTCTTAACATCGTACACAACAACTTTCTCAAAACATTTTTAATTTTTTATCATATCATCTATGTATTATATCATAACACCATGACATGTCTCGTATTTTTCAGACTTTATTTACTTTTTTAAAATTAAAAAAACATTATGTTTCATGTTGTCCATTGAGTTTCACAACGTAGATTTTTCAAAAATCTTTTGATTTATTGGATAAGAGCCAAAAATTGACTAAAAAGCATGAATATGATTTTTCAATAAAAAGTTGGTTTATTATTTCAAGAACTTGGCATTCACATTTTACATATTTCAATATAAATCCTAGAAATAAACTTAATAAATTAAAAATAGTAAATTGATCTAGAAAAATACCAAAATTTTAAATTAGATAAGCTATATTGCATTTTGATCATAAAAAAAGTTTCAAGTTCAAATGAAGATTTATCCGTTAGTTTGCAGCATATAAAGCACAAAGAGAAGCACAGGCGGTGGTAGCCAATGGTAATGCACCTCGCGGATTGCTGATGTGGCGCTTGTCACATAGGTCCCACCCAAGTCCCACCAAGCCACGACAACTTCGTTTGAAAATTTGAGATACGGTCTCCATAACTTAGTCAAAAAACTAATCCTACATTGTGCCCTAATCCCATTTGCGTCGTCTCTAGTATGCTCAGGCTCCCATCGCATCAGATCTCGCCAGTCATTGCCGATCCACCACCGGCCTTGGATTCCACACCTAGGTTAGAGGCGTGGAATCATTCCCGATGGTGGTGCAGCTTGGAGGCCACCCGCGCATGCAAGACGTGGCGGCGCTGATGACGGCACAAGGATTATTGTGGGAGGTGGAGGATTTTGTCCGTGAGGCCGGCGTGCTGTCGCATGTCGAGTTGGGAGCGGAGGTGGTGGAATTGGTCCCCATCGTATCTGAATCCTTTGAGGCCGCATCTTCGGAGGCCTCTGATTCTTGCGTGGGTGGTGTCATGCTCACCGACGAGCTCTGTGACGGGATTGTCAAGCAGGTACACCGATTGTAGTCCTCTCCTCTGTAGTCATCATTGTGTTTCATCGCAGCCATCGCCGGCGATGGCGAGATCCATTTTCTCTCAGTTTTGTGTCATAGTCGTTCGATTGCTTGTGCTTATTTCGGTGTGAGAATGCTGAGACATGTGCTCTCTTCAACCAGCCACTCGCCATGCATTCCTGCAAGCACGACCCACGACATATATTTTGAAATATTGTGTTTTTGCCAAACGTCCCAATCTTGCAGGTGGAGTACTACTTCAGCAATGAGTTCCTGATGAAAATTGTGAAGAAGAACAAACAATGCTTTGGTAAGTGGGGAGATTTAATTATTTGCCGCTCTTAACATGTGAGTGGCAACAAAAATGCCACTCTGACTCACTGACATGTGGAGTTACCTGAGTCACTGACAAGTGGTCCATTAATTGATACATGTTAAGAGTGGCAAATAGTTAAATTATCCTATGTACGAAGGAGCGCATGGATTTCCTTTCACCCCGTTTTTATCATACCTCGGTTTGCGTACGTGTTTTATCCATGGTTTAATATCTGTGATATGTTGAAATGCTTATTGATCTATGATTTTAATATCTATTTGTTTTTTGTGCTTGTGATCTCTCAAACCGTCACTTCATATCATATATATTAGATAGGAGAAGTGATAGCACTAATTTTATTTGTGATTTTCAAATCTACTTAATTACAGATTGTTTATTTGAAGGAGCGTTGGGTGTTAAGAAAAGACTATCTATTCGAAAAAATTTGTTGAGACGTCTATTCAGCCCCTCTAATCGTCTGTTTCGATCCTATAGAGTGCGAGATGGTGTACTCAATGATGTCAAACAAATCAATGCAAGGATTATTGAGATGGATGAAAATACACAAAAGCTAAAAGCAGATATATAGGAAATGGACAAGAACATTTCTACCTTTGTTGCTGAAAAGGAAGATAAATTTTATGCAAGGGAATGCACATAAAGCCAAGCAATGTCTACTATATAATAGTACATGTCGATATATTATGCTATTAGAGGAGCTTACCGCGTGAGCACAAGAATCTTACACGTAAAGCCATGCAACGGCCACTATAGAACAATACATGTAGCCCATGTAGCCCAGCAAGTGATCACATACTATTCCCTGTCCTTTCGCTTCAGATACTCAGTGAAGGTGGTCGTTTGCTCCCAAGACGACGTGGAATCAGAGCCATGTATTTTTTAGACTACTTATCAGGATGTACTTGTCAGACTATTTGTTCAGTTGACTACTTGCCAGGATATACTTGTTACCTATCATAATGTTGCAATATCTTGTTACTTGTTCAGGGTTTGCCTGTCGAGATGCCAATGTATGCTATTCCTCACGTAGCGTACTTTATCAGCATGTACCGATTTGTATGATGAGGACATCAACCACATTGATAAATACATCCAACACTCTATCATTTCAGGACCAATTACTCGCTCCCATACCCGAAAGCTTATTATGAGTTGCGTCCGTTTCTTACTTTATATAATGATGTGTATATGGATGGGATGCTACTTATGGGTGATATTTTGACTCTTAGAAACACGAGAGAAGCACTTTTGGACCAAACACAAGAGGGAGAGGCATCACAACAACCCAATTCAGATTATACTTAAAAATTTGATTTCGGTACGGTTTCAGAAGAGTACCCTTGATTAAAATGGGCATAACTTTCTCATATGGAGTAGGATTAAGGTGTTGGAAAGATAACAATGATATAGTTCCAATTGCTTTGGTTCTAGTTCATGATTCGTCACGAAATGTTCTGTGTCATCTGAACAATTCATTAGGTGTTGCGTCACTATTTTGGGTCACTTGGGCCTTGTATTCGTTTGGGGCCTTAAACCCAACTTTTGGGGAGACTTACCGCAAACCCTATGTACTAATAATCTATATTTGTCGTATATTAGGGTTAGGTTTTTCTTAGTTTTGAACTGTGTTTGATTGGAAAGGCGACCAAAGTGTGGTGAATAGGAGCTAAAAATTTCTTGTAGTGCCCAGATTTAATAAAACCCAGACTTTATTGAAATTTCATAGAAAATCAATAATCACAAGATGGTTATCACACGACGACGCACATACGTCAAACATTCATGGCTCACAGACCACATTATTACACAAGTGTTAAAATAAAAAAACTATGAAAATAATAAACTCAATGAACATCTCCAGGGTCGCTTCCTTGACTAGGTCGCTACTCTAGAACATCCTCATCGTAGTACGTATTTGAAGTGGTTTTTCCAACGGGTGAGTATAAACGTACTCAACAAGCCACCGAGAAATGCAATAATAATGCAAGGTAATAACAAAGGGAGGTAATGGTTTAAAATGTGGAAATATACGTTTTTATTTTGTAGCCTTTAATGTGAGTCAGGTTTATTCGTACAAAATATTTAAATCATGGATGGTGCAACATCTTCTAACTCGAGGAGTACAGTCAGCCCTCCTCGCTCAACAGTCCTTACATGCCCAATCAATCATGCAACACTTCTCAAACATAAACTAACTGTGGGATGTCACTCCACTCGCCCTTGACCTTGGGCTCGGCTTTTCGAAAAGATTTAACTTTGATAAGAGGTGTACCACTGTACCCACAAGGCACTCATTCTCGTACACCGCAGTGTGTTAAATGACCCAAGTCACAAGAACTTATGCCAAAAACTTAGCATGAACCGTTCCAACTCAATGACACACACTTTAAGTTTCGCTGGCGTGCTGGTGCACCGGACCAACGTCGCGCCCCCTTTTGTGCCACATGGCCCAATCCACCCGCAGATGTTGCTTGCCCCTCTCCACATAGTTCCTCAGGTTGGAATGACCCATACCTCTAGTTAAGACTTACCCACTAGACTTGTGGTTGGTACGAAAGTGCTTTGCGACAAATCCCGCAGACCGGTCCTTATATTGCCCCGGGTGCAACTAACCAATGCCCTCGCTTGCACCCGAAACCCACCATGCTAACTTATCAAACCAATTCCAAGACCAACAGAATACCAGGGGTGAGAGACATAGGGGATGGTATATCAGAATCCAAGTTCCTATGACTCATTTTTAAGCCTATAGCAGTTGTGTCGATACATTGGACACTTCTAATATTAATAAGTATATTGGTGACAAGGAATTCAGGCTCGATGGAATGGCTTGGGTTTGCACATCAAGGTCGGGGATCCAATAAATATAATGTAGGGTTATTCATTTGACTAATGCAAATATAACCTATGAGTCTTAGCGATATTTAATTAAAAATTGTGTTCAATATGCTCAAAATAGGGTTGATGACTTGTCTTGTTCAGCAAAGGTGGCGGGGGGAAACTTGGAGGAAGTCTTCCTGCTCCTCAATGATGTCGTAATCTTCTCGGTACGCAAATCGAGAAATAACAATCAATCAAAACAACATAAAATCACAATACAAGCATATAAATTTTATTGAGTGAAATCGAAGGGGATAAAATATAAGGCCTCTGAAATTAAAATAGGGATTTTTAGAGTTAATTTAAGGGAGTTATGGATTTTTGAAGGTATAAAATTATTTCTTAAATTCTATTTCAATCTCCAATTAAATAATGTAAAATTTTTAGTATAAACATATAAATTTTATTGGATGAACCTGAAGATAACAAAAGACAAGTTTTCTGAAGTTGGAATGATAATTTTTAGAGTTAATTCCAAGGTGTTATGAATTTTTGAAGTTAGGAATTCATTTCTTCAATTTTATTTTAATCCTAATTAAATAATATAAAATATCCAGTGGGAAGAAGTCCATCTCTACTTCTTCCCACTTCCATTCGGGGACCTTGAGGGGTTGCAATAGACCGACAGGTCTCTGGTGCTCTGCCTTGACTCGTTGACAAGTGTCACACCTAGCAACTTATTCACTATCTACCTCTTCATGCTGACCCACCAATATTTCTCTTTTAGGTCCTGGTACATCTTGGTACTTCCGGGATGTATGGAGTACAAGGTCTCATGGACTTCTTCGAGAATGAGAGCCTTCAACTCAGACTTGTTGGGCACGCATATCCTGTTTCCAAACCATACGTTGCCAACCTCATCCTCGGAGAACCCTGGGGCTTTACCCCTCCTCATATTCTTCTGGATCTCTGCTATGTCGGGGTCTTCCTTCTGTGTCTCATGGATCTGGTCCAATAATATAGGCCTTGCTTCCAGTACCACGAGGTACTCCCTGGTGGTGACCCCTAAGTTCAATCTTTCCATCTCTTTATATAGTAGAGGGGCCTGACCTTGTACCATGAGGGCGTTGTAGTATCCCTTCTGGCTCAGAGCATCCGCCACTACATTCGCCTTGCCGTGATGGTAATGGATGCCTAAGTCATAATCCTTGATCAGTTCCAACCATCTTCTCTGTCTGAGGTTCAGATTTGGTTGGGTGAATATGTACTTGAGGCTCTTATGGTCGGTGAAGACTTCACACCTGTTACCCACAAGGTAATGTAACACCCCAGAATTAAAAAGGAAATAAAATAAAACAAAAATGATATTAAAGGAATTTCTGAATTTTGTGATTAAAGAAAATCCTAAAAGAGCCCTAATAAAGCCAACAGGGAGAAATATTCAAAATCTGGACCTGAAAATTTTATGAGATAAACTAGAGGCCAAAACATAATTTTAGTAATTTTTACAAATTTTTATCAACAGTGATTCAACCCTTAATCAAATATATGAATTACTGCAATTATTTTAAATCAGAAAACATTTATAAATCCTAATGGGCCTCAACCCCCAAAGTACCCCGAGCTCGGGCCAGTCCAACCGTGTGACACCGACTAGTGGGGCCCACCTGTTGGCGCATTCCCCCTCTCTCCTCCCCGCGCCCGTGCTCCGCCGGCCCACCCGTCAGTCTCATGCGGCCGCTTTCGCCCTCTGACCAGCGTGGCCCGCCTGTCGGCGCCGTTGGCTATGCGCTCGGCCACTGACAGGTGGGGGCCACCTATCAGCTTCGTCTTCTTCATGGAAGGGGATTTCCCCCTTCCTTTTCCCCGGCGATCCCCTTCGGATTTCTTGCCGCCGGCCGCCCGATCTCGCCCGGTCGTCCCCAGATCACCTTCCCCGAGCACCGCCGCCCCCTTTCCGTCTATAGACAATGCGTTTTCACGTTTATAGAAGCATACCCGAGAGTTTGGAAACCCTCGCCGGAGAGGGAAGGAAACCCTCGGTTCCCTTCCGTGAAATCGCCGCCGGTGACCATATAAATACCCTTGTGGATGCCGCCCTCTGCCCACACCGTAGCAGCCCTAGCCGAGCGAGAACAGAGCGCCCCGTTCCCATTTTAGGGCTACCTCTCTACTTCGACTCCGGCGAGCCCTCGCCGTCGATCTCGGCCCCCTTCGCCCTAGCCATCGCCACCGTCGAGCCCGTCATCGACCGCCCAACCTCGGCCACCCCTCGGCGGGCTGTGGAACCCGCCGGATCGCCGTCGTCGACGACCACCCGAGAAGACCTCACCGTCTACTCTCGCCGTCGTTGCCGTCTGTTGCCCTTCGTCGCCACCGAAGGTATGGCCGAGACCGCCACGACCTCCGCTATCCATTTTTTCCAAGAGCTAAGCCTGTAGGTGCTCACCGCCGCCGCCGCCACCGCGCCCGAACCCACTGGAGCCGGAGACGAAGGGGGCTAAGTACCCCTTACGTCTGAGTCGTGCCGGACGACACCCTGGCCATCCGATCACGATCGGAGGGCTAAGATTAAATCCTTTCAGGATTTAATCCCGGCCCTCAGATCCGGTCAAACTGGTACCTGGTGATCTCAGCCGTTGATCAAAACTTAAAATCTTGGCTCGATCTTAGGCGTCCACGTCATACTGATTCGCCCGTTTTAATCCTGGCCGTTCAATCTCATTTAAACCTCCCGCCTCGCATCTGGCCGTCGGATCTGGATCCAATGGATCTGGGTGATCCGGTCCACGAGCACAGTGGTCCAGTCCACTGTGAGCCTGGCTCACCGTGGACCAGAGCCCTTTTTCAGTTTAAATAAAATTCTAGAAAATTGTTTAAACTTTGAAAATTCATAACTTGCTCAATTTAACTCCAAATTTCACCATTCAAATTTTGTTAAATTCAGCATTTTATTCTCTACACATTAATGCCATAAAAACAATATGTTACTGTTGCCCAAAATAATCTTATGAATTAAATGAATAAAAACCCCTTAGGGATAAAATAGTAAATTCAGAAAATAAATTAGGAAAAACCTTAAAACATCAATGTAACTGTTTTTCACTAAAACTCCAGAATATGAAACTTTATAAAACCCATAAACATGTATGTTTATCATTTGGTGGATTTTTATCTGTTTATTGAATGTATTATTTATTTTTTTCGTATCGAGAAGACTATGAGCTCGTTGAGGAGCCGGAGTTCTACCCCGAGGTTCCTCCATCCCCATTTGCTGATCAAGGCAAGTCATCGAACCCTCATGTGGAAACAGTTGATCATTATTGAGCCCATGTTTTAATAAATTATCGCTATAACCCATAGGATAATATTGCATTAGTCCAATATCAAGCCTTACACTTATATTTATCAGATCCCCGTCCTTGTGTGCAAACCCAAGCCATGCTTATTGAGCCTTAACTCCTTGTCACTCTACTATATAAATATTAGTTAGTGCCCAATGTACCGGCACAACTGCTACAGGATAAAAAGAATGAGTCATAGATAGATGGATTCTGTTATATGAATTTCCTCGTTATTCTTGTCTCTGGACTCTGTTGGAGTTGGCTATGTTATAAGTATGGTGGGTTCCGGGTGCAAGCTAGGGCATTGGTTGGTCGCACCCGGGGCACTATAAGGACTGGTCTGCGGGATCTGTTGCAAAGCACTTCCGTACCAACCACAAGTCTAATGGGTAAGTCCTAACTGGAAGTGTGGAACACTCCGTCTCTCGGCACCATAGAAGAGGGGGCAAGGGGCTAGCCTGCGGGCGACTTGTACCAAAGGAGGCTCAAGGGGGGGTATGGTGGGGCACCGACGCGTCGGGACACCATATGAAACCTATAAGAGGGTGCTGTTGAGTCGGAGAGGACCATACGGAAGGTTTTGGCACGAGTTCCCGTGAAATGGGTCATCTCGTTACACTATGGTGTGAGTGATGAGTGTGTGCCTTGTGGGTACAGTGGTACATCTCTGATCAGAGTAATTTAATCTTTTCGAAAAGCCGAGCCCACGGTCAAGGGCGGGTTGTGTGACTACTCGCAGTTAGTTTACAATTATTTGAATGGTTGAGTTAATTCATGGCATGTAAGGACTGTTGTGCGAGGAGGTAAAACGTACTCCTCGAGTTAGAAGATGATGATGCATACACATGTTTACATTTCAGTACTAATAAATTGATCACATTTAATGCTTTACAATTATGCTTCTTCCGCAAAAATTAGCCACTATCCCCCTTGTTATTATCTTGCATTATATTTGCATTCGGTGGCTTGCTCAGTACATCTGTACTCACCCCATTGACTTACACCATCAGAGCCCGTCTACTACGAGGAGGATGAAGGTCTGGAGTAGCGACCCAGTCAAGGCGAGACTGGAAGGATGCGTTCATCTAGGACCCCTTGATTTTATTAGTTTCTCTTCACTTTCATTCACTTTTGTAATAATGCGGTCTACGAACCGTGAATGATTGCCCGTATTGTACGTGGTCGCTTGATGAATGTCTTGGTTTATTGATTTTCTTTGGAATTTCAATAAAGGTCCTGATTTATTAAATCGGGGCATGACAGGTAATGCCTTCATATTTTCAGTGCATGAACCACTACAACCAATTCTAAATCGTGTGTAGGGTAGTTCATCTCGGGTGGTCTCAATTGTCGTGAGGCGTATGATACTGTCGCGCCCCGATTTAATAAATCAGGACTTTATTGAAATTCCATAGAAAATCAATAAAACAAGACGTTCATCATGCGACCACGTACAAATACGAGCAATCATTCACGGTTCGTAGACCGCATTAATACAAAAGTGAATGAAAGTGAAGAGAAACCAATAAACTCAAGGGTCCTAGATGAACGCCTCCTTCCAGTCTCGCCTTGACTGGGTCGCTACTCCAGACCTTCATCCTCTTCATAGTAGACGGGCTCTGATGGTGTAAGTCAACGGGGTGAGTACAGATGTACTCAGCAAGCCACCGAATGCAAATATAATGCAAGGTAACAACAAGGGAGAAAGTGGCTAGTTTTGCAGAAAAGCATAATTGTAAAGCATTAAATGTGATCAATTTCTTAGTACTGAAATGTAAACATGCGTATGCATCATCATATTCTAACTCGAGGATTACGTTTCACCTCCCCGCACAATAGTCCTTACATGCCATGAATAACTCATCCATTCAGACAATTGTAAACTAATTGCGAGTAGTCACACAACCCACCCTTGACCGTGGGCTTGGCTTTTCGAAAAGATTGATTTTACTCTGATCAGAGATGTACCACTGTACCCACAAGGCACGCACTCATCACTTACACCGAAGTGTAACGAGATGACCCATTTCACGGGAACTCGTGCCAAAACCTTCCGTATGGTCCTCTCCGACTCAACAGCACCCTCTTATAGGTTTCATATGGTGTCCCGACGCGTCGGTGCCCCACCATACCCCCCCTTGAGCCTCCTTTGGTACAAGTCGCCCGCAGGCTAGCCCCTTGCCCCCTCTTCTATGGTGCCGAGAGACGGAGTGTTCCACACTTCCAGTTAGGACTTACCCATTAGACTTGTGGTTGGTACGGAAGTGCTTTGCAACAGATCCCGCAGACCAGTCCTTATAGTGCCCCGGGTGCGACCAACCAGTTTCCGAGCTTGCACCCGGAACCCACCATACTTATAACCTAGCCAACTCCACAGAGTCAAGAGACAAGAATAACGGGGTATTTCATATACCAGAATCCATCTATCTACGACTCATTCTTTATATCCTATAGCAGGTGTGCCGGTACATTGGGCACTAGCTAATATTTTAATAGTAGAGTGACAAGGAGTTTAAGGCTCAATAAGCATGGCTTGGGTTTGCACGCCAGGACGGGGATCTAATAAATATAAGTGTAAGGCTTGATTATTGGACTAATGCAATTATTAACCTATGAGTTATAGCGATAATTTATTGAAACATGGGCTCAATTATGATCAACTGTTTCCACAGAGATGGTCGATGACTTGCCTTGCTCAGCAAAGGGTGAAGGAGGAACCTCAGGATAGAACTCCGGACCTTCGATGACGTTGTAGTCTTCTCGATACGGAAAAGTAAACACAACATTTAATAAATAATCCAAAATCAAGCATATAAGCATACAAATTGTTGTTGGATTTAAGTAAGGGAGATAGAGTCTTAAATTCTAGGGAATTGTTACTTAAATATTTAAGATTGATTCCTAATGAGATCTCTGAATTTATGACTGGATGTAATTTATTTTTCCTAGGGGTTTTTATTTTCCCTTTTTAGAGATGAACTAAAAAGGTAGAAATTAGTCTTGATGTTTTTATGGTATCAACAATAGTGACTTTAAATTATACAGTCTTCTGAGGTTGATTATATAGCTTCAAGATAATATCCTAAAGTATGGATCTTTATCACATGAATTAATTAAATCCTGAAAGGGTTTTTGTAATGTGATTTAATAGAACAAAGTGGGCACAGTGAACATGTTATTTTTATTGCATTAAAACAGTAGAATCAAGTCATTAAGTCCTTTGAATTTATTATGTCATTTTCATGATATTTTTGTAAAGTGTTGTATTTCCATTATATGAATTAATCATTTATTTTTAAGGGTCTTGGAAATGTTTATTTAAGAATCTAAAATGACTTATTATATTTTTATTGACTTATAAATAGTGTACTGGATTCAATATATCATCTAAAGTTATTAGATAAATTTCTAAGAGTTTTTCTTTATTATTTAAATGGAATATTAATTAAACCCTAGAGGGGTCTTAGGAAGGTTAATTAAAAAATGTCATGGACAACATGGTCCTTCCATTTTTATTGTGTTAATAACAGTGAAATAGAGCCATTGTATCTTCTGGTATTATTTTATAAATTTTTAAGGGTTTATCTGAATTATTTTATTGAAATATTAATTAATTCCTAAAGGGGATTTTTCTTTATTATTCAATAAGATTATTATGTGCCAAATAAACGTATTGTTTTTATTGCATAAAAGTGTAGAGAATAAAAGACAAATTTTCCAGAATTGAAATGGTTAAATTTGGGGTTAATTTGAGCAAGATATGAATTTTGGAAGTTTAAACCATTTTTCTGAATTTTATTTAAACCAGAAACAGCTGTGGGTCCACGGTGAGCCAGGTCCACCATGGACCCACGTACTGTGCGCGTGAGCCGATCGGATCTGGTCCGTTGGATCCAGATCCATCGGTCAAAGGCTGGGCGGGGCGCTTAAGTGGCGATCGACGGCCAGGATGCGTCGATACCGGTCAACCGTGGTCAATCGCATCTGGACGCTTGATCTCAGGATCTAATCCTGGCCGTTCGCTGCAGATCAAGTGGCTACGGTCTCGATGATGGAGACGGAGAGGGCGGCGGTGGCCCGGAGCGCAGGGGAGGTGCTGCCGGAGCCGAAGCAGGGGTGACGGCGAAAAGAAGAGCTGCGGGCGTCTCGGTTTGCAGGGACTTGGCCTTTTTCGGGTGTCTAGGATGCGGCGGCGTTGGGGTGCTTTTATAGTGGTCGCCGGCGAGGTTATTGCGACAAAACCGAAGGAAACCGAGGGGAATTCCTCAATTTCCCGGCGAGGTTCCATAGCTTCTCGGATTGCCTTCCAAAAGGGATGAAACCGCGTGGCAATAACCAGAATGGGGTCGCCGGTGTTTGGTAAGTTGGAATTGGGTGCTAATTTGGTACGGGGGAGGCCGACGACGAGAGTGGCAGGGGCGCCGGTGAAAATGGAAGGGGAGAGATCCCCTTCCAACGGAGAAGAAGGGCCTGACAGGTGGCCCCCACCTGTCAGTGGCTGAGAGCGAAAGGGAAAGGGGCTGACGAGTGGGCCGGAGATGGCAGTTAGGAGGTGCGCACGCATGAGGCTGGCAGGTGGGCCGAATGGCGTGGTGCGCGGGAGAGGCGAGCGGGGAAACGGGAGGCTGACCAGTGGGGCCGACCAGGCGCGGGTGCGGGAGAAAGGGGCGCTGACAGGGCGGGTCCCACTTGTCGGCGAGAGAGGCTGCGTTGGGCTGGGCCGAAAGGTCTTTGGGGAAGAATTCAGGGTTTCGGCCCAATAAGAATTTAAATACTTTTTCTAATTAATTTAATTCCAGAAATTGGTTTATTTGTTTAAGGCTTGAAGCACTGTTGATAAAATTTTGTAAAAATTCTCAAAAATATTTCTTGGCCTCTAGTTTATCTCATAAAATTTTCAAGTCCAAATTTTGGTTATTTGTCTCTGTTTGGCTTTAATAGGGCTCTTTTAGGATTTTCTTTAATAACAAAATTCAGAAATTTATTTAATATTATTTTTCCTTTATTTTATTCCCTTTTAATTTTGGGGCTGTTACAGCTACCACCTTCCCATTTTGCATGAGAACACACCCTAGTCCAAGGCGAGAGGCATCGCAGTAGACATGGAAGTCTTTTCGGATGTCTGGCAGTGTCAACACTAGTAGGGCTGATACGAGTCTCTTCTTGAGGGTTTGGAAGCTGTCCTCGCAAGCTGGAGTCCATTCGAACTTTGCTTCCTTTTGTAACAATCTGGTCATGGGCTTGGCTATCATGGAATTTTTTTTGATGAACCGCAGGTAATATCCGGCCAATCCTAAAAAACTTTGGATCTCCGATACATTCTTGGGCTCTAACTAGTTTGTTACTGCTTCCACGTTGGTCAAGTCCACAACTATCCCTCCGATAGAAATGACATGCCCTAGGAACTTCACTTCGGACGACTAGAATTCACACTTTCTATACTAGGCATACAACTGATGATCCCATAGCTTTCCTAAGGTCAGATGGAGATGAGCTTCATCTTCTTCCTTGGTCTTAGAGTAGACGAGTATATCGTCTATGAACACCACAATGAACTTGTCCAAGAACTCCATGAATACATTGTTCATCATGTTCACGAAGAATGCGGGGACAATCATGAGTTTGAAAGACATCAAAGTATACTTGTATAGTCCATAACGAGATGTGAAGGCAGTCTTGGAGATGTCCTCTTCTCTGATCCTGAGATGATGGTAGCCCGATCAGAGGCCAACCTTAGAAAAGACTGATGATCCCTTGAGCTGATCGAACAAGTCATCGATCCGTGGTAAAGGGTATTTGTTCTTGATGGTTACATCATTCAAGGCCCTATAGTCCACACACATCCTCTTCGTCTTATCCTTCTTCATGGCAAATATGACTGGTGCTCCCCAAGGTGAGATACTCAGTCGAATATAACCTTTCTGTTCGAGCTCTTCTATGGTACTTTTCATGTCCACTAGTTCGTTTGCGGCCATGTGGTATGGTTGTTTGGAAATGGGTATGGTTCCGAGGACGAGCTCGATCCTGAATTCGATGTCCCTCTTAGGTGGCATTCCTAGTAGTTCTTCTAGGAAAACGTCCGCATATTCTCGGACTACTGGCACTTCTTCTATGGCCAATTAGTGGAGAGAAGTCCTTCTCAGACCCTGGGTGGCCATCTCAAAGGTGATGGTGATTCCATCCTCGTTGGTTACAGTGACGGACTTGCTGGCGCAGTCTATCATTCCCTTCTACTTCATTAACCAATCCATACCGAGGATGAGATCTAGGCCCTTGCAATCTATAAGGATCGGGTCTGCCCAAAATAATACCCCTTGGATTTCTATCCTTATCCTTGGGCTAAATAGGTTGGCTAGATTTTGGTTGCCGAGGGTGGAAATTACCAAGGGTTTAGGTAGTTGGAGTACTTCTAGTTCATTATTTTTCACAAAATTTTTAGATATGAAGGAGTGTGTTGTTCCCGAGTCGAACAATATTACCACAGGTATGGAATTTACCGTAAACATACCGAGTACGACTTCTAGGGCTTCCCTGGCCTCTTCCGCAGTGACATGGTTGACACGGGCGCAGATCGCCAGGTTGGGAGCAGCTCCTCGGGTTTTCTGGGGGTGAGGACACTGATGGGAGTAGTGTCCTTCCTTTCGGCAGTTTAAACACATGACCGGCATGCCATTCCGGTCTCTCAGGGTGGCGGTCTTGATGGCCGGTGCTGATGGCGCCGATGGAGCTGGTGGATCTGGATGGAGCTGGTGGAGCTGGATGGGGGTTCCCGGTGCTTAGACCGCCAGAGTTGTACTACGGCCTGAAGGCGGGACGAGGGTGATGGCTTGGTGCATGGGATGGAGGAGTGAAGCGGGGCCTCTGAAGGATTCCCTGGTTGTGCTTGAAGGCTATCATTTTCCTCTTCTTGAGGTCTAGTTGGTTCTGCTCGATCTCTTGGATGATAGCTTTCTTCACCAACTGTTGGAAGTTGGCGTAGTCCACTGCGACAAGTTGGATGGATAGCTCATCCTTCAGTCCCTAGAGGAACTTGGCCTAGCGGGCGGCATCGGCGCGGACTTCCTCTGGCACATAACGGGACAGACGGTTGAATTTGTGGAGGTATTCTGTGACCGACTTGCCTCCTTGCTACAAGTCGCGGAATTCTTTCTCTTTTTGGGCCACGATCCCAGCTGGTACATGGGCGGCATGGAAGGCGGTTGAGAATTCTGCCCAAGTGACCAAGTGACCTTCATGTTGGGACTCCCGGTAGTTATCCCACCATTCTGTTGCCAGGCCCTAGAGTTGATGGGCAGTGAAGGCCACTCGCTCCGAGTCAAAGCACCGAAGAAGGTCCAAGTTCTTCCCAATCATTCTCAACCAATCCCCAGCTTCCATTGGGTTGTTTGTACTCGAGAACGTGGGAGGTCGCACCCATAGGAACTCTGACAGTTGGGTGGCGGGGGCCGTTGCGAGGGCTTGAGGGCGTAGATGTAGCTCCAGGTGGTGTTGCTACTACAGAAGATTTATCTGAGCATGCTGCTCATGCATGTGGGCCTGTTGCTGCTGCATCTGAGCCAACAGCGCGATGATGAGTTGATTTTGGTTGGCCATCATCTCAGCCAAGGTAGGGATGTTAGTTACGGGTGCTCCGGTCTGGCGTTGCCCTATAACTTCTCTATTGGGCACCGCATGGCTTGGTAGGTTGGGGGTGGAGGACGAGTTCTGATCATTGGCCATTCTGAAGATGGGAATACCCCAAGATCATAAGAGAAGGTTTTAGAAAATTTATACTGAAAATAACTCACAGACTCTTTATTAAGTGTTATATGAAATAGTTTATTACAATTCAACTCTTATTTTCTATCTCACCCATAGCACAAGTCGCTATGGATGGTATCACAAACAAGAAAAACAAACATCCGATGTCTAGCGTCTAGCACAACCATCTAGTGGCTATCAGGGGCACCATCGTGGGGGTTTTCAAACCCTTGGATAGGTCCTGCTGTGGTGCTAGGCTCGGCCTCGTCGTTGGCCATTAATCCTTCGGACGTTCCAGTCTCACCTAGACTAGGTAGGTCGTGCTTCGCCTGGTCAACTTCTTCGGGCGGTGAAGGGCCCTTTGAAGGGTCTTCCACCTAGGGCGAACCAAGGGTACTAGTTCGGCAATATCCTTCTTGAGTTCCGTGTTCTGGCTAATGAGTTGGGTATTTTGTTATCGAAGTTCGTTGGCCTCCTGACGGTAGTAGTCGACCCAAGCTTGTGTCTCATCGATGAGTATGAGACCCTCGGTGTGGAGGGTGTCCATAGCCGATAAGAGACGGGTCTATCGGGCTACCAAAGGGTCGCAATCATCGAGATGCTGACGTATGCGATCTGACTCTGGCTCCCGAGATGGCTGATAGTGAAAGGTGGTGCCTTGCAAGCGGTCATCGTAGATCTGACGAAGTTCTTCAAGTGCTTGAAGAGCTGTTTCGTGACAAACAATTTCAAAGCTTGCAGCTCTGACTGAGGTGGCAAAGGAGGTCAGCTCTAGGTCTGAGGTGATGAGGGTCAGGGTTACTTGGCATGGGCCACTCTCTCCAATCTGGTAGATGCCGCGGTATTCTCTCTCATGGGTGTATAGTAGAAATGCTTCCAACACCTAGAGTTCCTGGATGAACCCGATAGCCTACCGGTAGAAACTGCGGATGTGGGTCGACATCTACAGGAAAGACAAGGTTTAAAGAGTAAGGGAGAGAAGAAAAATTATGGAATAGATTTGTATGAAATAGTTTTGCAAAACTAAGTCTAAGGCGGGTCCGTTTGGCTTCCTACAGTCAAGTTGGCTATAATACCATCTTGTAGCGCTCAGATTTAATAAAACCCAGACTTTATTGAAATTCCATAGAAAATCAATAATCACACGATGACGCACATACGTCAAACATTCGTGGCTCACAGACCAGATTATTACACAAGTGTTAAAATAAAAGAAACTATGAAAATAATAAACTCGATGAACATCTGCTCCAGGGTCGCTTCCTTGACTAGGTCGCTACTCTAGACCATCCTCATCGTAGTACGCCTCTGAAGTGTTTTTTCCAACGGGTGAGTACAAACGTACTCAACAAGCCACCGATAAATGCAATAATAATGCAAGGTAACAATAAAGGGAGGTAATGGCTTAAAATGCGGAAAAGTACATTTTTATTTTGCAGTCTTTAATGTGAGTCAGGTTTATTCGTACAAAATATTTAAATCTTGGATGATGCAATAACTTCTAACTCGAGGAGTTCAATCAGCCCTCCTCGCTCAACAGTCCTTACATGCCCAATCAATTATGCAACACTTCTAAACATAAAATAACTATGGGATGTCACTCCACTCGCCCTTGACCGTGGGCTCGGCTTTTCAAAAATATTTAACTCTAATCAGAGGTGTACCACTGTACCCACAAGGCACTCATTCCCACACACCGTAGTGTGTCAAATGACCCAAGTCACAGGAACTTATGTCGAAACCTTTAGCATGAACCGTTCCAACTCAATGGTAAACACTATAGGTTTCGCTGGTGTGCCGGCACACTAGACCAACGACATGCCCCCTTTTGTACCACATGGCCCAAGCCACCCACAGGTGCTGCTTGCCCCTCTCCACATAGTGCCTCGGGTTGGAATGACCCATACCTCTAGTTAAGACTTACCCACTAGACTTGTGGCTGATACGGAAGTGCTTTGTGACGAATCCCATAGACCGGTCCTTATAGTGCCCTGGGTGCGACTAACCAATGCCCTCTCTTGCACCCAGAACCCACCATGCTAACTTATCAAACCAATTCCAAGACCAACATAATACCAGGGGTGAGAGACATAGGGGATCATATATCATAATCCAAGTTGCTACGACTCATTTTTAAGCCTATAACAGTTGCGTCGATACATTGGACACTTCTAATATTAATAAGTATACTAGTGACATGGAATTCAGGCTTGATAGCATGTCTTGGATTTGCACATAAAGGTCGGGGATCCGATAAATATAATGTAGGGTTATTCATTTGACTAATGCAAATATAACCTATGAGTTTAGCGATATTAATAAAAAACTGGGTTCAATATGCTCAAAATGGGGTTGGTGACTTTCCTTGTTTAGTAAAGGTGGCAGGGGTAACTTGGAGGAAGTCTTCCTGCTCCTCAACGATGTCGTAATCTTATCGGTACACAAATCGAGAAATAACAATCAATCAAAACAATATAAAATCATATTACAAGCATATAAATTTTATTGAGTCAAATCGAAGGGGATAAAATATAAAGCCTCTGAAATTAAAATAGGGATTTTTAGAGTTAATTTAAGGGACTTGTGGATTTTTGAAGGTATAAAATGATTTCTTATATTTTATTTCAATCTCCAATTAAATAATGTAAAATGTTTAGTATAAACATATAAATTTTATTGGATGAACATGAATATAACAAAAAATACAAGTTTTCCAAAGTTGAAATGATAATTTTTAGAGTTAATTCCAAGGAGTTATGAATTTTTGAAGTTAGGAATTCATTTCTTCAATTTTATTTTAATCCCAATTAAATAATATAAAATATCCAGTGTAAACATATAAATTTTATTGAATGAACAGGAAGAGAATAAGAAGATAAACTTTCTGAAATTTGAATGGTCAAATTTGGAGTTAATTTGAACAAGTTATGAATTTTTAAAGTTTAAATTAATTTCTCGAATTTAATTTAAATCCTAATTCGGGATCCACGGTGGACTGGGTTCACGGCACTATGCTGTGGACCAGTGGCTTTTAAGTGAAAATGGGTGGCTGAGATCTCTTGGTACCTCTTCGTTCAGATCAAGCGGCCAGGATTAAACCGCAAATGTGATTTAATCCTTACCGTTCAATCGCGATCGGGCGGCTGAGATCAGATCCGACATGGCACAATATAACTACTGTACTGGTCATCTTCTCCGGCGACGGCCGAGTACGGTGAGGGCTCTAGCGGTGGCAACAATGGCCTAAAGTTCGACCTAAGCCCAAAAATGCAATGAGAATAGTGAGGGGGTCCTGATGGTAGCGTCGGCGAGGCTCGGGTCGACTGGACGAGGCCGACGACGTGCGGGGTAGCGGAGATCTCTCGGGTCCTCATCGGCGACGATGTTCCGGCGGCGATGAGCTTGAGTGAAGTGGTGGCTGAGGTCAAGGGGACGATGGGGATTACTCTAGTAGTGTCGGCAGGGCGAGGGGAGTACTTCGACGACGACAAGCGGTGGCTAGAGATAGGATATAGAGGCGGCTCTAAAACGGGCTTCTAGCGCTCGGGCTTGGGTGAGAGAGGTCAATTGAGCAGTGTGGCGAATGTGGTGTGGCCAGGGGCCTTTTTATAGTGCTCTGGCAAGGTTAACAGCGGCGAGGAAGGGGCAAACCGAGGATTAAACCTCTTTATTCCGGTGTGGTTAATCCGGTTAATTGCGGTGCTCTGGAGCATAACGGCGAGGGAATCCGTGGGCATTCAAGCGTGGGTATAACAACGACTTAATTCTGGTGATTAACCGGAGCTGGGGCCCACAGCGGAGGCGATCGGATCTCATAGTAGTGACCGGGGATCTGGGGCGCTCTAGGTTGAAGACGACTAACGTATGGGGTCAACTGGTCAGCGAGGGTGAGAGGTTAACGGTTGGCGCCAATAGGTGAGCCGTAGCGCATGACCTGTGAGGGGAGGGGGCTGACAGGTGGGCTAGGGTTCGGGTGAGACTGAGCGCGCTGATAGGCGGGGCCTGCTTGTCAGCGAGAGGATGGCGGGGTGCATGAGTTCGGCCGGCGGGGGAGAGAGAAATGAGGGGAGCGGCCCATTAGCATTTAAATTGATTTTTTGAATAAAAATAATTGCAGATATTGATTCTTAAATTATGGACTAGCATCCAAGGTTGGATTTTTAAAAAAAATTCCCAAAATTGTATCTTGATCTTAGGAACATAACATAAATATTTCTGACCATGATTTGAATTATTTATCTGGATTCTATTTATTTAGGAATTTATGACTTTATGAGGATTAAAAATAAATTCTTTTCTGAAAATTCTGATTTTTCTGAGTTTATTTTATTGCTCTAAAATTTGGGGTGTTACATTTCTTCTGCAAAAACTACGTCAAATTCCATCCTCCGCTAAAACTAGTTTGTAGGTATTGCCAACGCTTCGAACCTAGCTTTGCACTTGACAGAACTATGGAGCACAGAAGACTTCACACAAGACAACTCTGGGTACCTTGAGCTAGCTTTCGCAATAGCTAGCTCCGCATAGGAAAGTGCTCAAAGACTAGCTTCGTACGAATAGGCTTCGCTACCCAATACAACAACTAGAGAGTACCTTGCACAATAGCTTCACACTAGTAACTTGCACTAGGCTTCTCAAGTTAGCGCACAATACTTAACACACCCCGCAGACAAGCTTCAAATAGGACAACATAAAGGTCCTCAAAAATGGACTTCGCAAAATGGCTTTGCAGTGAATAAAATCGCTAGTGTATTTTAGAGGGATTGCCTCCGTGATACAACAGAGTGATGATACTGCAGGAATAATAAAAATGAATTGCTTATCAACTTGTTCATGTATTTTTAGGGTTTCACACAAGGTGACAGAGAAAATCCAAGCAAAACAAGTTGCTCATGCATCAGAGAGTTATTTCTTCTTATGCAAAAAAGCACAAAGAACTCGACAAAACTCACACATGAAATAATAATTGTAGATACAAGTTCATGCAATATATGAGACAAAGATCAAAGATCAAATAGATGTTTCATTGCATGAACAGGGAACACAAAAACTCACAAGTCAGAGTTTGAAGACTGCCGCGACTGACCCTAGAACAGAAGGTTATAAACCTAGATAAGGTGTTCTAGCTTGTGTTTTAAAAGTATTGCCCTAGACCTTAGCCTACCCTTTCTTTTATAGCCTACTCAGACTAGCGAAGTGACTACCATACCCTTAGGGTTCACAACTTTTCTCTCACACAGTCACAGGGGTGTTATAGGTAGTCCTACTTTACACTTTATTCGAAGCTCCACACCGAATCAACTTTATGTCTTCGCTTCAATGGAGCCTCGCTGCACTTTGCGAAGTACTTGTGAATCCAGTTGTAGGCTCCGAAACACTAATGCTTCAGTGCACCAAAGTCTTGACTTTGAGAGTGACGGTTTGGAGCCAAAGCCATCAAAACACTTGTCGACTTTACACAATGCCTCTGGAGTGGACCACCACGGCTTCACAGCTCTCTCAGCTCAACCACCATCCATCCATGTACCGAAGCCCACATAGCTGAAGCCACAACAAGCCATCCATACTTTGAAGTGTCCCTTTGAAGTATGCCTCTGAAATGCCTCCTCCTGGAGCACACCTTCGGAGTGCCTCCCCTTGGAGGTCTTCAACAGCCACCCTTCGAAGTGTCTCCCTTAAGAGCACACATTCGAAGTATCCCTTCGAAATGTCTCCATCCGGAGCACACCTTATGAGTGCTTGCCAGCAAATGTTTCGTGCACTTGTGTCCGAGACCCTCTATCCAAAGAGAAGACTATGGCGGCTGGCCTTAGAATAGAAGGTTCTAAACCTAGATATGGTGTTCTGGCTTGTGTTTCAAAAGTGTTGGCCTAGACCTCAGCCTGCCCTTCCTTTTATAGCCTACTCAGACTTGCGAAGTGACTACCATACCCCTAGGGTTTACAACTTTTCTCTCTCACACAGTCATGGGGGTGTTACATGTAGTCCTACTTTACACTTTATTCGAAGCTCAACACTGAATCAAATTTATGTGTTCGCTTCAACAGAGCCTCGCAATACTTTGCGAAGTGCATGTGTATCTCTGGTCACAGGCTCTGAAACTTAGAGGCATCGTTACACTGAAGTCTTTACTTCAAGATTGACAGTTCCGAGCCAAAGTAATCAAAGCCCTTGTCGACTTCACACCATGCCTCTTGAGTGGACCACCACGGCTTCACAGCTCTCCCAACTCAATCACCATCTATCCATGTACCGAAGCCCACATAGTCAAAGCCACAACAAGCCATCCATAATTTGAACTTTCCCTTCGAAGTATGCCTTCGAATGCCTCCTCCCGGAGCACACCTTCGGAGTGCCTCCCCTTTGAGGTATTTAGTATCAACCCTTAGAAGTGTCTCCCTTCAGAGCACACATTCTGTGCCGCCCTGATTTATCGAAATCGAGACATTATTGAATTTCCAAAGAAAAACAATAATACAAGAGGTTCATCATGCGACAACGTACATACGACAAGCATTCATGGTACGCCGACCATATTATTACATAAGTGTTGAAATAAAAATAGTAATAAAAGTAAATGGCATGACGAACATCTTCTTCAGGATCTTTGCTTGACTGGGTCGCTACTCCAGACCATCTTCGTAGTAGGCATCCTCTGTGGGGTCCAACGGGTATGAGTACAAAAAGTACTCAACAAGCCACTGCAAATGCAAATAATAATGCAGGATAATAAACAAGGAAGGGTAATGACTAACAGTGCGGAAAAGTACATTTTTAGTTATTGCATTTAGTGAAGTCAAATTTAACCATGCGGGAAAGTAAACATGAACATCAACAACATCGTCTAACTCGAGGAGTACGTTTTACCTCCTCGCACAACAGTCCTTACATGTCAAACCATCATGCACACACATATTCAGAGTAATCTAACTGTGGGATGTCATGCAACCCGCCCTTGACCGTGGGCTCGGCTTTTCGAAAAGATTTATGACTCTGATCAGAGATGTACTACTGTACCCACAAGGCACGCACTCATCCCAAACGAGATGACCCATACCACGGGAACTCATGCCAAAACCTCGGCATGAAACGCTCCAAGCGATAACCACCCGCTCTAGGTTTCGCCGGTGCGCCGGGCCGCATCCTGGCTAACGTCGCACCCCCTTTTGCTCTACATTGGTACAAGCCACCCGCAGGTGCTGCTTGACCCATCTCCAAATGGTGGCCTCGGTTTGGAACACTCCATACTTTAGTTAGGACTTACCCATTAGACTTGTGGTTAGAACGGAAGTGTATTGCAACGGATCCCTCAGACCGGTCCTTATAGTGCCCCGGGTGCTACCGACCAATGCCCTAGCTTGCACCCGGAACCCACCATGCATACACCCACAACCATGACTCATCACCAACAGAATTCCAAGGATAAGAAGTAACGGGGATCATATAGTAGAACCATTTTTCTACGACTCATTTTATCCTATAGCGATCGTGTCAATACATTGGACACTAGCTAATAACATTTATCATATGGTGACAAGGAGTTTAGGCTAGAGAGCATGGCTTGGGTTGCACATCAAGGTCGGGGGATCCTAAATAAATATATTGTAAGGGTTCTATTTGACTAATGCATGTATAACCTATGTGTTTTAGCGATAGTTTAATAAAACATGGGTTCAATATGCTCAAAAGATTGGTTTGGTGACTTGCCTTGTTCAGCAAAAGGCGAGGGAGGGACTTCCGGGAAGTATTCCGGCTCCACGGTGGCGTTGTAGTCTTTCCAATATAAATAAAGTAAAATAAAATAAACACAACATCCAATCAAACAATATAACATCACATAATAAGCACATAGATCTAAGTTGGTTTGATTAAAATAAATCAAGTTGTTAAGGTTCTGAAGTTCATTTTATAAACAATTTTAAAAGAAATTAAAATGAAGTGTTGTTCTTTGAAAAAGGGTTTTAAAAGTGATTATTCTCATTTTAAGTTTTCTAATAAATCTAAAATGAAGGGTCCATAGAAAACTTAGTGGTTTGTTCATATTAACAGGAAATAATTAAATATAAGCTTCACTGGAATTTAAATAATTGAATTTATATTTTTACCCTAAGTGTATTTGACTGCAACTTTAAATAAATGTGAAAAAGTCTAAAGTAACATACTGTTTTTATTGAACTAAAGTGTAGAGAATAAAATTATAAATTTTCTGGAGTTGAAATGACAATTTTTAGAGTTCAAACGTGCCAGATATGAATTTTTGAAGTTTAAAAGTATTTCTGGAATTTAAATTAAATTTAAACAGGCGTCGGTCCACGGTGAGCCAAGACCACCGTGCACCTGCACGCTGTGCGCGTGCGCCGGATCAAGATCCACCGTTGGATCGCGATCGGGCGGTCGCGGGCGAGGCGGGGGAGTTTAAATGACGTGGACGGCTGCGATTAAAACGTTGAACCGGTATGTGATGGTCGACGGAGATTAAACACGGGATTTTAAAACTAACGGACGCGCGAGATTAAAACATACCCCTTCGCTCAGATCCGACGGCGCAGATTAAACCACACATGGGATTTAACCGGTACCGTTAGATCCAGATTGCACGGCCAGGATCAAATCCGACACGGCACGGGTACTCGACCCGTGCCGGTCGTCTTCTCCGGCGACGGCGAGCGGGCTAGAGGCCATGGCGAGCGATGGCGGTCTTGTCTAAGGCCTAAAACGGAAAGAGGGTGACTAGGGGTCATGAGGGTACCCTTGCGGTGACGAATGGTCGACGGAGCGAGGCCGGCGACGAGCGGAGGCGATGGAGGCGTTCGGGTCCTTGGCGGCGACGGCGATCCGGCGGGGTTCACCGACGACGGAGTGGTGGCCGGGGTCGGTGAGGTTCTTGCGGTCACGGAGGTGCGGTCGGCGTGGATGGAGAGGGACTTCGGCGATGGCGAGGGACGGTTGGAGGACGGGTGGCGGTGGTGCGCTAAAACTTGAAGTGAGGGCGTTCTATGCGTTCTCGCAGCGTGTGAGCGTGGGGGTCGAATGCGGGTGGCCAAGGGGTTTATATAGGGCCATCGGCGGGGGCAGAGGGGGTGTAATCGACGGTGGACGGGAATAAATGCGTTTAAATGCCGGCGAGCTCGGGTTGAATTTGATTCATCGAACCTGGACGCGAATCGGTCTGATTTAATTGGGGGAAACGATCGCCGTGGACCGGGGGTGGTAATGGCGGGCTCAATTTGAGGGGAGGGGGTCGGGGGCAGGGGATCCGAGGCACGTTATTGCGTCGGCTGGCGAGGGGGGGATTTGGGGGCGGATCTCGCGGGGAAGACGAATCCGACAGGTGGGGGCCACCGGGCAGCGGGCGCGAGCGGGCGAGCGAGAGGGCTGACGGGTGGGGCCGTGGTGTCGAGCACACGCGCGAGGGGAGGCGATCGGCGCCGACGGTGGGGTCGGGCCGTCAGCCTGAGGTGGGCGAGGGTGATGGGCTGGGCCAGCCGAGAGAGAGAGAAGGGAGGAGAGAGGCCCAATACTGTTTCAAAACATTTCTGAATAAAAATAATTCCAGAAAATAGATTAAAATCTTAGGGCTACTTCCAAGGTTGGTAAAAATTTATAAAAATTCTCAAAAATGTATTCTAGTCTTAGGATCTTACATAAAAAGTTTTAGCCCCCTGGTTTGGCCATTTACTCTATGATGTAGTTCAAAATGGGAGAGAAGGGTATTTAAGGTATTTCCCAAATTAATAAATTCAAGGAATTGAATTAAATAATATTTTTATTACTTTGAAAATTTGGGGTGTTACAAACCTATCCCCCTTACAAAGAATCTCATCCTCGAGATTGGAACGTTACTCGAACAACTCGAGGTATTGGGCTTTCAGTTCGTCTTCTTTTTCCCATGTGGCTTCTTCGGCAGGGTGATTGTCCCACTGAACCTTGCAGAAGCGAACTACACGACTCCTGGTTACTCTTTCTTTGGTTTCCAAGATCTTGATAGGTTTTTCGATGTAGGTCAAGTCTTCTTGGACGTTGAGCTGTTGAAGATCGGCTTGCTCGGCGGGCACACGAAGGCACTTCTTCAGCTGAGAGACATGGAACACATCGTGAACTCCTGCCAAGGATGGAGGCAGTTCCAGTTGATATGCCACTTCCCCTTACCGTCGAAGGATCTGAAAAGGTCCGACGTAACGGGGTGCTAGCTTTCCTTTCATGTTGAACCTTTGAGTGCCGCGGAGGGGAGTGACTCAGAGATAGACATAATCGCCCTCCACAAAGGTTAAGTCCCTTCGACGGTTATCGGCATAGCTCTTCTATCGGGACTGGGCTATCTTCAACCGGTCCCTTATGATCTTGACCTTCTCTTCGGCTTCTCTTAATATGTCTGTCCCAAACAGTTGTGATTCTCCAGTTTGATCCCAGAGCAACGGCGTTCTGCACTTACGCCCGTAGAGTGCTTCAAACGGGGACATTCACAGGCTGGCTTGATAGCTGTTGTTGTAGGAGAACTCTGCATAAGGTAAGTTCTTGTCCCACATTCCGCCAAAGTCTAGAGCGCAAGCTCTAAGCATATCCTCCAATATCTGGTTGACCCTTTCGGTTTGACCATCAGTCTGTGGATGATAGGCGGTGCTAAAGTTCAGCCGGGTGCCGAGTTCCTCTTGAAGGTTCTTCCAAAACTTGGAGGTAAACTGACTCCCGCGGTCAGATACAATCTTCTTAGGAACTCTGTGAAGGCACACGATCCGGGTCATATACAACTTGGCCAGTTTGGCGACAGTGTAAGTTGTCTTGACCGGGATGAAGTGAGCTACCTTGGTGAGTCGGTCGACGATCACCCAGATAGAATCATGACCAGCTTGGGTTCTGGGCAGTCCCGTGATGAAGTCCATTCCAATCTCTTCCCACTTCCATTCAGGGACTTTGAGAGGTTGAAGAAGTCCGGCAGGTCTTTGATGCTCTGCCTTGACTCGCCGGCATGTGTCGCACTTGGCCACATACTCAGCTATTTCTCTCTTCATGCTGACCCACCAATATTTTTCCTTCAGATCTTGATACATCTTGGTACTCCTGGGATGAATGGAGTATAGAGTATCGTGGGCTTCTTGAAGGATGAGAGTCTTCAACTCAGGCTGGTCGGGTACGCATATCCGATTTCCGAACTAGATGGTACCATGCTTGTCCTCGGAAAATCCGGGGGCTTTACCCTTCCGCATGTTCTGTTGGATCTCCAAGATGTCCGGGTCTTCCTTCTGCTTTTCTCGGATCTGGTCTATCAAGACAGGCTGATACTCCAAGGCAGCGAGGTACGCTCTAGTGGTGATCCCTAAGTTCAGCCTTTCCATCTCCTTGTAAAGTAAAGGGGCTTGGTCCTGAATCATGATGGCGTTGCAGTACCCTTTTCGACTAAGGGCGTCTGCCACCACATTTGCCTTGCCTGGATGATAATGGATGCCCAAGTCGTAATCCTTAATCAGTTCCAACCACCTCCTTTGCTTGAGGTTCAGATCTGGTTGGGTGAATATATACTTGAGGCTCTTGTGGTCGGTGAAGACCTCACACCGATTCCCCACAAGGTAATGTCTCCATATCTTCAAGGCATGAACTACGGCTGCTAACTCCAGATCGTGGGTCGGGTAGTTCAGCTCATGCGGCCTTAGCTATCGGGAGGCGTAGGATATCACCTTCCCTTCTTGCATTAAGACGCATCCCAATCCTTGACGAGAGGCATCACAGTAGACGTGGAAGTCCTTCCGGATGTCTGGCAGAGTCAGAATAGGAGCTGACACGAGCTTCTTCTTGAGGGTCTGGAAACTTTCTTCGCAGTCCGGGGTCCATTCAAACTTTATTTCCTTCTGCAATAGTCTGGTCATGGGTTTGGCGATCTTCGAAAAATTCTCGATGAACCGGCAGTAGTATCCGGCCAGTCTGAGAAAACTCCGGATCTCAGTCACGGTCGTGGGCTGCAGCTAGTTGGTTACTGCTTCCATGGTGGTTGGGTCCACTGCTATTCCTCCGGCAGATATGACATGGCCGAGGAACTTCACCTCAGACAACCAAAATTCGCATTTGCTGTATTGGGCATACAATTGCTGCTCCCTTAGCTTTTCGAGGGTCAAACGGAGGTGAGTTTCATGTTCTTCTTTGGTCTTGGAGTAAACGAGGATATCGTCGATGAATACCACGATGAACTTATCCAAGAACTCCATGAATACATTGTTCATCATGTTCATGAAAAAGGCCGGGGCATTCGTGAGTCCGAACGACATCACTATATACTCGTAGAGTCCATAGCGGGAGGTGAAGGCAGTCTTGGGTATGTCCTCTTCTCTAATCCTCAATTGATGATAACCTGACCTGAGGTCAATCTTGGAAAATACCGAGGATCCCTTAAGCTGATCGAACAGGTCGTCGATCCGAGGCAATGGGTACTTGTTCTTGATGGTTACATCGTTCAGGGCTCTATAGTCCACGCACATCCTCTTGGTCTTGTCCTTCTTCAAGGCAAAGATGACCGGTGCACCCCAGGGTGAGGTACTCGGTCGAATGTACCCTTTCTGCTCTAGGTCTTCGATGTTGCTCTTGACTTCGGCTAGTTCATTAGCGGCCATCCGGTATGGGCGCTTGGAGATTGGAGTGGTCCCGGGGACAAGTTCGATTCTGAATTCGATGTCCCACTTGGGAGGCATTCCTGGTAGGTCTTCAGGGAAGACGTCCATAAACTCCTTGACTATGGGTACTTCTTCAAGGGCTAGCGAGTTGAGAGACGCTTCGAGTGGTTTGCGACTGGTCATCCGAAAGGTGACGGCTTCGCCTTCAGGGTTGACCTCTGTGATGGACTTGTTGGCACAGTCGATTACTCCCTTGTGCTTCATCAACCAATCCATCCCTAGAATGAGGTCGAGTCCGGTGCATTTTATGAGGACTGACTTGGCCCGGAATAATACTCCTTGGATCTCTATCTGAACCTTAGGGCTGTATAAGCGGGCTAAGGTTTTATTGCCTAGAGTGGCAATCACCATGGGGACGGATAGAGGGAGTACGTCCAATTCGTTGATTTTCACAAAACCTTCTGAGACGAAGGAGTGTGTTGCTCCAGAGTCAAATAATATTACGGCTGGTACGAAATTCACATTAAACGTACCGAGCACGACTTCGGGAGCCTCCTGAGCTTCCTCCACGTTGATGTGGTTGACGCGGGCACGTACCGCCTGGTTGGGTGCCGCGCCTTGGGGCTGCTTGGTGTGGGGACACTGGTGCGAATAGTGCCCTACCTTGCGGTAGTTGAAGTAGACGACCGGCCTCCCTTGGCGATCCTTCAAGATCGGGGCCTTGGCGGCTGACGTCGGCTGAGCGGCCGGAGCTGGTGGAGCGGGGCGAGGATGCCCGGCGTTGGATCCACCGGCGGCGTGAGGTGGCCTGTAGGCGGGCCGAGGATGGTAGGCGGTGGAGGGGTGTGGTGGGATCCGCTTAGGGCGGGGGACGGGCTCGTGGATGGGTTTCCTCTTCTTAGGAAGGAGAGGAACCATCTCGGCGATGTCCTTCTGCAGCTGCATGATCTTGCGCTGCAGCTCGCCGTTCTGCTGGATCAAATTCTTCGTTTCTTCACGAAGAAACTCGACCGCCTCATGGTGCTCATCGGCGTCGAGCACCGCCTCGGTATGGAGGTCGTCCATAGCTTGTAGAAGACGCGACTGCCGTGCCATGACCGGATCACGCATGGAGTGAACTCCGAGGTAGATGCTACGGTAGGCGCCGGGAGTGCGTTTCGGCACAAGCCGGAAAGACGAGTTCTGAAGACGATCATCGTAGATCATCCTCAGCTCCATAAGGGCATGTAGGGCGACTCGTTGGCACGCGACGTCGAACGCCGGGCCTCCAAGCGCGGTGGTGTAGGACGACAGATGCTCCCCAGAGCCGTGGACGGTGAGGGAGACGTCGCAGGGTTCGGCAAACTCCTCCAAGTACACTCCTTGGAATTCGGGCTTGAAAAGGAACCCGAGGAATGTGAGCATCATCCGGAGCTCCCTAACGAAGACCTCAAAGTGGCGGCAGTAACTGTGCACTTGGTAGACAGGCATCTACAAAACAACAAGTTGAAGAAAAAGTGAGGGGAGGAACAAAGTTTATAAAGTAGGTTTTCGAGAAATAATTTTCTGCAGCTAATAACTAGGCGGGTCTGTTTGGCTTCCTACAGTCAACCTGGCTTTGATACCATCTTGTGGCACCCCGATTTATCGAAATCGAGACATTATTGAATTTCCAAAGAAAAACAATAATACAAGAGGTTCATCATGCGACAACGTACATACGATAAACATTCATGGTACGCAGACCATATTATTACATAAGTGTTGAAATAAAGATAGTAATAAAAGTAAATGGCATGACGAACGTCTTCTTCAGGATCTTTGATTGACTGGGTCGCTACTCCAGACCATCTTCGTAGTAGGCATCCTCTGTGGGGTCCAACGGGTATGAGTACAAAAAGTACTCAACAAGCCACCGCAAATGCAAATAATAATGTAGGATAATAAACAAGGAAGGGTAATGACTAACAGTGTGGAAAAGTACATTTTTAGTTATTGCATTTAGTGAAGTAAAATTTAACTATGCGGGAAAGTAAACATGAACATCAACAACATCGTCTAACTCAAGGAGTACGTTTTACCTCCTCGCACAACAGTCCTTACATGTTAAACCATCATGCACACACATATTCAGAGTAATCTAACTGTGGGATGTCACGCAACCCGCCCTTGACTGTGGGCTCGACTTTTCGAAAAGATTTATGACTCTGATCAGAGATGTACTACTGTACCCACAAGGCACGCACTCATCCCAAACGAGATGACCCATACCATGGGAACTCGTGCCAAAACCTCGGCATGAAACGCTCCAAGCGATAACCACCCGCTCTAGGTTTCGCCGGCGTGCCGGGCCGCATCCCGACTAACGTCGCACCCCCTTTTGTGCCCCATTGGTACAAGCCACCCGCAGGTGCTGCTTGACCCATCTCCAAATGGTGGCCTCGGTTTGAAACACTCCATACTTTAGTTAGGACTTACCCATTAGACTTGTGGTTAGTACGGAAGTGTATTGCAACGGATCCCTCAGACCGGTCCTTATAGTGCCCCGGGTGCTACCGACCAATGCCCTAGCTTGCACCCGGAACCCACCATGCATACACTCACAACCATGACTCATCACCAACAGAATTCCAAGGATAAGAAGTAACGGGGATCATATAGTAGAACCATTTTGCTACGACTCATTTTTATCCTATAGCGATCGTGTCAATACATTGGACACTAGCTAATAACATTTATCATATGGTGACAAGGAGTTTAGGCTAGAGAGCATGGCTTGGGTTGCACATCAAGGTCGGGGGATCCTAAATAAATATATTGTAAGGGTTTCATTTGACTAATGAATGTATAACCTATGTGTTTTAGCAATAGTTTAATAAAACATGGGTTTAATATGCTCAAAAGATTGGTTTGGTGACTTGCCTTGTTCAGCGAAAGGCGAGGGAGGGACTTCCGGGAAGTATTTCGGCTCCTCGGTGGCGTCGTAGTCTTTCCAATATAAATAAAGTAAAATAAAATAAACACAACATCCAATCAAACAATATAACATCACATAATAAGCACATAGATCTAAGTTAGTTTGATTAAAATAAATCAAGTTGTTAAGGTTTTGAAGTTCATTTTATAAACAATTTTAAAAGAAATTAAAATGAATTGTTGTTCTTTGAAAAAGGGTTTTAAAAGTGATTATTCTCATTTTAAGTTTTCTAATAAATCTAAAATGAAGGGTCCATAGAAAACTTAGTGGTTTGTTCATATTAACAGGAAATAATTAAATATAAGCTTCACTGGAATTTAAATAATTGAATTTATATTTTTACCCTAAGTGTATTTGAATGCTCATTTAAATAAATGTGAAAAAGTCTAAAGTAACATACTATTTTTATTGAACTAAAGTGTAGAGAATAAAATTATAAATTTTCTGGAGTTGAAATGACAATTTTTAGAGTTCAAACGTGCTAGATATGAATTTTTGAAGTTTAAAAGTATTTCTGGAATTTAAATTAAATTTAAACAGGCGTCGGTCCACGGTGAGCCGAGACCACCGTGCACCTGCACACTGTGCGCGTGCGCCGGATCAAGATCCACCGTTGGATCGCGATCGGGCGGTCGCGGGCGAGGCGGGGGAGTTTAAATGACGTGGACGGCTGCGATTAAAATGTTGAACCAGTATGTGATGGACGACGGAGATTAAACGCGGGATTTTAAAACTAACGGACGCGCGAGATTAAAACATACCCCTTCGCTCAGATCTGACGACGTAGATTAAACCGCACATGGGATTTAACCAGTACCGTTAGATCCAGATTGCATGGCCAAGATCAAATCCGACACGGCACGGGTACTCGACCCGTGCCGGTCGTCTTCTCTGGTGACGGCGAGCGGTCTAGAGGACACGGCGAGCTATGGCGGTCGTGTCTAAGGCCTAAAACGGAAAGAGGGCGACTAGGGGGCCATGAGGGTACCCTTGCGGTGACGAATGGTCGACGGAGCGAGGCCGGCGACGAGCGGAGGCGATGGAGGCGTTCGGGTCCTTGGCGGCGACGGCGATCCGGCGGGGTTCGTCGACGACGGAGTGGTGGCCGGGGTCGGTGAGGTTCTTGCGGTCACGGAGGTGCGGTCGGCGTGGACGGAGAGGGACTCCGGCGACGGCGAGCGACGGCTGGAGGACGGGTGGCGGTGGTGCGCTAAAACTTGAAGTGAGGGCGTTCTATGCGTTCTCGCAGCGTGTGAGCGTGGGGGTCGAATGCGGGTGGCCAGGGGGTTTATATAGGGCCATCGGTGGGGGCAGAGGGGGCGTAATCGACGGTGGACGGGAATAAACGCGTTTAAACGCCAGCGAGCTCGGGTTGAATTTGATTCATCGAACCTGGACGTGAATCGGTCTGATTTAATTGGGGAAACGATCGCCGTGGACCAGGGGTGGTAATGGCGGGCTCAATTTGAGGGGAGGGGGTCGGGGTGGGGGATCCGAGGTGCGTTATTGCGTCGGCCGTCGAGGGGGGATTTGGGGGCGGATCTCGTGGGGAAGACGAATCCGACAGGTGGGGGCCACCGGGCAGCGGGCGTGAGCGGGCGAGCGAGAGGGCTGACGTGTGGAGCCGTGGTGTCGGGCGCGCGCGCGAGGGTAGGCGATCGGCACCGACAGGTGGGGTCGGGCCGTCAGCCTGAGGCGGGCGAGGGTGATGGACTAGGCCAGCCGGGAGAGAGAGAAGGGAGGAGAGAGGCCCAATACTATTTCAAAACATTTCTGAATAAAAATAATTCCAGAAAATATATTAAAATCTTAGGGCTACTTCCAAGGTTGGTAAAAATTTATAAAAATTCTCAAAAATCTATTATGGTCTTAGGATCTTACATAAAAAGTTTTAGCCCCTCGTTTGGCCATTTACTCTATGATGTAGTTCGAAATGGGAGAGAAGGGTATTTAAGGTATTTTCCAAATTAATAAATTCAAGGAATTGAATTAAATAATATTTTTATTACTTTGAAAATTTGGGGTGTTACACATTCTAGGTATCCCTCTGAAATGCCTCCATCCGAAGCGCACCTTCACATTGTTTGCCTGCAACTGTTCCGTACACTTGTGTCCAAGATCCTCCATCTAGAGAGTCTCCGAATAAGCCTTCGGACAACACTTAACTTCACCCAGCTTCCTTGATCCTTCGACACCAGACCTCTAGCATGGTCTTGATCCCTCACTGTTGATAGCCAAGCTACATCCTCCTTCCTGCACATCACAAAGCAAGCAAACAATATCAGCAATACCCTTCGGAGTACATTGAACCCTTCTGTGTACCTCTCCGGGGTAAAATACTTCAGTGCGCACTTTGTGGACACAAACCTAACCGATTCCTTTAGTTGACCCACCGGTGCACACATTTTTGCACAACACCTAGCCCTTCAATAAAGCTTCTAGTGCACACTCTACTGTAGAACTCACAAGCTGAACCCTTCGATCACAAAGGCCTGTCAGTCATTCATCACAGACAAAACCAAGGCACATCTCAACTTGGTTTCTCAATCTCCCCCTTGATGAGTGAATTGACAACATCCAAAAGAATGCAGGGTAAATTTAAAATTTCATCACACAAGTGACCATAAAACTCAAAAAAAAAGCCAAAACATGTCACTTGATTTTAAATTTCTTACTCTTGATTTAGATAGATTTTCCCTCTTTGACAGAAGCAATTGTCACCCTTTGGTAGCAGCATGAAATACATTCTCCCCCTTTGGAAATGCAGGCATCAAGGTGGAAAAAATGAAGCAAAAATAGTTGTGAGAGTAGAATGTATATGCAAGCCTATGAGACATGATTAACAACAATTATAGTACATAGAAAACATTTGCCTTGAAAATTGTCTTAATGTACTGTATGATAAGCTCAAGTGAATACTATCATATTAAAATCATGAGCATGCAGTTTTTAAATTTTTGCAAATAAAAGCATCACCACTCACACTAGCAAACTAGGCATGATAGAGCATGAGTGCAAAAGCTAGCAAATATCTACCCAGATATGCATGTCCATAAATAAGGAGGTTTAGCAAACTTTTTATCCAATATTTTCAAGCTTTTTGTTTCTTTTTTCTTTTTGATTTAGTGCTAGAGGTTATTTGCTTGTCAACCTTATACCAACAGACCAAACTAAGCCTAGGTCACGCAAAGAACATCATAAGCTTAACATATTGGTCTTGGCATATACTGCAGTGTCCTAGTTCAATCAAAAGTCTTATGGTAAGAATTCTACAACAAAAGCAGTACGACAAAGCACACCCGCCTGGATATTTTTATATTGGTAGAAAAGGCATGTATATCAAATTTTATGATTTTTTGTCATTTTTCAGAACAAGATTTCCATGAAAAGCATTTAAATGTTCAAGTTGCATATTTACATCAAGTGAAAAGGACTTAGCTACCAGACATGTAAAATATAGCAAAAGCATTCAACCTACTCATACTAGTTACCAGAATTAGTGGTCACCCTGTTTTACATTTTAAGAAATAAAAGCCATGCTCAGACATATATCAAATATATTCAATAGAGAAAAATCAACATGATCATAGACAATAATTCAAGGGCATATACAAGCATGTGCATGTAAAATCAGTTAATCATATGACAGAAGCTTGTGAATGCAATAAGAAAAAACTCCCCATCAAAAAATGCCATAAGGATGACAAAATAGCTTCTCCTCTCAAAAGTGCAAAATGAGAATCATCAAGAGGCTTGGTAAAAATGTCGGTATCTATGTATTTCAATTCAATATCACCCTTCTCATTGTGGTCTCTCAAAAAAGTGATATCACACATCAATGTGTTTGGTTCTAGAATGTTGAACAGGGTTGTTGGCTAAGCTAATGGTACTAGTGTTATCACAAAAAAGTGGAACACGATTAAAATCTAACCCCAAATCCCACAAAGTAGAAACCATCCAAAAAATTTGAGAGCAACAACTATCCACAGCTACGTATTCAACTACATCAGTAGACTGCACAATGTTAGACTGTTTGCGAGAACACCAACACACAAGAGAAGAACCCAAAAAATCAAAAGTACCAGAGGTACTCTTCCTATCAATTCTACAACCAGCAAAATACGCATCACAGAAACCTCTATGACAAAGAGATGATGATGCAGAATACCAAATGCCAAATTCTAGAGTGTGCTTGAGATAGCTTAGGATGCGCTTCATGGCTTGACGATGAAAAGATCTCATATACGCTTGAAAATGAGCCAGAACTCCATAAATGTAAAAAATCATAGTCATCTAGGACAAATTACTCTCATCATCCTAGTATTTATAGCCTTTGCAATTTCGTCACAGTGTCGTTTTGCTGAGTTTTGATCCATAGTCAATGTTTGGTTGCTGATTTAGAGTTATGTTCTTGGTCACTAGTCATAGCCATAATTTTGCTTAGGCCTAGGATATCCAAATCCAACCCTAAACCCTAGTCGGAGTTGGTTCGTTGTCAGTTTGACCTTGCTTCGGTAAAACAACCATAACTTTTACAAACAAACTCCGATTGATCCCTACCACCCATCAAAATGACTGTGATGAAAAGACACATCCAGCCATACCAACAATGAATGCACAATGATAGTGATGTGGCAGGTTGACCAATGTATGGTAGGGGAATCCTTCAATGATGCACCAGTAACAAAGGGATATGCTAAGGTTCATGTTGACTTAGTCAGAAGGGCATATCACAAGATTGATATAGAGTATGCTGGTGAGACAAGTTCCAAGAGACCTCAAGATAATGTTGGAGGATTTGTGTTATCGAAAAATAATTTATACTTTTTGAATATGAAATAGATGAATCATCTAATGGAAGCTCATACCAGCAAAAAATTATGCCATGTGTAGAAGATCCACCTCCACCTCTAACGGAGCCATTTGCATCTTTACCTTTAAGGGATCAAACTCCACCTCTAGAGTCAACACTACCTATTATATTTTACTAGTGGTCTGATCTTCTGATAGGTTCGATTGCGGCGACGTGAGGACGTTCAAGCTTTAAGGCTTCTAATCAGCGATCGTAACCTTGCAATTGCTACACCCGCACATCTAGTCATTATAAACAATGCTATCACGTAGTCATTCTTACCATGAAGGTTTTGATCCTACAAAAAATCAAGGAAATTTGCAAGAAAAAGGTAAAACACAATCAGAATTCTGAAGAACACGAAGTTTAGGGTTCTACAAACTGATCTATCATTGAAATTGCAATGGTAGAATAATCTAAAAAAACTAAGTCCTAACAGACAATGGCTAACTATTTATAGGGTTACAAACCATGATATGCCATTTATAATATGTGAGATGCCATCTATAACAGATGAGATGCCATCTATATTATGGGTTGTAACCTAGTAATATTCATATAAGAGAAACAAACACTAAAACTAACTCGGACTAGTCTTGTAGTTTGAACGCCCGACTGGTTTGTAGTCTAACTCCCAACATAGACTAGCAGTCTAACACCTGACTAGCATGCGTCTCCTGAGTGCCTTGTGTTGATAGCAAAAAATGGCATTAATGGTTAAGATTGTCAAAATATCAATTTTGATAATTTGGGCCGAAAATACACATGTCCCAGGTTGGACTGAAGCTCTACTAGGCCGAAGGCCCACCAGGCTATGGGCTTCGGAAGCTTCCGGCAAGCCTGAACCCTTCGGCCCGAAGGCCTTCGGAGACCCACCGCGCCGAAGCTTCAGCCCGAGGAGCAGGCTTCGACGGGCCTAGCCGAAGGCCCACTTCGGGCAGAGATAGAGACTGAGTCCGGTTTTTGACTAAGTCTTTTTCCACGCGTGATTAAGCATATTTATACCAGATTAGACTTAGAGATTAGAAGTCTAGCCCCTATAAATATAGGGGTGAGGCCGGTTCAGAAACCCCCACAACAAATCAACACAAAGCCCTAGCTTTGAACCGTATTTTATTTTACCTTTACTTTCTGCAATCTTCGTGGGTTTGCTTGGAAGCCCTCCGACGGCCACTTCGGAACAGTGGTAATCCTTGTTACTTCGCTTGTGAAGTATCCGTTAATCTACGTAATAGATTGTTATCGCCTTGTTACTTCGCTTGTGAAGTATTCGCTAATCTGCGTAACAGATTGCTACCTTCGCCCCTAGTGCAACACTTCGCAAAATTCGGTCTTTAGGCTGAATTGTTACTTCAAATCTACTCTGTTGCAGGTTTCCACGTTCGAAGTTACTTCACTGGAGGTGCCCAGAGTCAAGGGATTGGTTTCGGAGGCTCCTAGAACACCCCTCGTGAGAGAACTACTTCAACGACCCGTGTCGGACCGTCACGCTATTGTCGGTTTGACCGAGTCCCGCACGCCAACACGTTCCGCAATAGGCTTTGTCACGACAGGCCTCACCACACTCGCACCCTGCGTCAGACGAAGTCACGCCCGCGTGTTGCGTCTAAGTTATTTTACTATATCGGAGACATCACACCGAACCCCGCTGTTCGGAGGTGATTGTCGCATCTAGATCGGTTTGGAGTTCATCTTCGGGCAGATCAGTCCGAACGCCGAAGGTACCCTTCGGCGGGACTCTTCACACCAGACGCCGAAGGTACCCTTCGGCAACACCCTTCGCACTATATTTCGAATCAGTCAGGCTCCACTTGGTTTGCTAATTTGTTCTGTTTAATATATTTCTTTAGGCTAATTGGATTATTTTGTGTGATCTGATTACCTGGCGACTCCACCCCCTTACCATGGTTAAGGGTAGTCAGAACGTGACGTTAGTGTTGTGTTACGCTTAGGCTTGTCTCTAAGTATCCACACACTTTTGGATCGTCGAACTGACCGAAGTGCGGGGGCACGTTTTCGTGTCAATACACTTTTTGGCGACTCCACTAGGGAGGGCTACGCCAATATGATGGTTACATCTACGTCGGCCACTAGTACATCTACGACGATTACTACATCTACATCACCGATGGATCCCATGGGAGGCATGGATATCGATAACCGCAACATCATGACGCCTACCCTTAAGATATTCCCGCAGAAGACCGAGCAGAGATCGAGGCAAAAATGAAGGCACTCCAGGACCTGATGCTTGGGAGCTATTTCAAGACACGCGCGGGCTTCATCAAGCGTGACGTCGATGTCCTCGACCTTTCTCGGATCTAGGTAACACCAGTATCGCCTCATTTATCTTCTTTAGAAATAGAGCAGAAGATAGCCGCATCAGTAGATCAAGCCGTTAATGCTTCACTAGCCAACCATTTAGATTCGGCAATTGGATCTCAAGTAGATGCGACGCTTAGAAGGTTCGGCTTTACTAAGGCCATGCCACCAGCTCCCATTGCTAGTATACCTCCGATAAATCACATTTACAGCAGAACTGATAGTAGTACTGGCAAAACCATTACGTCTCTGGCCTCAATATCCATGGCCGAGACCAGTCATTATGCTTACGGCCAAGCTAGAACACCCTTCCATGCGCCGCCTCCACTTGCGCTAGCACCAGCTTTGCTCACGCTGCCTGCACCACATGCACAAGCACATAGGTCCGAACACGCTGTACAGCTGGTGCTTGAGGAAGAGACCCATGGCCGACACGCCGATGTCCCACCGCATGTCGCGCACCCACATGAGAGACACGCGCAGGCAACGGGTCAAGATGACATTGAGGAGCGAATCCACACACTTTTTAGGGATTGCACCGTCTTCGTACCTAGGGGCTAGGATAGGGTTTACCGGAAGCCGTACCCCGATCATTTTGATACATTATGAGAAACCAAGGATTGGTTTCGGAGTCTGTGATGAGTGATTGACAGTTTTTACCCTCTGATTCGAAGGGGTCCCTCCAAAGGGGTTCAGAGGTTGTTTCACCGAAGGGTTCGGTGGGTCTGGTTGCTGCAGCTGTTGCAGCAGAGTGTGCCTGTCGGAGGGGTCTGGCAGTACACGATGACTGGTTCGTACCGAAGGTCTTGGTACTTTGGGCGGTACACCGGAGTGTGTATCTGAGGTTGTTTACTTGGAGAGGTCTCTGGGGTACTGGATACACTTGTCTGTTTGTCTGTGGTGCGCAGGTGACTTCGGAGGTGACAGACGGTTCGCAGCAAGTGAACTTGGGTCAAGCGGGAGGCTTGATGCCAGGGGAGCAGGGAGCTCCGTCACGAAGGCTATGAAGGGGTCGAGGTCGGACCTCGGGTCGAGGTGCGCCAGGAGAAGGCATTAAGTGCGGAGTGTGGCTCCGGGTGAAGGTACTCCGAGACGAAGTCCTCGGAGGCGAGGCACTTTGAAGGGTACTCCGAATGGAGTGACTTCGGAGTATGGTGGACAAGTCCTCATCGATGAGGTAGGGATTTCGAAGTGTGCTCCGGAGGGAGGCACTCGAAGGAATACCCGACGAAGGTCTTAGAAGTCGAGGTGCATTGAAGGCATGGTCTGGGTGAGGATCGTCGAGGAGTGTGCTCGGGGAGAGACACTGTGACGAAGTGCTCATGGAATGCTTCATGCGTAGGCCTTGGACGAAGGAGGGACTTCGAAGGGTGGTACTCCGAAGGTGGGGCTTCGGAGTGAGGCTGGCTCTGGAGTGAAGCTGGCTTCGGAGCGAAGCTGGCTCCGGAGTGAGGCTGACTCCGGAGTGAGGCTGACTTGAGGTACTTTGGCCATGCATGGCTTCGGTACATGGACTGACAGAGTTCGACCTGGGAGAATCTGCGAAGCCATGGTTGTCCACTCCGAAGGTGTTGGTGTGAAGGCCCAAGGGCTTTGACGGCTTCGGCTCAAAACCGTCTCTGTATCGAAGGCTGACTTCGGTGAAGCGAAGGCTGTCAGGCTCAAGGCTTCTCACCAAACCTACCGCAGCCCTCGCTTGCGAAGGGGGGCTTCAGATGAATCCAAGACTGCAAAGGCTGACCGTGTTTGCTCTGCCAAAGCCGATGTTGTCTCCTCTGCGAAGCTGACAAAAGAAGCCTCCAAATAAAGTAGACTACCAGCTGTACCCCCCTGTTCTGATGAGTCAAAAATAGTGTAAACCCTAGGGGTAAAGTAGTCTATTCACGGGGTTAAAAAGTGCCTATAAATAGTGGAGGCTAGCTAGGTCACATCAATACTTTGAGAAGCCATTGTAGAACTCCTATGCTAGCCACCACACTCTCTGTATTCATCATGTGAGTTCATTTTGTGTTCCCTATTCATGCAATGAAGTTTTGATTATGTTCTTCTTTTACTGCTTGAACTTGTACTGTGCGTTGCACTACATGCTTTGATTTCTCTGTGCACCTTCTTCTTGTGAGTTTTCTGGAGAGGTGTGTGAGAAGTCTGTCTGGGTGAAGTGTGTTTTTCAGTGTCTGTTCGCTCTGTGTAAACTGGAGGCTGGACCTCTCTGATTACTAGCGAAGCATTATTTGAAGCCTGTTTTCTTCCCTTGTCGAAGTCCTCGGTGAAGTGTGTTCAGTGTGCGTTTAGACCTTTGAAGTGCGAAGCCTAGTACCAGTTGCTAGCGCTGAGTATTTGGTCGAAGTCCTTAGAGGGAAGTCTGCTCTTGCGAAGGGTGAAGTGCGAAGCCTGCTCGAAGGCACCCAGTGTGCTGAGCCTGCACTGACTTAACAGAGCTGATCGAAGTCCTCAAAGAGAAGTCCACTCTTGCGAAGGGTGAAGTGCGAAGCCTGCTCGAAGGCACCCTGTGTGCGGAGCCTGCACTGACTTAGCAGAGCTGATATTTTAGGGTTGTGGATGGAGCGAAGTCTTCTTGGCTTTGAACTTTTGCTCCTTGCGAAGCCTGATTTCAGAGCTGTGAAATACCTTCGAACCAGAACTTCGAAGGATGTGTTCGAAGCCTGTTCCGCAAAAGACAGAAGTAAAACAGAAGGCTATTTTTAGTCTGAAATTTTAAAAGCTCCCATTTACCCCCCCTCTGGTCGCCGTTTTCGGTAAAACACATTACCTTACCCTCGTGGCTATAGAGTCCCTGAATTCACCAAGTTTGACGGTGAGGGTAACAAAAGCACACTAGAGCATGTTAGTTAATTTTTAGCACAATGTGGAGAAGCTAGTGGGTCGGACGCTTTAAAACTTCGACTATTTTCTCTCTCACTATCCGGCACCGCTTTCACTAGGTTTTTGGCACTCCTACCGAACTCCATCCAAACGTGGGCTGAATTAGAACAAAATTCCATGACTACTTTTACACGGGTGAAACAAAACTTAGGCTTTCACACTTGACATCGGTTAGGCAAAAATCTAGCGAGAGCATCTCTAAGTATATCAAGCGTTTTAGGGATACCAAAAACCGATGTTTCAGTCTTAATATTTCATAGAGGGATTTAGAGGATCTAGCTTTTAGCGGGTTGCATTCTGAGATCAAGGAGAGACTAGACAACCAGCACTTTTTAGAAGTTATCCAAGTCTTGAAACAGGCTCTGGTCTAGGAAGGCCGAGCTAAGGATAAAAAGTTTATTAAGACATTTAACAAGCCTAGGGCTGAAGTCCACGTCATGGGACACTCCGACGAGGAGGAATCAGAAGAGGAAGAGGATTCGACCGACATGTACTCAGTCGAATGGGTTTGGAACGCTAAGAGTAAGCCCGTTACTTGCTCCGAGTTACGGCTGTCTCCCACCAAGAGTCGGCCTAGCGAGGTGAAGTACTTATTTGATATAACTAAGTGTGATAAAATATTTGATTTTCTCTTGAAGAACCAGCTTCTCAGATTGCCCAAGGGCCAAGTCATTCCATCTGCCGACGAGTTAAAGAAACATCCATACTGTAAGTGGCATGATTTGCATTCGCATAATACTAATGACTGTAATGTTTTTCAACGACAGGTTCAATCGGCCATAGAAGAAGGACGATTGAAGATAGACCACAATCCAAAGATGAAGCTAGACAAAGACCCCTTCCCCGTCAACACCGTTGACCTCGACGAGAAAAGAGTGTTGATTCGGCCAAAACAGGCTGAATCAACTAAAGGGAAGGCAGTGATTGTTGGAGAACCACGAACACGCACACTCATACCTAAAAATCCTGAAGTGGGAGTGTGGAAGAAGAATGTTAGCACATATCCTTCATCTAGGGCTCGCAAGAAGCAAAAGGTGACTTATGAAATGTTGTTGAACAAACACCAAAGAAAAGCCAAGGAAACAGGCCCCTGCGCCAAAAGGCTAAGTCAGCCGAAGGGGCCAAGGCATTCAGAGGGTGGCTTCGGACCACAGTGGTCGAGCCCTCCATATGGTGGCTTCGGACCGCAGTGGCCGAGCCCTCCGCATGGTGACTTTGGGCCAAAGTGGCCTAACACTCCCTATGGCGGCTTCAGACCTCAGTGGCCGAACCCCCCGCACAGTGGCTTCAGACCCCAGTGGTCAAGCCTCATACAGAGCGAGTTCGGCCCCCAATGGCTGAACCCTGCACCACTCTAGATGAGCCCTTCGACAAGAGGCTTCGGCCCATACTAGCTGAACGTACCCCTGGTCTGGCAAGACCCTTCGTTGACATGGTCTGAGACACCATCGACTTTACCGAACCCTCCTCTAGGTAACGGGTTCTGCTCATAGTGGGTGAGGCCATTGGAGCCACCGATGCCCCGCCATACAACTGGGAAGGAACCCCGTGGGCTCCGTACGTATCACAACCGGAGTACCCTCTGCAACATAACACTATTCCTTGTTTTCCTTCGGAGTATTATGACTGACAAGGACAAGCAGACACAGTGGAGGGAGGCATCGTCCACAGGCTGTCCGTGGTACCTCCGAATTGACTCGTGCAGAATGAAGTCGAAGAAGAAGGACGCTAAGAGGCAAATGACAGGGAGTCCGAAGCTATCACAGTCATAGTAGGGTCTTAGGAAGTCCCAATCCCGAAGGCCCCTTCGCCGAAGCCTGGCAAAGGTATGTCTCCTACTTCGGTCGAAGCCTGCATCGGAGCCTGGTCCGATCGGCCGAACGAGGCCGGTCCGATTGCCGAGGTCCACAGCAAAGATCCCTCCGAATACAGAACATGCGAGGCCAAGCTGGATAGTACCACTTCAGCCAAAGTTAACAAGAACCAGGCAATGGCACCTAGTACCAAGCCACAGCCGTCTTGGGCACCTCCAGGTATGTCCAAATCACAAAAGAGGCGTCTACAATGCCTACGCGCTAGGGATGGATATGGATGTCAGAATATCCGAATTATCCGTATTCGTATTCGAATTACTGTAAATATGGATATCCATATTCGTATCCGAATTAAATATGGATGACATTCGGAAATATCCGAATTCGTTTTACAAATGTGGATATGGAAACGGATATCCGAATTCTGCTGAATGTGGATATGGAAATGGATACATCCGTATTCGTTTTAGGATTTCACACAGATTAAACTTAGACTCAAGATAATATATTATGACTATATTACTGGTTTATTTATTATTTATATAATTATGGAATACTTAAGTTAGTGAATATTAATAAGTTATGGTTTAAAATAAAATTGATGGTTAAATATTTGTTTGAACGTTAATTTTTTATAATCAAAATACAACATATCTCATTTCATATATTTTTTTTTGTATTTTTCCAGATCCATTTGCTATTTTTAACTCATTAATTGTGTTTCTAGTTTTTAAATTGGAATATGTGAAATTTGAACTGCAAGTACCTAAAATAATGCACTAAAATTTATCGAAAAATCACATTCACTATTTTGTGTCCATTTTTAGTTCTTATCCATGAAATTTAAAGAAATATTAAAAAAATTATGTTACGACACTTCATCACTAATGTGGAGCTTAAGAGTTTTTTAATTATAAAACAATCAAATAAAGTCTAAAAAATACGAGACTTATCACAGTGTTATAATATTATACGTAGATACCATGATAAAATTTTGAAAATGTTTCGATAAATTTATCATATAGAATGTTAAGAAATCTGAGATTCTTTTAAGAGGAAATAGAGTTTTTGACAAGGAATAGGTTATGGTTTAAAGTAAATTTATGGTTAAATATTTGTTTGAACTTGAATTTTTTTATATAATCAAAATACAACATATCTAATACCATATAATTTTTTTTGTATTTTTCCAGATCCATTTGCTATTTTTAACTCATTAATTGTGTTTCTAGTATTTAAATTGGAATATGTGAAATTTGAACTGCAAGTACCTAAAATAATGCACTAAAATTTATCGGAAAATCACATTCACTATTTTGTGTCCATTTTTAGTTCTTATCCACTAAATTTAAAGAAATTTTAAAAAATTTATGTTACGACACTTCATCGGTAATGTGGAGCTTAAGGGTTTTTTAATTATAAAAAATCAAATAATGTCTTAAAAATACGAGACTTATCACAGTTTTATAATATTATACTTAGATACCATGATAAATTTTTGAAAAATATTAGAGAAATTTATCATATAGAATGTTAAGAAATCTGAGATTCTTTTAAGAGAAAATAGAGTTTTGAGAAGGAATAGGCTATGGTTTAAATTAAATTTATTGTTAAATATTTGTTTGAACTTGAATTTTTTTATATAATCAAAATACAACATATCTCATACCATATAAATAATTTGTATTTTTCCAGATCCATTTGCTGTTTTTAACTCATTAATTGTGTTTCTAGTATTTAAATTAGAATATGTGAAATTTGAATTGCAAGTACCTAAAATAATGCACTAAAATTTATCGAAAAATCACATTCACTATTGTGTGTCCATTTTTAGTTCTTATCCACTAAATTTAAAGAAATGTTAAAAAAGTTATGTTACGACACTTCATCGGTAATGTGGAGCTTAAGGGTTTTTTAATTATAAAAAAATTAAATAATGTCTGAAAAATACGAGACTTATCACAGTGTTATAATATTATACGTAGATACCATGATAAAAGTTTGAAAATGTTTTGAGAAATTTATCATATAGAATGTTAAGAAATATGATATTCTCAAAAGAGGAAATATAGTTTTGAGAAGGAATAGGTTATGATTTAAAGTAAATTTATGGTTAAATATTTGTTTGAACTTGAATTTTTTTATATAATCAAAATACAAAATATCTCATTCCATATAATTTTTTTGTATTTTTCTAGACCCATTTTCTATTTTTAATTCATTAATTGTGTTTCTAGGATTTAAACTGGAATATGTGAAATTTGACCTGCAAGTACTTAAAATAATGCACTAAAATTTATAGAAACATCATATTCACTATTTGTATCCATTTTTAGTTATTATCCACTAAATTTAAATAAATGTTAAAAAAATCATGTTACGACACTTCATCGGTAATGTGGAGCTTAAGGGCTTTTTAATTATAAAAAATCAAATAAAGTCTGAAAAATACGAGACTTGTCATAGTATTATAATATTATACGTAGATACCATGATAAATTTTTTAAAATGTTTTGAGAAATTTTTGAAAATGTTTAATTTTTTAAAACAATAAAATTCAGCCAATTATTTCCAAATTGTCGCCTGTTTTTTGACATGTATGATGAATTTCAGTTCAAGACTTTATATAGTTCTTGTTGGTTGTTTTGTATGATGAATTTTAGTTAGTGTTGTTTAAAAACTTAGTTTGTGCATGGTTTATTGTGTATCATTGTTTCTTATTAATTATAATTCTAATTTGGTATATTGGACCCTTCGGATTTTTGGAAAATTTGTGAAACAACGAACATTTGGAGTTAAACCGAGTAAACATCCGAATACATATTCGTATTCGAAACATCCGTTTTGTATTCGTATTCGAGAACATCCGAATCCGTATTCGTATTCGAATTAAAATGTGGTAAATAGTGCTATTCGGATTCGTTTCCATCCGTATCCGATCCGAATCCATCCCTACTACGCGCACAAGAGATGCGCGAGAAGAAAGCCGAGAATGTGCGAGACACTATCTTCGAAGAAATCCGCCCTCGACCAACTATGAGATAGGTACGGAAGGTTAATCCGATTGAGATGACCAATCTAGCCCCTAGTGTGAGCGACGACGAATATGACATGCTCGACGACGACTACTCGCCTGTCTCCAAGGGACCCGCACCCCAAGCGATGGACATCAACATCGCCATGCTGCCCGCCAAGTTCACACTACCACAGTACGAGGCTGAGGTCACTCAGTTGAACCTTGGCCCGCGCAATGATATCTTTGAGAAACCCAAGAACTCGGCTCGCTATCTAAAGCCTCTCTACGTCAGGGGTCCCATTGACAGAAAGCCGATCTCCCAGATGCTTGATGACGGTGGTGCCACCGTTAACCTAATGCCTTATTCGCTGTTGAAGAAACTTGGCAGGGAAGAAGAAAGACCTGAAGAAAACTAACTTAATTCTCAATGGATTCAACAACGAGAGTTCCGAAGCCAAAGGTGTGCTCTCCATGGAGTTGACGGTATCCAACAAAACATTGCTGACAGCGTTCTTCGTCGTCGATGTGCAAGGTAACTACAGTGCGCTGCTTGGGCGTGACTGGATTCACGCAAACTGTTGCATTCCTTCTACTTTGCACTAATGCCTAATCCAGTGGGATGACGATGAAGTGGAGGTCATACCCATAGACACTTCGGCCCAAGTAGCATTGGTCGATGTGTCCATTGATGCCATTCACAACAAAGTAGAATATCTATCAGGTAGAGATCTTTCGGATTACGATTTTGTTAGCGTGTCCGGAGGACTGTTTGTACCAGTGTCTGTAAAGTCGGCTGGTGTAGCATGACTATTTCTAAATTAGTAGTCATGTCTAGCAAGAGTAATTGGGATTGGCTAAAGTCTCGTGTAGAGCAGTATCGGTCTACTAAAGACGGTATTGTCGAAGCCATCAAAGACTTTAGCGAAGTAGAGAAATTAGGACAAGGTTTTGCGTCGGTCGATCCTTTAGAAGAAGTTTACATAGGCGATGGTAGCATCCCAAGGCTGACTTTTGTAAACCAACATTTATAGCCTGATGAAAAGGCCGAAGTAATAAAATTGCTTCTATCGTATGTCGATTGTTTCGCATGGGAGTACAGCGAGATGCCGAGGTTAAGCCGCGAGCTCGTGGAGCATCAGCTACCTAGTAAACCCGGATTTAGGCCTTATAAACAACCTTCTCGTCGCTTTAATTTGGCCGTCTATGACTGAGTTAAAGAAGAAGTGGAGCGACTGCTCAAAGCTCAATTTATTAGGCCATGCAGGTATGCTGAATGGGTCGCTAACATTGTGCCTGTAGAAAAGAAGGGGAGCAGCAAAATAAGGGTTTGTATTGATTTCAGGGATATAAACAAGGCCACTCTGAAGGACGAGTATCCAATGCTGATAGCCGACATGCTGATAAATGATGCTTCAGGACACAAGGTACTAAGTTTTCTTGATGACAATGCTGGTTATAATCAAATCTTTATGGCCAAAGAGGACATATATAAGACAACCTTTCGATACCCTAGTTTTATCGGTTTGTTTGAGTGGGTCGTTATGACTTTTGGTTTAAAGAATGCTGGCGCTACATATCAATATGCTATGAACTTGATCTTTCATGACTTGCTAGGAGTTATGTTAGAAGTTTACATCGATGATGTTGTAGTCAAATCGGACGCTATAGGAAACAACTTAGCCGATTTGAAAGTTGCTTTTGATAGGATGTGATAGTATGGCTTAAAGATGAACCCGCTCAAATGCGCTTTTGGTGTGTTGGTAGGCATGTTCTTAGGCTTCATGATTCATGAAAGAGGTATAGAGATTGATCCTAAGAGGCTTGAGAAAATTAGAAACTCTACAACGCTGACATGCAAGAAAGATGTACAGAAGTTGCTAGGCAAGATGAATTATTTGCGCCGCTTTATATCTAACTTGTCTGGCAAGATTGATGCCTTTGTCCCCATACTCCGGTTAAAGAATGAAGTCGAGTTCACTTGGGGGAAAAGTCAGCAAAGTGCCTTTGGAAAGATCAAGGAATGCTTGTCATCGCCACCCGTTGTGAGGGCACCAAAAGTCGGGATTCCATTTTAGCTATACATCGCTACCGAAGATATCGTGATCGGGGCCATGCTAACCCAGGAGGTTGAGGGAAAGGAGTACATCATCACGTTCTTGAGCCGCCGCCTGCTGGACGCCGAGACCAGGTACGCGTTTGTGGAACACTTATGTTTATCACTTTACTATTGATGTACCAAATTACGTCACTATCTTCTCCCTACTACATGTGTTGTTGTTTGCCAAACCGATGTTATAAAACACATGTTGCAGAAGCCGATTCTAAGTGAAAGAATCGGGAAGTGGACATACGCTTTGATTGAGTACGATTTGGCCTATGAACCCCTAAGAGCTATGAAGGGCCAAATTGTCACTAACTTTATAATTGATCACCACCTAGATGTTAGTTGGAGTGACAATGTTGCTCTAGTTGAGGTAGTACCATGGAAACTTTATTTTGATGGTTCAGCTTGCAAAAGTGGCCAAGGTATTGGAGTGGTTCTCATATCACCTAATGTAATGCATTTTGAAACCTCGGCTCATTTGGAATTTCCCTCTACTAATAACCAAGCTGAATATGAGGCTTTATTACTAGGACTTAAATTGTTGGAGTCCATGGGTGTTAAACATGTTCATGTGCATGATGACCCCCTGTTAGTAGTGCAATAGGTAGCTAAGAGTACTCAATGTTTTAATAGCTTGCTAAATAGCTACTTGGATAAATGCCTAGACATAATTGCTACTTTTGATGACTTCAAAATTTGGCATGTGTCAAGGGAGGCCAATTCCATTGCAAATGATTTGGCTCAGCAAGCATCTGGTTATCAGGTTAGAAGAGGTCAATTTTCTGTACAGGAAAAGCCGATGCTTGGTCTCACTGCCGAAGCCAAGAGCTTCGGGTAGGCGTGAGGGTTGCCGAACCCTCCGGGTCGGACCCCACTGGCCACCAGAGACTGCCGTGCACCGGAGCCCCAGGGCCGGAGTACTCCGCCCACCGAAGGGTCTGGTGTGCCGGAGCCTATGCGCCAAAGTCCCCTGGACAGTGAGGATTTCCGGGAACCTGAACCCTCCGGCAGGAGGCTTCGGCCTGACCCACTTCGCGCAGCCAGCTCGAGCAGGCTTGGGCAGAAGCAGGAACGGCTTGGGGGGCACTCCATAATTAGTAGCCTGGACGTCACTCTAGTAAATGAGCTAGCAAACCGTTCAGGAGCCCATAAGGGCAATTGGAGAACTCCAATCATCTGGTATTTGAGGGACCCTAGTCAAAGGGTTGATCAGAAAGTTCGATGACAAGCGTTTAAATTTGTATTGCTAGATGATACACTGTATTGCCAAACTATTAATGGAGTACTATTGAAGTGTTTAGACAATGAACGATCCTAGGTGGCTACGGGAGAAGTCCATGAAGGGATTTGTGGCACTCATCAGTCGGCCCAGAAAATGAGTTGGATGCTCAAGAGAGCGGGTTTCTACTGGCTGACTATGACTGAGGATTGGTTTAAGTATTATAGAGGATGTGAAGCGTGTCAGAAGTTTGGCAATATTCAGTTAGCTCCCGCTTCATTACTCAACCCTATTGTCAAGCCATGGCCATTCCGAGGTTGGGGTTTATACTTCATCGGCCAAATTCACCCTCTTTCTTCAAAAGGACATCGGTTCGTGTTGATGGCGATAGACTACTTCACCAAATGGACCGAAGCCGTGCCTCTCAAGAACATGACTCACAACGAGGTACTTGATTTTATCTTGAAGCACATTATACATAGATTCGGTATTCCTCAAACCCTCACTACAGATCAAGGCAGTTCGTTTGTTTCTAAGGAAGTGAGGGACTTTGCCGAATTTTATGGTATTAAGTTAATAAACTCTTCACCATACTATGCTTAGGCTAATGGTCAGGTCGAGTCTAGTAATAAGACTATGATTAAGCTCATTAAGAAGAAGATTGAAGAGTTCCCTAAGAGGTGGCATGAAGTGCTTTCTAAAGCACGGTGCTACCAAAGTTAGGCCATATGAGTTGGTGTATGGACAAGAAGTCGTTCTACTTGTAGAAGTAGATCTTGTCTCTTTAAGAGTTCTAAAGCAAGATGGCTTATCGGTCGATGAGTATGCAACTCTTTTGAAAGACAATCTAGAAGAAGTGACCGATAAGAGATTGATGGCTTTAGAGGTTATAGAAATAGACAAAGGGAGAGTAGCTAAAGCCTACAATAAGAAGGTTAAATCAAAATCATTTCAAGTAGGTGACTTGGTTTGGAAGACGATTTTGCCCTTAGGCACTAAGAGCCCTAAATTTGGTAAATGGTCACCCAGTTGGGAAGGTCCTTTCAAAATAGCCGAAATCACTCCAGGCAATGCATATGTGTTAGATTCTCTGCAAGGAGAGCGATTTCGAAGAGCGTTGAATGGTAGATACTTGAAAAGGTACTTTCCAAGTGTGTGGAAAACAGCTTGAAAAGTGTAGAAAGGCCGGTATGAGAAGTATCGTCCTTAGCCCGTTATGCTTTTAGTTCACTTAGTTCACTAAAAGGCAGGGGGCATGTGTTGATAGCAAAAAATGTCATTAATGATTAAGATTGTCAAAATATCAATTTTGATAATTTGGGCCGAAAATACACATGTCCCGAGTTGGATCGAAGCCCTATAGGGCCAAAGGCCCACTAGGCCCTGGGCTTCAGAAGCTTCCGGCAAGCCTGCAACCTTCGGCCCGAAGTCCTTCGGAGGCTCACCCCGCCGAAGCTTTGGCCCGAGGAGCAGGCGTCGGTGGGCCTAGCCAAAGGCCCACTTCGGGCAGACATAGAGATTGACTCCGATTTTTGACTAAGTCTTTTTCCACGCATGATTAAGCCAATTTATACCAGATTATACTTAGAGATTAGAAGTCTAGCCCCTATAGATATAGGGGTGAGGCCGGTTTAGAATCCCCCTCAACAAATCAACACAAAGCCCTAGCTTTGAACCGTATTTTATTTTACCTTTACTTTCTGCAATCTTCGTGGGTTTTCTTGGAAGCCCTCCGACGACCACTTCAGAACAGTGGTAATCCTTGTTACTTTGCTTGTGAAGTATCCGTTAATCTACGTAATAGATTTCTATCGCCTTGTTACTTCGCCTGTGAAGTATCTGCTAATCTGCGTAATAGATTGCTACCTTCGCCCCTAGGGCAACACTTAGCTGAATTCGGTCTTCAGGACGAATTGTTACTTCGAATCTACTCTGTTGCAGGTTTCCACGTTCGGAGTTACTTTGCCGGAGGTGCCCGGAGTCAAGGGATTGGTTTTGGAAGCTGCCAGAACACTCCTCGACTAGAGTACTACTTCGATTACCCGTGCCAGACCATCACGCTGTTGTCGGTTTGACTGAGTCCCGCACGCCAGCACGCTCCGCAACAGGCTTCATCACGATAGGCCTCGCCATGCTCGCACCCCACGTCAGACGAAGTCACACCCACGTGTTGCGTCTAAGTTATTTTACTGTACCGGAGACTTTGCACCGAACCCCGCAGTTCGGAGGTGATTGTCATGTCCAGATCGTTTCGGAGTTCATCTTCGGCCAGATCAGTCCAAATGCCGAAGGTACCCTTCGGCGGGACACTTCGCACCAGACGCTGAAGGTATCCTTCGGCGACACCCTTCGCACTATACTTCGAATCAGTCAGGCTCCACTTTGCTTGCTGATTTGTTCTATTTAATATATTTCTTTTGGCTAATTGGATTATTTTGTGTCATCTAATTACCTGGCGACTCCACCCCCTTACCACAGTTAAGGGTAGTCGGAATATGACGTCAGTGTTGTGTTACGCTTAGGCTTGTCCCTAAGTATCCGCACACTTTTGGATTGTCGAACTAACCCAAGTGCGAGGCACGTTTTCATGTCAACACCTAGGTCGGTAGTCCTGATCTTCCCTTGTCATCTTGGCTATCCTATCCAATGTCTATTCTCTGATGTTCCTAAAGATAGTACAATCATAACCCAAATTTAGTAGTACTCAATTCATATAAGAACTTGTTTGAATAACGAGGAACGAGTTCAATTGATAATTTAGTTGATGAATTCAAGTATAGGTGTATCCTTAGCAGTGATGTCCTCATACTCCTCCCCTTCTTGATTTAGAGTTGTCCTCTACAAAATGTCGGACTCTTTGCTAGGTAGAGTTTCAAGTCAGTGACATTAAAAATATTGCTCACACAATAATTTGTAGGCAATTCAATCTTGTATGCTTTATCATTTACTTTCACAAGAACTTTAAAAGGACTAGCAACTCGAAACATTAATTTCCACTTGCATAAATAAAAAAACCTATCCTTTCGTAAATGTAATCATACCAAATCACCTAGTTAAAAAATAACTTCTTTTCTACCTTGACTACTATTAATTTGATGCTTTGCATTCATACTTTCTATGTGTTCTTTAGTTGTTTGATGTAATTTAAGCATAAATTTAGCACATGTTTTAACACCAAAATTCATTTTCTCATAAGATGGTAAATGAGAGACCAAGTTGAGATGTACCTTGCTTTTATCTAAGTGATGAGTGATTGACAAGATTGTTGGGTTTGATATTGGACTTGTGATTGTCTGATGAGTTCACCGAAGGGTTCGGTGTGTATGGAAGGAACATGTTTGCTTGTCTTATGGTGTGCAAGACTTGGATGTACTAAACTATCAACAGCGGGTGATCGGGACCAAGTAGGGAGCTTGGTGTCGGACTATCAAGGAGGCTTGGTGAAGTTGAGGATGATCCCAGTGGTACACGTAGAGATTAAGCAAGCCATGGGCTGAAGGCTGATCAGGACAGCGTGTTGACCAAGTCAAGCAAAAGGGATGCTAGTGCAAGTGACAAGACGGCTCGAGGGATCGAGAGCGGGAGAGACTTACTGGCGGTTGATATCGTGAGATAGATAACATGTGTCAAGATCGTGAGAGGCTTTGTCAATTTTATCTCAAAACCGTTGGATCAACATCCAAAGGTCATGATGCGAAGCTGTAGCTACTACGAAAGCTATGCATCAGGACAAACTATCTATAAATATGATTTTTCATTTTTACCTAGTGGGCCTTGAGTCTATGTTTTGAACCCTAGGGGTATTCTCGTATTTTTCTGTTTTAAACTATGGCTATAAAAGCCCGTGTACCCTTCTATGTTTCTCACCCAATCAGAAAATCAATTGTCCGTTTCTCACGAGTTAGGGTCACTTTATTTTTGTTTTTCCTTCCTCCTCCACTGTGCACCGCTAGAAAATCTCCCAGCGCCGTCGTCATCTAGTGATTTCTCAGTGCCGGCCTGTGCAAAGCAGCACTGACTGCCAGACACAATTTTTCTCGCTAGTGAGCTGTGTTCTGCGCGCATGAGCTTCCACTGCTGAAGCCAAGCACTAGAGCCTAGGGCCTGCCATCGATTTTCCTCAGGTACTGCTCCCGATCGAGGTCGCCGCCCGAGGTACTCGTGTCACAGGGTTTTCCGCGGAGCCCAAGCAGTGGTTGGCCAGTGTCACTTGCACTGTTGTGCCTCCGGTTGGTAGTTGCAGGTTGCCATCAGAGGTGCTGGCTATTCAAATTGCGGGTTCTTCAACAATTTTCTAGAATCTCCAAGTTAAGTGCAAGTGCTTTTTTTTCTCCATGTTCTGGATGCACTCAACTATTTGGAGAAATATTTATGAGATTTAGATGCACTTTAGTTTTTTGTTGATATGTCTGTGATTTTATGACACATGTCATGTGTTTGTTATTATTACTACTAGTCATATGGATGTGTTTCAGCTTGTTTGTCAAATGCTTGATAAATTATTTGAGATATCTTTTTGAATGATTACGGTCTCTTAGACTGTCACTACACATTTCAACTGACATGAGAGTAATAGCATTATGATATGTTTTATTAGAGATTTGCGAATTTCTTTGCTTCCGCTATTTTTATTTGGAGGAGTGTTGGGTGAAAAAAGAGACCATCTTTTCGAAAAAAAATTTTGAGGCGCCTATTCACCACCTCTCTAGTCGCCTGTTTTGGTCCTACAGTAAAAATAATAAATCAATAGGAGCATGAGGGTTAAAATCATATACCACCTAAAATGGACTCATCTTAGTTGTAGAGTGTAGTGATCAATTGTAAGAAAACTCTACGTGAGGTAGGTACTCTCCTCACATCTTCAAATTGGTCTTCAAACTAGCTTGATAATATACGGTTCACTACTTCGGTTTGACCATTTGTTTGAGGGTGATATATTGTAGAAAATAGTAGCTTTGTCCCTAATTTATGCCACAACGTCCTCCAAAAGTGACTCAAAAACTTTGTATCACGATCTATAACAATTGTACTGGGCACACCATGTAGTCGAATGATTTTTATGGAAAGCAAATCAGCAACTATTGTAGCATCGTCGCTCTTATGACAAGGAATAAAATGAGCCATCTTTGAGAATCTATCCACTACAACAAATACATTATCCCTCCCCTTCTTAGTCCAAGGTAATCCTAAAATTAAATCCATATAAATATCCTTCCAAAGAACACTGGGAACAGGAAGAGGCATGTAAAGACTGTGTGGATTGAGGCAGGACTTACTTTATTGTAGGTGTTGCATTGAGCAACATAACGCTCAAGCCCTCATCTCATTTTTTGCTAGGATAAATGATCGGCTAGCACATCTTCCATTTTCTTTACTCTAAAATTTCCCATTAACCTCCCTCCATGTGCCTGTTGTATAAACAAATGATGAATAGAACTTACTGGGACATAAAATTTGTTAGCGTGATATAATAACCCATCATTCAAAATATATTTATTCCAAGTCCTTCCGTCACGACAATGTGCAAAAGCTTTAAAGTCTAAATCAGTTGCATATAATTCTTTTATTGTCTCTAATAAAAAAATTATAGTCAAGGTGATATAACATGGTATAATGTGTAAATAGAGCATCAACAAGCACATTAACTTTACCTTACTTATGCTCAATGATATATGGAAAAAATTTATTAAATTCTACCCATTTAGCATGTCGTTTATCCAGGTTCACTTGACTTCTAATATATTTCAAAGATTCATGATTTGAATGTATAATGAACTCCTTTGGTCGTAGGTAATGCTGCCATGTTTTTAATGTTCAAAATAAAGCATACAATTCTTTATCATAAGAAGAATGATTCAAACTAGCTCCTAACAACTTATAACTAAAATATGCAATCAACTTACCTTCTTGTATCAATACTCCTCCAATTCCAATTACATCACGCTCAAGTTCAAAACCTTACCAAAATTAGAAAGTTGTAGTGGTGTATGAGTCAACTTCTCCTTCAACAAATTGAAGGTATGTTCATGTGCTTGTCCTCATTGGAAAGGAATGCCTTTATGTTTGAGCTCATTCATTGGTGCCACAATGGTGCTAAAATATTGCGCAAACCATCGGTAGAATCTAACTAATTCTAGAAAACTTGGCACTTGTGTAACCATTTTATGAGTCATCCAACTCTTGATTGCTTCTATCTTGATCTCATTAACTTAAATGTCCTATGGGTTCACAACATAACAAAGAAATGAAACTTGATCTGTGAAAAACATGCACTTCTCAAGGTTACCAAATAAGCGTGCATCTCTTAAAGCAATAAAAATAGCACGTAAATATTCCTTGTGTTCATCTAGAGACTTGTTGTAAATCAACATATCATCAAATTATACTATCACAAATCACCTAATAAGATTGCGTAAAGCTTCATTCATCAGTCACATAAATGTATTAGATGCATTAGTTAAACCGTAAGGAATCACTAACCACTCATACAGGCCAAACTTATTTTTAAAAGCAATATTCCTTTTATCACCCAATTTCATTATTATTTGGCAGTAACCACTATGCAAGTCCACTTTCGAAATACAACAAAGCCACTTAATTCATAAAGCATATCATCTAGACTAGGAACAAGATGATGATATTGAATACTAGTAAGGTGCATCTGCATTGCAACATATTCATAATTTTAATAGCAATATATTTAGAGCATGATATATTTATTGGACGCATGTTTAGTAATATAGTAAAGTGCCTGTGTGTTGCAACAGATTCATATTTTTAATGGCAATATATTTAGAGCATTATATATTTATTGAACACATGTTTAGTAATATTGCGATGAAAAGAAACAAAGTGATATATTATTGTTCAAAATAAACTATAGATAGAGAGACAGTTTTATGTTTTAACATTAGCTATTACTCATTAAAACAATACATAGAGACATCCTTTCTTTATAAAATGCTATTACATATTTATAATTACAAATCTTGCATAAAATTGTAAAATATACTATACAGTGAGCACATCTTCTTTTATCTACATAGTGAGCACTTCCTTGTAGACGATATTATTGATTAGCGTGCTTGTTGAATTGATACCCCCATTTTTTCTAGAGCAGCAAGTATTTTGATGTTGCTACGAGAAGTCGCTCGTGATAGAGCTACATATAATCGTCCATGGGAGAACACCGGGTTTGGGAGGTAGATTCCAACATGTGGTATTGTTTGACCTTGTGCTTTATTAATTATCATTACAAAAATTACCATAACAGAAAATTGATTCCCCTTAAACTTGAAGGGGGACATTTCATCATCAGACGAGCACAAAGGTATGCGTGGAAGGAAGACTCTCTTACCAGCATGCTGTCCCAATACAATTTGAGCATCAATAGTATTCTTTTGAAATGCTCGGACTATCAACCTAGTCCCATTACACAGACCATTGGCTTGATCAAGATTTCTAAGAAAAATCACAGGACAGTTAACCTTGAGTTTTAATATATGTGAAGGTAACCCATTTGGCATTATTGAATTCAAGAACTTAGGCGAATAATGGTTGCATGGGTCATCGATTGCTCGATCATGACTGTGATAAATAATCTCGTCACCATGAAAATGTTCGATAAGCTTCATGTTTATGGCATCAACGTTCTCATTCCTCGTTGACAAAATAGCTCAAGATGTGATGTAGTCTGCATCAGTCATGTTTGTACCAAACATTGGAAAGACCATGTCAATAAGACTATTAATGTCTGATTCCGCACTAGTGTAGGGTAGACATATTTCGTCAGGTAAATTTACATAGTCGTCTTTGATGGTCTCTTCAATGTCATTACCAATTCGTAGCAGGTAGTCTGAAAATCATCTATCTGATCGAGCTCTCATGTTATGGACAAGTCTCAACTGATGCATGTTATCCCACAAGTAAGATCTACGTAAGGTTGCACTTACAATTTGATTCCCATTCCCATTTCGTATAACTGGAAGAACCTGTCTGAAGTCACCTCAAAAACCATTGTCTTTCCTCCAAATGGTAGATTGGGATTTTCCATTATGTCTCTCATGCTCTTGTCTAACGCCTCAATTTCTTGTCTTTTTGTCATGGAGGCTTCATCCCATAATATAAGCGAAGTTGTTTGAAGAAGCTTCGTAGTACCACTTTGCTTGGCGAAGTTACAAACCACATTATCTTGTATGCTTAATGGTATCTTGAATCTTGAATGAGCAGTCCTACCTCCAGACTTGATGGAAGCAACAACACCAGATGTTGTAGTAGCAATATCTATCTTCCCCTCGCTACAAACTTTTGCTAATAAATCTCTGTACAGAAAGGTCTTTCCTGTTCCTACTAGACCATTAAGAAAAAACACATCTCCACTATTGTTGTTAACAGAAGATAGTATAACATCATAAGCATATCTTTGTCCTGGATTAAGAAAGGATGTGCTCTATAGTAGCTCATTATCCACCTCTATAGAGGACTCTTCACAAATTTCCCTCACCTCACCCGCCATGGTGTCATATGATTCGTCGGATGTCATCAGACATTGCTTCCAAATGTGGGTTCTAGAGTCCACGCACATCGCTAGGTTCACATTAAACTAATATTATAGCAAACAACCTTCGGAGGGACGATGGCATATGGAAAACTTCGGCTTAAGAGAGGCACTCAACAATGCTATTATCTGACTCAATGAGACCTCTTTTCTCAAAACTTGCTCAAAATTTAGGGTATACAATACCGTCACATGTCCTCAAGTCCTCAAATGAAGTAGCACCAACCATGTTATTTAATAGCACCTTCAAGTAGTATCTCTCTCCCTCTGCTGGATGTGCTGAGATGATCCTCCCAATATGTGTGAGTCATTCTCTTATTTTCCAATGCTTAAGTCTAGGCAACCACACTGCATATTCTATGAAATCCCTATAAAGTAACGTGTGTGCCCACGTAAATTCTTGATTTGCCTTGAAATACTTAATCAACATGGTTCTTGAGGCACCCTGTTGGTCGAGAACTTCACGTACATCTGCATTCTCTCTATAGGATACAAGATGCATTCCTAGGAGGTGGCGCTTTAATTGTAGCACTAGTGGCGAGATCCTGCTAAGATTAAATCCAAATATTCTCCACAATGCCTCTTGTGGTATTACCCACCTAGCATCCCTATAATCATTGATCACATTAATCTCGCGGTTTTCATCGACATCATTGACGGACACAAACGCCCTATCATGCCCCTTATAAATATACTTGTAAAGGTACTTAACAGCCTTAATGCTCAAATAAACCTTTGCATTGATGTGACAGTCATACCTTCTTAGAAGCAAAGGATTATATGGAACAACCCATCTATTGTCCAAGTCATGCCCTCTCACTCTTACCCTCTGTCCATCATCCCTTCTCTTGTAGATATGGTAAGAATCTTTGCCTTCGATAGTTGTGTCAGTAAATTGGTGTGGATAATAGCACTTGCAACTACCATTTTTCATGCATGGACTCTTCCTATTTAGTGGGCCACATGGGCCATGTATCATATGTTTGACTACCATTTCATGTAGCTCAGGGTACATATCTTTATTTGGAATTTCTGCTGAGATAATGTAGGACCAAAATAGGCAACCAGAGGGGGGTAAATGGGAGCTTTTAAAATTCTATTCTGCTGAATAGACTTCAAACACACCCTTCGAAGTGTCTGGTACGGAGGTATTGAACATACTCCGAATACAGGCTTCGAGTGGGGTAAAAGTTCAAAGTTCATAAGACTTCGTTCGCACTCAGAAACCCAAAAATGCATTGGACTACACTAAGATTGTGCAGGCTCCGCACACCGAGGTTCCTTCGAGTAGGCTTCGCACAACTGGACTTCGCACAAGTACGTTTCCCTCAGAGAACTCTGAACAAATACTCTGTAATAGTAACTGGTACTAGGCTTCACACTTCGGAGTGCTCCAAACAGGAGCAAGCAAACTGACCGCAAGGAGGACTTCGGCTACGAGAAGAAAATAAGCTTCGAACGCATACTTCACAAGGTGCTTCTCTAGTAATCAGTGATGACTAACCTCCAATTTACACAGAACGAACATACACCCTAGTCACTCACAGAAATCACAAATATGTGAGACAAAACACTTCGTTCAGATGAACACTGAGCACAAACTCTGGTTTGCACAGAGCGACATTAAAAACATAAAACTCAACCCACACAATGCGAAACACAGATACAAGTTCATGCAATCAATGAAAAATAGAATGGAAATTTCATTGCAAGAACAAGGAACACAAAAGACATAGAACTGAGTACATGAGAATGGCGGCTAGCACTAGGTGTTTTGAAATGATTTCTCAAAGTGTTGCCTAGACACAACCGACCTCACTATTTATAGGCACAACTCAGTTATGCGAATAAACTACTTTACCCCTAGGGTTTACATCGTTTTTGTCTCTAGCATACACGGGGGTACAGATGGTAGTCTACTTTATTGGAAGCTCCTTTTGTCAGCTTCGCAGAGCAAAGAGTATCAGCCTTTGCAGAGCAGTCACGATTAGCTTTTGCAAAGCAGAATCTTTTAGAGCCACCTTCGCACATGAAGTGTGCACAGGCTTCGGTGGCATGCTTCGAAACCGAAGGCCCTCCACCGAACACAGTCTTCGATACATTGATGGTTTTGAGCCAAAGCCATCAAAGCCCTTGAGCCTTCGCACCATTACCTCCAGATTGGACCAGCACGGCTACGAAGCTACTCCAAGTTCGAACTTCGTCTGTCCGTGTACCGAAGCCATGCATGGCCGAAGTACATCAAGTCATCCATACTCCGAAGCCCCACCTTAGAAGTACCTTCACCACCTTCCGAAGTCCCTTATTCATCCAATGCCTCCATATGAAGCACTTCCATAAGCGCCCCTTAGCAGTGTCTCAGCCCCGAGCACACTTCACGAAGAGCCTTATTCGAACCATGCCTTCAATGCACCTCGACTTCTGAGACCTTCATTCAGTGTCCTTCCAAATGGCTCCATCTGGAGCACACTTGGGAGCCTTGCCTCATTCCTGAGGACATTGTCCGCCAGCCTTCAAAGTTACTCCTTTGGAGTCCCCCTTCGAAGTGCCTCGCCTCCGAGGGCTTTGCCTTGGGGTACCTTCAACCGGAGCCACCCTTCGCACTTTCTGCCTTCGCCTGCACTTTCTGCCTTCGCCTGATGCACCTCGACCCGATGACTGACCTCGACTCCACACAGTCTCCGTGACCGATCTCCCCACTCGCCTAGCATCAAGCTCCTTGCTTGACCCAGGCTCACCTACTGCGAACTGTCCTGTCGCCTCTGAAGTCACCTGCACACCAACAACAAGCAGACAAGTGTATCCGATACCCCGGAGACCTCTCCAGGTAAACAACCTCTGGTACACACTCTGATGTACACTCCAAAATATCGAACCCTTCGATATATACTCCGTAATGCATTCTGCCGGACCCCTCCGACAGACATACTCCGCTGCACATATGTACAGCCAACAAGTATCGAACCCTTTGGTGAAAACACCTCCGAACCCCTTCGGAGGGACCCCTTCGCCTAGAAGGAAACTTGTCAATCACTCATCACAGACATGAAACCAAGGCACATCTCAAATTGGTTTCTCAATCTCCCCCTTGATGAGTACATTGACAACCAAATTCAAGTTCAATAAAAATTGAAACTTTTTTCAGCATACAAGTGACCATAAAAACTCAGAAAAGAGCCAAATCATGTCACTTGATAAAAGAACTTCTCCCCCTTTCAAATAAAGAGTCCGTTTGACATTGTATACAAGCACATTTCTTTCTCTTCAGCAGCAAACACTCCCCCGTGAATTATTCTCCCCCTTTGGCAATGCAAGAGTCAAAGAGTAATAAATGATGCAAGCTTTTGAAACATGATTAGCATCAATTATAGTACAAAACAAGCATTTGCCTTGAATAGTATCTAAAAGTACTACATGATGAGCTCATATGAATCATATCCAATGAAAAGCAAGAGCAAGTATTTTCAGATTTTAGTAGATAAAAGCATCACCACTCAGACTAGCTTACTAGACAAGGTAGAGCATGAAATGCAAAAGCTAGCAAATACGACCCAAACATGCATAGTCAAATAACATGGAGCTTCTGAAACATGAAATTATGCAATATTTTCAAGCTTTTTATTCTTTTTATTTTGATCTTAATGCCAGAGGTTATTTGCTTACCAACCTTATGCTAACCAACCAAGCCAAGCCTAGATCAAGCAAGTATCATCAGAAGCTTAAAGCATTGGTCTTGACATACACTCTAATGTCTCAGGTCCTACCAAAGTGCTATGGCAACTAGTCAAGAACAAGATAGTGCGACACAACAAATCCACCTAGATCTTTTAATGTCAGCACAAAAGACATGGATATCAATTTCATGATTTTTATCAAGTTTCTATACAAGATTTCCATGTAAAGCATTAGAATGTTCAAGTTGCATGTTTGCATCCAAGTGTAATGGACTTAGCTACCGGGCATGTAAAAGATAGCAAAAGCCCTCAGCCTACTCATGCTAGTTACTAGACTAAGTAGTAATCATATTTTAATTTTAAGAAATAAAATTAAAGCCATGCTCATGACAAATATCATACATATTCAATAGAGCAAAATCATCATGATTAAAGACAATTATTCAATGGCATATATAGGCAAGTATATTAAAAAACAGTTAATCATATGAGAGAAGCTTATTCAGTTACACACAACTCCCCCTCAAAAGATTCCATAGGGATGACAAATACCAAGTTCCCCACCCAGATAAGAAAATCAAGATACATCGAGGGGTTTGGTAAAAATGTCGGCAAGCTAGTTCTGGTTATCAACATATTGAAGTTCAATATCACCATTCTCATTGTGCTCTCTGAGAAAATGATATCTCACCTCAATGTGTTTTGTTCTGGAATGCTGAATTGTGTTATTTGCAATGCAAATTACACTAGTGTTATCACAAAAGAGTAGAACACTTTTATAATCTAACCCCAAATCCCGCAAAGTGGATACTATCCTTCAGCCTTAGTTGTAGTGTGGGATCAGACTTCTATAGAAATCGAATATGAGCGATTGATTCGGATAGACTTTTAATCGAAAGAGAGAAGGGACTATGATAAAGCTGCTTTAGTGGAGGTGCGCGGCGGAGGGGCAATCTTCTTATGCGATAGATTAGTTGGGTGGCGACTAGAGGGGGGTGAATAGGCGCCTCAACAAATTCTCGTGAATGAGATGACCTTTTCAAATCACCTAATGAAGTACCGACTATTCTTTCAATCGGACTTTGAAACACCGATTTTGGTTTTTGTTAGATTTTGAACTACTGTCACAACCAAATAATTATAGCAGGTATGATAAAAGAATTATACACAACAAACAACATTCATGATGGCTATGAAAACCAAAAGTGAATTTTCATAAGAATAGAACAACCCAATTTGTAATCAACTCTTTCTGTGTCTGATGAGGTACAAGACACTTTCTGAAAAACATTCAAGAGCTGAGCACTTCTATACTTCTGTCGAGCTCCCCACCAGAATTAAATAAATACAAACTGTGATTCAAACACTATTTCAGACAAGCAATAGTATCAGTAGTATCCAAGTTTTAAAAGATAAGCACTATTCAAATCTTATAACTCATACTTCAGCAACTCTTGGATACAAATACTTAATATAGATAGTGAAATATCATCAAACTGAACACACCAGACAAACTATCCTTATGCAGAAATCAAAAAATCTGAATAAAAATCATGAAGCAAAACTTTTCTGAAAATAATCAGCACCAGGGGCAGTAAGCACTTTAACTTGGAAAATTGAAGCCAATAAATATATTCAGAACCAGCAGCAATCAAACATTGGCTAGAAGTTTTCAATCCAGAAGAACTTTCAGAAAAATCAGTACTTACAGAGTTTTTCAACCAGAAAACTGAATCAAGGATCTTGAACAGTACCTATTGAAAAATACTTTGATCACTTCACCAGGTGTGGCTGCTGGAATCTATTTCTGTAGGACCAGAATTGTCTGGATGAAGCATGAGAAAGTTATAGCCAGTAAAACTTATCAGATTGCTGTAACAAATCAGATCCTCAACATTGTAGTAGTACAGACACTATGAGCAATGCAAGGACTTGTAGAACCAGAACAAGAATATTCAGCATGCAGAAACAAACAGACGAAGAGAATCAGACATCAAAATGCTTGACTGCTAATACTAGCTCCTGGTAACAAACCGAACAATAGAGAAGAACACAACGTTGCTGTTGCTTTACCAGAGGCTTGCTGTAGCATGTCTGGGATGCTGCAACGTATTGGACAGAGCAAAAATTCTCAAGTGATCAGTACACAGCTACTGGAATAGAAAACTCAGAGAAACAAACATCTCCAGCGCATGATTAACTGAACTTTTCTCAACTTCTGAGTAAACAGATACAACCAGCGACTTGATCTTTACCGCAAGAATTCTCAGAAACAAACTTGCAAGAAATGAAACCTAAAGACAATTGCAAATGATGATAATCATTCATTAAAACAAACGCTACTAAAAATCTAGCCGAAAGAAGAAAGAGATGAACCGAGAAAACTGGCGGCGCTAGACTCTGAAGTCGGCACTGAAAAATAATCCTTCCGGTTGACAAAAGCTATAGTGCATAACAGCGCACTGTTCCTCATAAGTGATGCCAGCCGAAAGTTGAAATCGAAAAGAGACCAAAAAGCATGCAAAGATTCAATTCACAAAAATAAACAGAAATTTCTATAGATGATGAATGCAAACCTGAAAGGAAAATTTCTGGTTCTTAATAAAGTGGGCAACCCCAACCCTTGGGTATGGAGGCCTTTAAATAGGCACACCCTAGGGGGGAAACTTACAAAGAAACCCTTGAGTTTTTTCAGTTTAATTAAAAGAGCATGGAGTATTTTCAGAATTACATATCCTGGAAAATACCCAAATTTTGACTCTAATTTATTACAACTTTGACCCTATACTTTTAATATATTTTCAGAATTTTGAAAATTCTGAAAAATACTAAAAGTTTACACTTAATCTAAATTACTAAACGAAAATAAACTCCTAATAATTGGAATTTAAAAATATTTAGAGATGAGACGGTTTTTAGAAAAAACCGACAAAACCTCCTAGATCATCGACGATCGTCGTTAGTCTGCGAACTCGACTGCCAGCAAGTCTCTCCCGGTCTCGATCCCTCGAGCTGCCTTGTCACTTGTATTAGCTTCCCTTTCACTGACTCAAACGATACCTCATCTCGATCAACCATTATCCCATGTCATGCTTCGTCTCCATGCATACATCTGAGGTCACTAAACTTCGACTGACATCCTCGACCATCTGTCATTAGACTCCCTATCTAACCCTGATCCCTTGCCATCGACAGTTGACGAGTATCTCAACCCTACACACATGAGACAAGCACAGACACACACACACTTCCAAAAAACCCATACATGAATATCATAGCCAACTCCGTCAATCACTCATCATAAACTAGAACCACAGTGAACACCCTCACTTGGTTTCTCAATCTCCCCCTTGATGAGTGCATTGACAATCCAAGATGAAAGAAGATTAAACAACAAGTTCAGCACACAAGTGACCATGAAAACTCTAGAAAGAGCAAAAAGAAGCATGTCACTTGAAAAAGGATGATAGAACAAAGCTTAAGGACAAAACTACCTCAAAACTCAATTTGGGCAACAAAACTCCATGAACTCTCCCCCTTTGGCAATGAAGACATCAAGATAGCATCATGAGTTGTGAGAGTAAAGTGTAAATGCAATACTTCTGGAATATAATTAAGTCCAATTATGGTACAAACAAGCATTGTGCCTCACAAGCTGTCCTAACCAACTGTATCACAAACTCGAATGAATACAATCTAATTAACAATATGAGCAAGCATTTTCAAGTTTTAGCAAATAAAAGTATCACTACTCAGACTATCATACTAGACATGGCAAGGTAAGAGATGCAAAAGCTAGTCAAATACTAACCAGATAAGCACATCTCACTGCAAGGAGCTGCAACAAACTTGATATGCAAGGAAATTAAACTTTTTATTCTTTATTTAAGTGGCAAGGGTTATTTGCAAGTCAACCTTATGCTAACCGACCAAGCCAAGCCTAGGATGAACCATCATAAGCTTAAGACATTAGTCATGGTAAATACTTCAATGTCCCAGTTCATACCAAAGTGCAATGACAAGCAGTCTAGAACAAGGTAGTGCGACAATGCAAACCCACCTGGATCTTTTTAATTTTAACACAAGATAAATATTTTTTGTTTCATTTTCATTTTTAATCATTCATCATTTTCATTTTTCATTTTTCATTTTTTTTAATTTTGAGCATAATAGGATCAAGTTGCATATTAGCATCCAAGTGAAAAGGACAAAGCTATCAGGTATGTAAAGAATAGCAAATGAACCCTAGCCTATTCATGCTAGTTTTTAGACTAAGTAGTGACCATTTTCAAATTTTCACAAATAAAAGCCATGCTCAAGACAGGTAGTTAGATGTATTCAATTCAAGCATAATCAACAGAAGTATAAGACAATATTGTAAAAGGTATAATAAAGCATGTATACGTGAAAGCAATTAATCATTTTACAGAAGCATATGCAAAAGTACACAACTCCCCCTCACATGATGCCATAAGGATGACAAATGCCAAGCTCCTCCCTCAAAAATGCAAAACGAGAAGCATTCAGAGGCTTGGTGAAAATATCTGCAAGCTAATTTTGGGTATCAACAAAACACAAATCGATATCTCCCTTCTCATTGTGATCTCTTAAGAAATGATAACACACATCGATGTGTTTGGTCCTAGAATGTTGTATTGGGTTGTTTGCTAAGATAATCACACTTGTGTTGTCACAAAACAGTGGAACTCCTTTAAAATCCAACCCAAAGTCCCGCAAAGTAGAAACCATCCACAAAATCTGTGTGCAATAGCTAGCAGCAGCTACATATTCAGCCTCGGCTGTAGACTGTTTGTGAGAAGACCAACACACAAGAGAAGAACCTAGAAAGTGACAAGTCCCAGACGTACTCTTGCGATCAACGCGACATCCTGCAAAGTCAGCATCAGAAAAACCTCTCATGCATAATGAAGATGATGCAGAATACCAAATGCCAAATTCAAGAGTGTGCTTGGGATACCTTAGAATGCGCTTGACAGCTTGACGATGTGAAGCCCTGGGAGAAGCCTGATAACGAGCGCACAAACACACAACAAAGTGTATGTCCGGCCTCGTAGCCATCAAGTAGAGGAGGGAGCCGATCATGCTCCGGAACTCCTTCTGGTCCACTTCTTCTCCGTCTTCATCTGGATCAAGTGCAACTGAAGTACCCATTGTGGTAGCAACTAGTTTTGCATCTGTCATGTCAAAGCGTTTTAGCAGGTCTTTAGTGTATTTTGTCTGATGTACAAAAGTTCCTTGTTTGCTTTGCTTGATTTGAAAACCATGGAATAAGGTCAGCTCGCCCATCATCGACATTTCGAATTCCTTGCTCATGGAATCAGCAAACTCGGCCATAAGAGTATGAGATGAACCACCAAAGATTATGTCATCAACATAAATTTGAACAGGTAAGAAATCTTTGCCATGCATGAGAGTGAACAAGGTCTTATCACCAGAGCCCATTTTGTACCCATGCTCAATCAAGAAGGTCCTAAGGCTGTCGTACAAAGCCTAGGAGCTTGCTTGAGCCCATATAAAGCTTTGTGGAGTTTAAAGACTCTATGGGGGTACTTGGGATGCTCAAAGCTAGGAGGCTGCTTTACATACACATCTTCTCCTATGAAGCCATTAAGGAAGGCGCTTTTTACATCCATTTGAAAAAGTTTAAAACCACGAGACGATGCAAATGTGCAAGATCATAATGGCCTCAAGTCGAGCTATCGGTGCAAATGTTTCTCCAAAATCAACCCCCTCAACTTGAGTATACCCTTGAGCCACAAGTCTAGCCTTGTTTCTCACTATAGCCCCATCCTCCCCATGTTTGTTTTTGAAAATCCATTTTGTTCCAATGATATGAATGTTAGGGGGTGGATCAACAAGAATCCAAACTTGATTTCTATAAAAATATTTAAGCTCCTCATGCATGGCGTTGATCCAACTCGCATCAGACAAAGCATGACTAACATCTAATGGTTCAAAATTTACGACAAAAGCATAATCAACAAAGTGAGCATGAGATAGGGTTACTCATTCATTTAGTTTGCCGATGATCTGTTTAGGAGGATGCATTCTCTAAATGCGAAGCAGCGCTTCTCTTTGTGACAGAATCTCCCCCTCAACTCTTGCCAAAGTTTGCTCCATGCTTCCGTAAGTAGAGTCTTTAGGTCCTCTTGTTGATGTAGATGAAATTTCTGGAGATGCCGTAGAGGGAGGTAATGGTACAACATCATGATCTTCACTATTTGATGGTTCCTCTTCCTCAAAAATCGTTTCACTCGTATCACACTCACTCGCAAGTTCAGAAATAGGACTAGCACATGGAAATGTGTCATCAAATGACACATCACATGATTCAACTATAGTGTTAGATTCAAGATTGAAAACACGATAAGAGTGACCATGCAAGGAATAGCCTAGAATGATTCCATCAGATGCGCGTGATTCAAATTTGTCCAAATTACCTCACTTTAGGATGAAGCAGTGGCATCCAAATACTCTTATGTCAGTGACCTTGGGCTTCCTCCCAAAACAAAGTTCATAAGATGCCACATTCAACAAAGAGCGCAAAAAGATCCTATTGGAGATGTAGCATGTTGTACTCATAGCTTAAGCCTAAAATTTTCTAGGAGTCCTATGCTTGTTGAGCATCGTCTAGCCATCTCCACAAGTGTGCAATTTTTCCTCTCAAGAAGACCATTTTGTTGAGGGATTCTTGGTGCAGAAAACCGATGTTCAATTCCATGTTCGAGGCAAAAATCTGCAAAAAACTATTCTTGAACTCGGTGCCGTTGTCACTCCAAATGGCTTTCATTGCACCGGGGAGTTCATTGAATAGCCTCAATGCTAAGCTCCGAAAGTGTATAAACACTTCATCCTTTCTTACAAGAAAGAAAACCCAAGAGTAGCGAGAGTAGTCACCAACAACAACAAGAACATACCATTTTCTGCCTAAAGAGCTAACCCGGGATGGACCTACAGTATCCATATGAAGAAGCTCTACGGGTCGCTTAGTCATCACCATGTTTATGGGTGAATGAGAGGCGGCAACCATTTTTCCAAGACGACAAGGAGCACAAATCAAGTTCTTCTCAAATTTGAGCTTGGGCAATCCTCAGATGAGTCCTAGGGCACTCAATCGAGCAAGAAGATCAAAGCTCATGTGCCCCAGTCTCCTATACCACATCCAAAGCTCAGACAAAGGTTCAGCTAAAAGGCAATGAGAAGATCCAAATGATTCAGAGAAATCAGCTCCAAACACTCTCCATACTCTCAAGATTTTACAAATGAAAGCGCCAGAAGAATCAAGCACATGAGAGGCATCGTGACCAAAGTAAACCGCAAAACCCTCATCAAGCAATTGAGAGACAGAAAGTAAGTTATAGCCCAAGTCCTCAACCAATGCAACATTAGAGAGAGTGAAGTTTTCATTGATTCTAATCATACCTTGGCCTTTCACTCTACTTTTGCGATTGTTTCCAAAAGTGATGTGTTCTCGTTGCTTGGTTAAGGTGAAGCTAGAGAACCATGATGACTTTCCAGTCATGTGGAGTGAACATCTAGAATCGATAATCCACTTGTTCTCCAAACTTCCATGTCTTACCTAAACATAGACAAAAGACCTCAAGTACTCAGTGCTGGGGTTAGTAATAAAATGTTTAGGAATCCAGCATTGAACAACTCGAGAGTTAGGCAAAACAGAAGACTGTGTAGGAGGAGAATCATAATGAAAACAAGGTCTTCTTGCAAAGTGTTGAGGTCTCCTAAAATGACTTGGACCAAAGCCTATAACACGTGGTCTAACATCATATGAAGCATGATGTAAACCACGATGGGCATAGTTACTCATATAACCATGAGGAGACCCAAAATCAGAATAAGTGCGATAACCATACTCATGCAAATCAAATGATGGATAATACGAATCATGAAAGTTCATAGCATGAGCACGACGTTCATCCTTGATACGACGATAACAAAAACCAATCAAATGACCTACACGATAACAATAAGAGCAATGAAAAACTTTCTTGTGTGTAGGTTCATAAGTTTCTGGTGCTAACCTCACATTTTTTCTTGGTTTTTGCTTGGAGTCTGTCTTGGGTGGTGGAATGATTATCCTTTTAGGTTGGGTAGGATTTTTGGCTTTCTGAGTGGTGTCTAGCTGGACTCTATCTTTCTCAATGGTAGTAGGTAGAGTGAACATAGTTTTTCTTGGGGTATTTGGTGTAGTTCTCTCATAACCCAATCGTAGAGCTAACCCTGCCCTGTCAGCACACATTGTAGTTTTATCCAAAAGCAAATCCATTTTACCCTTCCCTTCGGTATGCTTATCCACCATGGAAAGTAGATAATCATTCTCACACTTAAGTTTTTCGACTTACTCTCTAGCAAAGTTGAGTTGGTCCTTAAGGATGATGCAGGTAGAACATGATAGTTGCACATCCTTAGAACACTCAGCACTAGAATCCACCTCCAAAAGTTGTTTCTGAACATTTTCAAGTTTTTCAAGATTTTGGGCATGAATCAGACGCAACTGAGCAAGTTCATCCATTACAACAAGACATGACTCACATTCAGCAATTTCAGACTTAGACTTCAGCAAGACAAGTTCAGTAGAAAGAGATTCAATTTTGAGTTTTAGTTCCTTTCGTTCTTTAGCAGCAAGTTTGAGTAGTCTATCTTGTGAAATGATTGCATTATGTAATTCATCGTTTTGAACAAGAAGCTGGTCATGAGATAAACTAACCTCAGATGAGTCTAGCTCATCGCTGTTGTGCTTGTCATTAGCCATGAAGCAGAGGCCGTTGAAGTCTTTTGTCTTTTTTTTCTTTTCTTCATTCTTGCATGGCTCTTCTTCATTGGAGCTTGGTTCCTCACTTGAAGTGTTGTCGATGTCGATAAGAGCAGCCACGAACGCTCTAGCCACTATTTTTGCCACTTTTCCTCTCTTGCCTTTGAAGAAGGGTTTTTTGTCTCTTTTCTGGTGTTTGTGTTCATGTTCATTCTTTGCTTTCAGTTTCAGCCAATTGGCTTTGATATGATTATGATCACCGTACTCAAAACATCCTCGAGAGCCTCCTCTCCTTTGATCTCTTCTATCATTGTAGAATATCTAGTGAATTTTTTGACTATGAGAGCAAGATCCTCATCGTACAATGTATCCACTTGTTCTTTTGTGATAGAGACCAAAGAAGACAAAGCAAAACCTCTAGAAAAAGCACAAACTCCAGACAGATTACCTCCAAATGAGGTGCAACTGCTAGAACTGGAAACTAGTGGCATGGATTGTGGCAAAGAGTTCCCAATTCCAGAACGAGATGCAGGGCTATCTCAGTGGACTTAAGCTTACTAAAAAGTTCATCGCAAGTCAAAGTGTCAAAGCTCATGGATTCTTCAATACTCGAGATCTTTACTTCCCATATGCTACGATCAAAAGCATAGAGAAGTTTGATCGTCCTGTCATGATCCGAGTAAGCTAACGTCCCAATGGAGTGCAAGTTGCTCACAATTCCATCAAACCGTGCAAGCATGGCATCTATAGATTCGCAGGGGCCTTGCACAAACATTTGGTATTCTTGGTTATAAGTGCTTTGCCTCCTGGCCTTAATCTAAGAAGTGCCCTCATGAAAAGTTTTCAAAGTAGACCAAATCTCACGTGCAGTTCTAAGATGTTGGACCCTATCAAACTCATTGCGACTCAGACTGATGAATATTATGTTTTTTGCTTTGCTATTACAATCGTACTGTAACTTCTCAATCTCTGAAGTGCGAGTTTCAGGGATCACATATTGGGAATCAACAATGTCCCAAATAGCACTTCCTTGGCTTAGTCGATAAGCCTCCATGCGCACCTTCCAATAAGCGTAGTCTCGACCATCAAACATCGGAATCTTAGAATTCTTATCCATGTCGCCATAAGGATCACAAACCGGTTAAGGTCAACTGGTGATCTAACCGGCTCTGATACCAATTTTGGGATCGGAATGGCGACTAGAGTGGAGTGAATAGGCACCTCAATAAATTCTCGTGAATGAGATGGCCTTTTCAAATCACCCAACACACCTTTAAAAGATCGCAAAATCAAATTGATGATCAATAAAATTTTCAGAATGCTTTTTCTCTTAATTGGTTAATGAAGTACCAATTATTATTTCAATCAGACTTTGAAACACCGATTTCAGTTTTTGTCAGATTTTGAACAATTGTCTCAACCAAATAATTATTGCAGGTCTGATAAAAGAATTATACACAACTAACAGCATTCATGATGGCTATGAAAACCGAAAGTGAATTTTCATAAGAACAGAACCAACCAATTTCTAATCAACCCTTTCTGTGTCGGATGAGGTACAAGACATTTTCTGAAAAACATTCAAGAGCTGAGCACTTCTATACTTCTGTAGAGCTCCCCACCAGAATGAAATAAATTCAAACTTTGATTCAAACACTATTTCATACAAGCAATAGTATCAACAGTATCCAAGTTTTAAAAGATGAGCACTATTCATATCTTATAACTCATACTTCAGCAACTCCTGGATACAAATACTTAACATAGATAGTGAAATATCATCAAACTGAACACACTAGACAAACTATCCTTATGCAGAAATCAGAAAATCTGAATAAAAATCATGAAGCAAAAGTTTTCTGAAAATAATCAGCACCAGGGGCAGTAAGAACTTTAACTTGGAAAATTGAAGCCAATGAATATATTATGAACCAGCAGCAATCAAACATTGGCTAGAAGTTTTCAATCCAGAAGAACTTTCAAAAAATCAGTACTTACAGAGTTTTTCAACCAGAAAACTGAATCAAGGATCTTGAACAGTACCTGTTGAAAAATACTTTGATCACTTCACCAGGTGTGGCTGCTGGAATCTATTTCTGTAGGACCAGAATTGTCTCGATGAAGCATGATCAAGTTAACTAGCAAAACATATCAGATTGTTGTAACAAACTAGATCCTCAACACTATAGAAGTACAGACACTATGAGCAATGCAAGGACTTGTAGAACCAGAACAAGAATATTCAGTATGCAGAAACAGACAGACGAAGAGAATCAGACATCAAAATGCTTGACTGCTAATACTAGCTCCTAGTAACAAACCGAACAAGAGAGAAGAACACAATGTTGCTGTTGCTTTACCAGAGGCTTGCTGTAGCATGTCTGGGATGCTGCAACGTATTGGACAGAGCGAAAATTCTCAAGCGATCAGTACACAGCTACTGGAACAGAAAACTCAGAGAAACAAACATCTCCGGCGCATATTGATTAACTGAACTTCTCTCAACTTCTGAGTAAACAGATACAACCAGCAACTGGATCTTTACCGCAAGAATTCTCAGAAACAAACTTGCAAGAAATGAAACCTAAAGAGAATTGCTGCTGATGATAATCGTTCATTAAAAACAAACACTACTAAAAATCTAGCCGAAAGAAGAGAGAGATGAACCGAAAAAACTAGCGGCGCTAGATCCTGAAGTCGGCGCTAAAAAATAATGCTTCCGGTTGACAAAAGCTATAGTGTAACAGCGCACTGTTCCTCGTAAGTGATGCCAGCTGGAAGTTCAAATCCAAAAGAGACCAAAAAGATTGCAAAGATTCAATTCACAAAAATTAACAGAAATTTCTAGAGATGATCAATGCAAAGTTGAAATGAAAATTTCTGGTTCTTAATAAAGTGGACAACCCTAATCCTTGGGCATGGAGGCCTTTAAATAGGCACACCCTAGGGGGAAACTTACAAAGAAACCCTTGAGTTTTTGCACTTTAATTAAAAGACCACGGAGTATTTTCAGAATAATATATCCTGAACAATACCCAAATTTTGACTCTAATTAATTACAACTTTGACCCTATACTTTTAATATATTTTCAGAATTTTAAAAATTCCAAAAAATACTAAAAGTTTACACTTAATCTAAATTACTAAACAAAAATAAGCTCCTAATAATTGGAATTTAAAAAACATTTAGAGATGAGATGGTTTTCAGCAAAAACCGACCATGCCTCCCAGATCATCGACGATCGTCGTCAGTCCGCGAAATCGACTGCCAGCAAGTCTCTCCCACTCTCGATCCCTCGAGCTGCCTTGTCACTTGTACTGGCTTCCCTTTCGCTGACTCGAACGACACCTCGTCTCGATTAACCGTTATCCCATGTCCTGCTTCATCTCCATGCGTACATATGAGGTCACTCTCAACTTCGACTGACATCCTCGACCATCTGGCATTAGACTCCCTGTCTAACCTTGATCCCTTGCCATCGATAGTTTACGAGTATCTCAACCCTGCACACACAAGACAAGCACATACATACACACACACTTCCATGAAACCCATACATAAACATCATAGCCAACTCCGTCAATCACTCATCATAAACTAGAACCATAGTGAACACCCTCACTTGGTTTCTCATGTAGATTGCGCAACACTAGACTATTTGCGAGAAGACCAGCAAACCAGTGATGTACCCAGAAAATGATAAGTACCAGAGGTACTTTTCCTATCAATTCTACACTCAACAAAATACGCATCCGAATAACCATGAAGGCACAAAGACGAAGTATGCACTTTACCGCTTGGCGGTGCGAAGCCATTTGCGAAGCCTAAAAACGAGCGCACAAACACACAGCGAAGTGTATGTCCGGCCTCATAGTAGTCAAGTAGAGGAGGGAGCTGACCATTCTTCGAAACTCCTTCTGATCTACGGCTTCTCCATCCTCGTCGGGATCCAATGCTACCGAAGTAGCCATTGGAGTGGCAAGGGGCTTCACATCAACCATGTCAAACTTCTTGAGCAGGTCCTTGGTGTACTTTGTCTAATTGACGAAGGTACCTTGTTTGCTTTGCTTGATTTGCAAACCATGGAAAAATGTGAGTTCACCCATCGTGGACATCTCGAACTCCTTGCTCATGGTATCGACAAACTCAACAACCAAAGTATGAGAAGAGCCACCAAAGATGATATCGTCAACATAGATCTGAACTAGGAGGAAGTCTTTGCCATGCATGAGAGTGAAAAGGGTTTTATCAATAGATCCCATCAAATACCCTCGCTCAAGAAGAAAAGACTTAAGTCTATCATACCAAGCCCGAGGGGTTTGCTTGAGTCCATAAAGAGCCTTATGAAGTTTAAGGACTCTATGGGGGTATTTAGGGTTTTCAAAACCGAGGGGTTGTTTTACATAAACATCTTCGCCTATGAGGTCATTAAGAAAATCACTTTTGACATCCATTTGATAAAGTTTGAATCTACGAGATGCCACAAATGCAAGTAAAATTCTATTAGCCTCAAGACGTGCAACAAGTGCAAATGTTTCAGTAAAATCAATCACTTCTAATTGAGAAAAACCCTGAGCCACAATCTATCTTTGTTTCTAACCACAGACCCATCCTCCCGTTGCTTGTTTTTGAAAATCCATTTTGTTCTAATAAAATGAACATTAGGAGGGGGATCTACAAGAGTCCAGACTTGATTTCTCTCAAAATTTTCAAGTTCTTCATACATGGCATTGATCCAACTAGAATCAGATAAAGCATGGCTCACATCTAAGGGCTCAAAAGAAGCAACAAATGCAACATCAATGAAATGAGCGTGAGAACGAGTTACCCTTTGATCAAGCTCATCAATGATCTGCTCGGGAGGATGCATCCTTTGTACGTGGTGAGGAGCCTCGCGGCGAGATGCAGTTGTTGATAGCAAAAAATGGCATTAATGGCTAGATTGCCAAAATATCAGTTTTGGTGATTTGGGCCGAAAACACACATGTCCAGGGTCCGTCCGAAGCCCTACAGGGCCGAAGTCCATTGATCTATGGGCTCCGAAAGCCTCTGGCCAGCCCATGGGCTTCGGCCGGGAAGCCTTCGGAGGCCCATGCCACCGAAGCTTTGGCCCGAGGAGCAGGCCTCGACGGGCCTAGCCGAAGCCCACTTCGGCAGAGATAGAGTTGTATGCATTTTCGGCTCAGTTTTTATCTCCATCCGGCCGAGTTAATTGCAGATTAGATCAGAGATTAAGCCCCTATAAATAGAGAGGCGAGACCAGCGTAGAGACCCCCCCAACTCAAACCAAACCAAAGCCCTAGCTTTGATCGTATTTACTGTACCTTTATTTTCCTGTACCTCTTCGTGGGTTTGCTTGGAAGCCCTCCGCTGGCCACTACGGAACAGTGGTAACCCTTGTTACTTCGCTTGTGAAGTATCCGTTAATCTACGTAATAGATTGCTATCGCCTTGTTACTTCGCTTGTGAAGTATCCGCTAATCTGCATAACAGATTGCTACCTTCGCTACTAGTGCAACACTTAGCAAAATTCGGTCCTTAGGCCGAATTGGTACTTCGAACTCTCTTTGTTGTAGGTTCCCACGTTCGGAGCTACTTCGTCGGAGGTGTCCGGAGCTGAGAGATCGGTTTCGGAGGTCACCAGGGCACCCTTCGGCGAGACTGCAAGCTCCGACGACAAGCTTCGCCAGCACACTTCGTCACAACAGGCTTCGCCATGATCGCACTCCGCACTGGATGAAGTTACGCTCATGCATGGCTCTCACGTCATTATCCTGTAATTTGACGTATCAAAGACCTCACGCCGAACCCCGCTGTTTGGAGGTGACCGTCGCGTCTAGATCCATTCGGAGTCCATCTTTGGCCGTATCAGTCCGAACGCCGAAGCACCCTTCGGCGGGATACTTCGCACCAGACGCCGAAGGTACACTTCATTGACCCCTTTGCATCAGACTTAGAAGCAGACAGGCTCTGACCGGTTTGCTGATTTTACTCTGTTTAATATATTCCTTTCGGTTGATTGGATTATTTTGTGTGATCTGATTGCCTGGCGACTCCACCCCCCTTATCATGACTAAGGGTAGTCAGAACGTGACGTCGATGCCACGTCACGCTTGGGTTTGTTCCTAAGTATCCACACACTTTTGGATCATCGAACTGACCCAAGTGCGGGGACACGTTTTCGTTTCAACACACTTTTTGGCGACTCCGCTGGGGAAGGCTATGCCAACATGACAAGTACATCTAAATCGGCCACCGGTACATCTACGTCGACTACTACGTCTACACCGCCAATGGACACAATAGGAGGCGCGAATATCGACAACCGCAACATCTTGACACCTACACTTGAAGATATCCCCGCAGGAGACCGAGCAGAGATCGAGGCAAAGTTAAAGGCACTCCAAGACATGATGCTTGGGGGCTACGTCAAGATACGCGCGGGCTTCATCAAGCGTGACATCATGACCCCCGACTCGCTCAGGTCTAGGTAACACCTGTATCACCTCGTTTATCTTCTCTAGAGATTGAGCAAAAATAGCCGCATCAGTAGATCAAGCCGTTAGTGCTTCGCTAGCCAACCGTTTAGATTTGGAAGTCAGCTCCCAAGTAGAGGCGACTCTTAGGAGGTTCGGCTTTACTGAAGCCGTACCCACGGTTCGTATTGCTAGTGTACCTCCAGCAAACTACGTGTACGGCAGAAATAACGACAGCACTGGCACAATCATGTCTCCAGCCTCAACACTTATGGCCGAAACTAATCATTACACCTACGGTCAAAAAATCACTGCGTACCATGCACCACCACCTACGCCGGTACCCGCGCTGCCCGCACCACATGCGCAGGCACCTGGTCATGAGCACGTCATACAGATAGCGCGCAGGGAAGAAGCTCATGGTCGACACGCCGATATCCCACTGCGTGTCGCGCCCCCGCATGAGATGCGCGCACAAGCAACATGCCAAGATGACATAGAGGGGCGGGTCCGCGCACTATTTAGAGAGTTTGCCGGCTTCGTGCCCAAGGGACGGGTTAGGGTGTACCTTGAATTCACTAAGTTCAATGGCGAGGGTAGTAAAACTACACTAGAGCACGTTAGTCAATTTTTGGCACAGTGTGAAGTTAGCGGGATAGATGCTCTAAAAGTTAGACTATTTTCTCTCTCGCTGTCCGACACCGCTTTCACTTGGTTTTCGGTGCTCCCGCCGAACTCCATCCTAACAAGGCCGGTCCGTCCGATGGGGTCCACAGCGAAGGCCCCTCCGAGCGCAGGGTGCACAAGGCCGAAGGGCACAGTACCACTTCGGCCAAAATTAATGGAGGTTGAACAGTAGCACCCGACACCAAGCTGCAACCATCTTGGGCCCCTCCAGGCATGTCCAAATCATAGAAGAGACGCCTACAAAGACTACGTGCATAGGAGATGCGCGAGAAGAAAGCTGAGGCCGAGCGCGACGCTATCTTCGAAGAAATCTGCCCTCAGCCAGCTACAAAATAGGTATGGAGGGATAAGCCGGTTGAGATAACCAACCTGGCTCCTAGTCCGAGCGACGACGACGACGACATGATCGACGACAATTACTCGCCCATCTCTAAAGGGCCGCACCCCAGGTGATGGACATCAACATCGTCACACTGCCTGCCGAGTTTGCACTACCACAGGACGAGGCCGAGGTCGCCCAATTGAATCTCAGCCTATGCAACGCCATCTTTGAGAAGCCCAAGGACTCGGCTCACCATCTGAAGCCTCTCTACATCAGAGGTCACATCGATGGAAAGCTGATCTCCCGAATGCTCGTCGACGGTGGCACCACTGTTAACTTAATGCCTTACTCATTGTTGAATAAACTTGGCAGGGATGAGGATGACCTGAAGAAGACCAACTTGATGCTCAACGGCTTCAGTGGCGAGAGCTCCGAAGCCAAGGGAGTACTCTCTATGGAGTTGACGGTGGGCAACAAGACGTTGCCAACAGCATTTTTTGTCGTCGACGTATAAGGTAACTATAGCGTACTACTCGAGCGCGACTGGATTCGCGCAAACTGTTGCATCCCCTCTACTCTACACCAGTGCCTGATACAGTGGGACGGCGATGAGGTAGAAGTCATTCCCGCGGATACTTCGGCCCAAGTAGCATTGGCCGATGTATTAGTTGATGCCATCCATAACAAAGTAGAATGCCTGTTAGGTAGAGATCTTTCGGATTACGATTTTGTTAGTGTATCCGGAGGACGATTTGTACCAGTGTCTATAAAGCCGGCTAGAGTAGCACGACTGTTTTTGTATTAATAGTCATGTCTATAAGAGCAATTTAGATTGGCTAAAGTTTCGTGTGGAGCAATATCGGTCTAATAAAGACGGTATCGCCGATGCCATCGGGGACTTTAGCGAAGTAGAGAAATTAGGACAAGGTTTTGCGTCGGCCGACCCCTTGGAGGAAGTTTACATAGGTAATGGTAGCATCCCAAGGCTGACTTTTGTAAACCAACATTTACAGCCCGATGAAAAGGCTGAAGTAATAAAGTTACTTCAGTCGTATGTCGATTGTTTCGCATGGGATTATAGCGAGATGTCAGGGCTAAGCCGTGAGCTCGTGGAGCATCAGATGCCTATCAAGTCTGGGTTTAGGCCTTATAAGTAGTGTCCCCACCGCTTTAACTCGGTCGTCTATGACCGAGTTAAAGAAGAACACTACAACAATCTAGACAACTTCCGTCAGCCTAGCCCTTTCCCGACGGAAGAAGCTAACTTCCGTCGGCAAAAGACTAACTTCCGTCGGCATTTGCCCGACGGAAGCGGGTAGACGGAAGTTAGCTAACTTTCGTTGGCTAAGCATGGCCGACCGAAGTTAATCAACTTAACTTCCGTCGGCTGATTTTTGGCCGACGAAAATTAAGTTTTTCCTTTTTTTCTTTTTTAGCTTAACTTCCGTCGGCCGATTTTTGGCCGACGAAAATTAAGTTTTTTTTCTTTTTTTGCTTTTTCTATACATTCCAACAAATTACAACAATAGCAATTATATATTCGTGTACCACCACAAGAAGATTACTATATTTCAGCAGAATACAGTACCACAACAATAGCAACAAGTATATATATGTCAAATTCAAATATAACAAATGACAAGTGTTACAAGAAATAAGTCAAAACTTCTAACTGTTCAAGATAACCCAACAAATGACAAGTGTATTTTGAAAACTAAAAAATCAAACTCAAACTTCTGAAATAAATACATGTTCCTGAATCCTTGATAGATAGACTTAATAAAACTTAAGAAAATACAATGCTAGAAAAATACATTTAGCAACTTATAAATAGTCTCTAATATAGCTTGGAATCAAACTCCTGAATCTTTCAGGACCAGTTGTATCCCTGCAAGACAAATACAATGCAATATATCAGGAGAAAAAAATAAAGGATGTCACATAAATATATTGCTGATTGTTCTTTGATGTCACAAAAATTACATGTATCTATATATCACATATCAGGCTATCACCTAAAGTCCTAAATTGGTTTTATGGGGAAGTCTAGTTTTGTAAGTGAAAACATAATACGAGTGCAGTAACAAAATAATGGAGAGATGAGAGCATAGACCTAGTATTTTTCTTGGAGACAAATTATTTAGGTAATGAAACATTGATACCAACCTAACCAAGAATGCCAGATAACTAACATAGCTCATATAATTGATACCAACTACATTCATTAAACTCAAAACTCACGTCAAAGGAATAGAACACTTAGGCCTATGCATCTCTGTTACATTTTCCCATTGCAAAGGTATGACATGACACATAACTTTTCTCCTTCTAAGACAATCATTAACTTGAAATTAGAATTATATTATCGAAGAACGCTGATCAATTCAAGAAATCCACAGAGAACGGGATAGAGCATGACCTTTTTCATGTTCGTCTCCGTGAATTCCCACGGCATGTCGGGGTTGTTTTCAGGTGAATCGATGTGCTGCACAACAATCAGAGAACAAACATATTGAATGAAGCCGTAACATCCATATTAGATTACTATTTTAACTTCAATGCATCAATTTTCAAAAAAAATGAATGAATTCAGAGAAGGAAATCTTTTTGAAACATTTGTCATATTTCATAACATTTGTTTATTGTGCATTCATCATGATTTCATATTTCATATAAAATAAGCCAACTTTGTACATCAACTCACAAATTTATTACACTCATGTTCAAGAAGAAAAGGGACACAATGCATCCTTTGCTCCAATTTCTAAACACATTCAAATAAACATAATTGAACAAGGTATATAGTCAACCTAACTGGATTCCATCACCTTAAAAGTGTACACATAAGAAGACCATAATGATAGTGAACACACTTGGATAGCTAAACTAGCAGCCAAGCATACAAAGCAAACAGATGAGTAAAACACTGTTGATAGCAATGAGCCATACTGAATAAGCCAGTTTGGCATGCAGTATTTATGTTAATAGCAATGAACCAACATCAAGACACTAAGATTCACAACCTAGTGAAGAACTAAAGCTATGAAAAAATATCAATTGAAAAGCAGAAACTTAGACTTATAATAATAGAACACACATGCATCTTATGTTGGTAGGACAAATTATAGCAACTGAAAAGCAGAAACTTAGACTTATAATAACAGAACACACATTCATCTTATTGTTTAATCGAAACATACATGCTACGAATGTTCCAAACACACATTCATCTGGAGTGTTGTAGTTGTACATCAGGACGGAGGTAATCAGGTAAATTGATGAGGAATAAGGAGTGGAGTGACTCACCACTCCTCTGGCCGAGTACCACTTGAACCTTCCACTTGGCGAACTTCTCTTGGTAAACCCTAACCTGCTCCCTCTCGCTGCAAGCACAACACACTCACGCGGAACAACATTCAGCATTCAGCAATCGCAAAACCTAACCGCGTTGTGGAAGTGGAATGGGAACGAGGCGGACACACCTGGAGGGGATGGCATCTGGGACGCGTGCGGCCTTAGCCTCGAGCATGGCGCGAAGCGCGTTGCGGTAGTGTGCCGCGGCATCGTCGGGGAGCCCCCACTTTGATGTTAGTGAGGCGGCGGCCGGGAGGCGGGCGAAGGGCGAGGGGGGAGGCGCAGGGCGACCAGGAGGCGGAGAGGTGGGTGGAGGGCGAGGTGGGGAGGCGCGGAGTCGGCGGCCGAGAAGCGGGGAGGCGTGCGGCGACCAGGAGGCGGGGAGGCGGGCGGAGGGCGAGGTGGGGAGGCGCGGGGAGGCGCGGAGTCGGCGGACGACCGGGAGGCGGCGAAGGGGAGGCGGGTGGAGGGTTAGAGGTAGGCGACGAAGGGGAGGCGGGTGGAGGAATAGAGATAGGGGAGCTGAAAAAACCTAGGCGGGCTGGGGAAAAATAGGGCGCGCGCTACTGTTTCTGGGGGAAAAATTAACTTCCGTCGGTTGAGGGTTGAACCGATGGAAGTTAAGTTAACTTCCGTCGGCCACAGTTAAAGCCGACGGAAGTTAAGTTAACTTCCGTCGGCTTCTTTAGGCTGACGGAAGTTAATTAATTTCCATCGATTTTTGGAAAAGCCGACGGAAATTAAAAAGGCCGATGGAAATTTCTGTTTTTCTTGTAGTGGAAGTGGAGCGACTACTCAAGGCTGAATTTATTAGGCCGTGCAGGTACGCTGAATGGGATGCTAACATTGTGCCTATAGAGAAGAAAGAGAGCTGCAAGATACGGGTATGCATTGATTTCGGGGATCTGAACAAAGCCACTCCAAAGGACGAGTATCCAATGCTGATAGCCGATATGCTGATCAACGATGCTTCAGGACACAAGGTACTAAGTTTTCTTGATGGCAGTGCTGGTTATAATCAAATATTTATGGCTGAAGAGGACGTTTATAAGACTGCCTTTCGATGCCCTGGTTTTGTCGGTTTGTTCGAGTGGGTCGTCATGACTTTTGGTTTGAAAAATGCCGGCGTCACATATCAACACGCTATGAACCTGATCTTTCATGACTTGTTAGGAGTTATGTTAGAAGTTTACATCGATGATGTCGTAGCCAATTTGAAGGTTGCTTTCGATAGGATGCGACAGTATGGGTTGAAAATGAACCCACTCAAGTGTGCTTTTGGTGTGTCGGCGGGTAAGTTCTTAGGTTTCATGATTCATGAGAGAGGCATAGAAATTGATCCTAAGAGACTTGAGAAGATTAGAAACATTGCAGCGCCGACGTGCAAAAGGGATGTACAAAAATTGCTAGGCAAGATGAACTATTTGCGTCGCTTTATATCCAACTTGTCCGGCAAGATTGATGCCTTTGTCCCCATACTCCGGCTAAAAAACGAAGCCGAGTTCACTTGGGGGGCAAGCCAACAAAGTGCATTTGAGAAAATCAAGAAGTGCTTGTCATCACCGCCGATGGTGAGAGCACCCAAAGCCGGGATTCCATTTCGGCTATATATCGCTGCGGAAGATAACGTGATTGGGGCCGTGCTAACCCAGGAGGTAGAGGGGAAGGAGGACATCATCACATTCTTGAGCCGCCGCCTGCTGGACGCTGAAACTAGGTACGCGTTTGTGGAACGATTGTGTTTATCACTTTACTACGCGTGCACCAAATTGCGCCATTATCTTCTCCCCACTACATGTGTTGTCATTTGCCAAACCGATGTTATAAAACACATGTTACAAAAGCCAATTCTAAGTGGAAGAATTGGAAAATGGGCTTATGCATTGGTTGAGTACGATTTGGCCTACGAACCCCTGAGAGTGATGAAAGGCCAAGTCGTAGCCAATCATCACATAGATTTCGGCCGGAGTGACAATATTGCTCTAGTTTAGGTAGTGCCATGGAAACTTTATTTTGATGGTTCGGCTTGCAAGAGTCGTCGAGGCATTGGAGTGGTTCTCGTATCACCTAATGGAATGCACTTTGAAACTACGGCCCGTCTAGAGTTTTCTTCCACTAATAACCAAGCCGAATACGAAGCTTTGTTGCTAGGTCTTGAATTACTAGAGTCTGTCGGTGCTAGGCATGTCCACGCATTCGGTGATTCTCTGTTGGTAGTGCAACAAGTAGCTAAGAATGCTCAATGTTTTAACGGCTTGCTGAATAGTTACTTGGACAAATGTCTAGACATAGTTGCTACTTTTAATGACTTCAAAATCTCTCACGTGTCAAGGGAAGCCAATTTAGTCGCCAATGATTTGGTTTAGCAAGCATCTGGCTACCAAGTCAGGAGAGGAAAATTTTCTGTATTAGAGAAGCTGGTGTTTGGTCTCACTGCCGAAGCCAGTAATGCTAGGCAGGCACACCCTCCGGATCGAACCCCTCTGGCCGACGGAGGTCACTGCGCACCAAGGATCCTGGACTAGAGTACCCTGCCGGCCGAGGGAGCTGGCACGCCGAAGTCTGTAGGCCAAGGCCTCCTGCACAGAGAAGGCTCCCCGGAGTCTGAACCCTCCAAAGGGCTTCGGCCCAGCACACTCCGAACGGCCACCCCGGTCAGGCTTCGATAGGAGCTGGAATGGCTCGGAGGGCACCCCGAAGTCAATAATTTAGAAGTTTTTTCAGAAGGCGGGCCAGCGAGACCCTCTGAAACCTATAAGGACGATTGGAGAGTCCCAATCATCTGGTATTTGAGAGACCCTAGCCAAAGGGTTGATCGGAAGGTTCGGCAACAAGCGTTCAAATTCGTGTTGATAGACGACACATTGTATCGTCGAACCATCGACGAGGTACTATTGAAGTGTTTAGATCATGAGCAATCCCAGGTGGCTACAGGAGAAATCCATGAAGGGCTTTGTGACACTCATCAGTCGGCCCAAAAAATGAGTTGGATGCTCAAAAGAGCGGGTTTTTATTGGCCGACTATGACTGAAGATTGTTTTAGGTACTATAGAGGGTGTGAAGCATGTCAGAAGTTTGGCAATATTCAGTTAGATCCTACCCCATTGCTCAATCCTATTGTCAAGCCATAGCCGTTTCGAGGTTGGGGTTTAGACTTCATCGGCCAGATTCACCCTCCTTCCTCAAAAGGGCATCGGTTCGTGTTGATGGTGACAGATTACTTCACTAAATGGACCGAAGCCGTACCTCTCAAGAACATGACTCACAATGAGGTACGTGATTTTATTTTAAAGCACATCATACATAGATTCGGCATTCCTCAAACTCTTACTACGGATCAAGGTAATTCATTTGTCTCTAGAGAAGTAAGGGACTTCGCCGAATACTATGGCATTAAGTTGGTAAACTGTTCACCTTACTATGCTCAGGTCAATGGTCAGGCTGAGTCTAGTAATAAAACCGTGATTAAGCTTATTAAGAAGAAAATTGAAGAGTTTCCTAAAAGGTGGCATGAAGTGCTTTCTGAGGCGCTATGAGCTTGTAGGATTGCAAAGCACGGTGCTACCAAAGTCAGTCCATATGAATTGGTATATGGACAAGAAGCCGTTCTGCCCATAGAGGTAGATCTTGGCTCCTTGAGAGTGTTAAAGCAAGATGGCTTATCGGTCGACGAGTGTGAAACTCTTCTAAAGGATAATCTAGAGGAAGTGACCGATAATAGACTAAGGGCTTTAGAAGCCATCGAAGTAGACAAGAAGAGAGTAGCTAAAGCCTACAATAAAAAGGTTAAACCAAAATTGTTTCAAATAGGAGACTTGGTGTGAAAAACGATTTTACCCTTAGGCATGAAGTGTCCCAAGTTTGGTAAATGGTCACCTAGTTGGGAAGGTCCTTTTAAGATAGCCGAAATCGCTCCTGGCAACACATACGTGTTGGAATCCTTGCAGGGAGAGCGGTTTCGAAGAGCTTTGAATGGTAGGTACTTGAAAAGGTATTTCCCAAGTGTGTGGCAAACATCATAAAAATGTCGAAAAGCCGATATGGATGGTATCGTCTTCAGCTCATTGTGCTTTTAGTTCACTCAGTTCACTAAAAGGCAGGGGGCATGTGTTGATAGCAAAAAATGGCATTAATGGCTAGATTGCCAAAATATCAGTTTTGGTGATTTGGGCCGAAAACACATATGTCCAGGGTCCGTCCGAAGCCCTACAGGGCATAAGTCCATTGAGCTATGGGCTCCGAAAGCCTCTGGCCAGCCCATGGGCTTCGGCCGGGAAGCCTTTGGAGGCCCATGCCACCAAAGCTTCGGCTCGAGGAGCAGGCCTCGTCGGGCCTGGCCAAAGCCCACATCGGGAGAGATAGAGTTGTATGCGTTTCTGGCTCAGTTTTTATCTCCATCTGGCCGGGTTAATAGCATATTAGATCAGATATTAAGCCCCTATAAATAGAGAGGAGAGGCCAGCTTAGAGGCCCCCCAACTCAAACCAAACCAAAGCCCTAGCTTTGACCGTACTTACTGTACCTTTATTTTCCTATACCTCTTCGTGGGTTTGCCTGGAAGCCCTCCACCGGACACTACGGAATAGTGGTAACCCTTGTTACTTCGCTTGTGAAGTATCCGTTAATCTACGTAATAGATTGCTATCGCCTTGTTACTTCACCTGTGAAGTATCCACTAATCTGTGTAACAGATTGCTACCTTCGCTACTAGCGCAACACTTAGCAGAATTCGGTCCTCAGGCCGAATTGGTACTTTGAACTCTCTTTGTTGCAGGTTCCCACGTTCGAAGCTACTTCGTCGGAGGTGTCTGGAGCTGAGAGATCGGTTTCGGATGTCACCAGGGCACCCTTCAGCAAGACTGCAGGCTCCGACGACAGGCTTCGCCAGCACACTTCGTCACAATAGGCTTCGCCACGATCGCACTCCGCACTAGATGAAGTTACGCTCGCGCGTGGCTCCCGCGTCATTATCATGTAATTTGTCGTATTAGAGACCTCACGCCGAACCCCACTGTTTAGAGGTGACCGTCACGTCTAGATCTGTTCGGAGTCCATCTTCGGTCGGATCAGTCCGAACTCCGAAGCGCCCTTCGGCGGGATACTTCGCACCAGACGCCGAAGGTACACTTCGGTGACCCCTTCGCATCAGACTTCGAAGCAGACAGGCTCCGACCAGTTTGCTGATTTTACTCTGTTTAATATATTTCTTTCGGCTGATTGGATTATTTTGTGTGATCTGATTGCCTGGCGACTCCACCCCCCTTATCACGACTAAGGGTAGTCGGAACGCGACGTCGGTGCCACGTCACGCTTGGGCTTGTTCCTAAGTATCTGCGCACTTTTGGATCATATAATTGACCCAAGTGCGGGGACACGTTTTCGTGTGAACAGCAGTCTCCCCCTCAACTTGTGCCGGTGAGTGGTCGAAGATGACCAATGTCGAGGTAGTAGCTTCACGGCCTCTTGCCGAAGTGGTCGAAGCGGGGTCGGCTTCGGGGGTTAATGTCGAGGGTAGTAGGAGATCATCCTCGATGTCTTTGGGATCTTCGTCTTGAAAGATAGTTTGTTCCATATCGTGTTCACTTGCCTGTTCAAACGAAGAGCTAAAACAGGGGGTTGATTCATCAAAAGTCACATCACATGACTCAATGATAGTGTTAGTTTCCAAATTGAAAACACGATAAGAATGACCATCGGTAGTGTAACCCAAAAAGATCCCATCAGAAGAACGCGACTCAAATTTGTCCAAATTTCCACGTTTTAGGATAAAACATTGATAGCCAAATACTCGAAGATGAGTAACTTTGGGTTGTCTCCCAAAACGCAGCTCATAAGAAGTCAAGTTCAAAATTGAGCGCAAGAAAATTTGGTTTGAGATGTAACAGGCGGTGTTCATGGCCTCAACCCAAAAGTTTGTAGGAGTCCTGTGCTCATCGAGTATCATCCTAGCCATATCAACCAAAGTGTGGTTCTTTCTCTCAACAACACCATTCTGTTGAGGAACCCGCTGAGTAGAGAATTGATGTTCTATGCCATGCTCCATGCAAAAGTAAACAAAGAGACTATTTTTGAACTCGGTGCCATTATCACTTCGAATGAATTTCAATGCACCTAGAAGTCCAGTAAACAGTCTCAAAGCTAGGCTCTAAAAGTGTATAAACACTTCATCCTTGCTAGCTAAAAACAAGACCCAAGAGTAACGAGAGAAGTCGTCAACAGTGACAAGGACGTACCATTTGCCGCCTAAAGAACTAACCCAAGAAGGACCTACAGTGTCTATATGGAGAAGTTCTCCGGGTTGTTCTATCATCACCATATTGACTAGTGAATGCGAAGCATCAATCATTTTTCCATGTTGACAAGGAGTGCAAACTAAACTCTTCTCAAATTTGAGCTCGGGCAATCCTTGTATCAGACCTAGGGCACTCAAGCGAGCTAGCAACTCAAAGCTCATATGCCCTAGTCTCCTATGCCACTTTCAGAGCTCAGAAGTAGAATGTGCAACTAAACAGTGAGAAGAACCAGATGATTTAGAGAAATCAGCTCCAAAAACTCTCCCAACTCTGAAAATCTTGCAAACCAAAATGCCATCTGAATTGAGTACTTGCGAAGTATCGTGTTGAAAACATACTTTGAAGCCCTCATCAAGCAATTGAGATACCGAGAGCAAATTGTATCCTAGATTTTCAACCAAAGCAACATCTTTGAGAGTGAAGTTTGAGTTGATTCTTACCACACCTTTACCTTTCACTCTGCTTCTTCGGTTATTACCGAAGGTGATTTGCTCCTTTTGCTTGGTTGTAGTGAGGCTGGAGAACCAAGATGAGTTCCCGGTCATATGGAGTGAACAACCGGAGTCCATGATCCACGTGCTCTCCAAGCCTCTATCTAGCACCTACACAACATAAGACACCCTCGATCGCTCAGTGCTGGGGTAAGAGAGAAAATGACGAGGTATCCAGCATTGAGATACACGAGGAGTAGGCAAAGTAACAGTAGACTGTCTACGCACAGGAAAAGTAGAATGATGCAAAATGCGAGGTCTACCTACATGATGCAAGCCAGACAAATGATGTGATCTCCCATCTTGTCGAGGAACAAAGCCACTAATATGTGGTCTTGCACCATATGAATCATAGTGTACACCACGAGGGGGTAAACCTCTCAAGCGAATATGGGGAGCCTCGAAAATAGGATGTGAGTATGAAACAGACTCATGCATACATAGAGAAGGGTGATGCATGTCTTGAAAACTCAATGCCTGAGAACGTCGCTCATCCTTGATGCGACGAAAGCAAAACCAACCAAATGACCCACCCGCTGGCACTATGAGCAATGAAAGACTCTCTTGGGAGTACTCACATGGGTCATAGGAGCAGTTCTCACAGGCTCCTTGGGTTTCTGCTGAGTGTTTTTTCTTGGGTGGAGGAGGTGGAATTTTCTTGGGAGGCTAGATATGCTTCTTGGTTTTTGTAGGTGTGTCTAACTGGGCTCTCTCTTTCTCTAAGGAAGTGGGTGAGGAAAACATAGTTTTGCTTTCAATGTTTGTGGTGTTTCTCTCAAAACCCAATCCTAGAGCTAACCCAGCCCTGTCAGCACACATCTTGATTTTTGCCAAGAGTAAATCCACTCTACCCTTCCCTTTAGTGCATTTATCCACAACAAAAAGAAGGTAATTGTTTTCTTTCATGAGTTTTAAACTTGCTCTCTAACAATACTGAGTTTGTCCTTAAGGGTGATACAGGTAGGGCAAGCAGGCTGCACATCCCTAGAACACTTAGCTCTCTCCAATCTAGCCTCTAAATCATGAACATGCTTATCCCTCAAATTAATACTTTCAATAAGTAAAGGACAGTTAATGCATTCATTAACAATATGAGGACTAGACTCCACCACCAAAAGCTACTTTTGTGCAGTCTCAAGCTCATTAATAGTTTGAGCATGCACAGAACGCAACTGAGCAAGCTCACCCATGACAACAGTGCAAGATTCATATTCAGCATCATCAATCTTAGACTTAAGCATGGCATAATCAGTCGAAATAGATTCTAGCCTAAGTCTAAGGTCTTTTCTTTCTCTAGCGGCCTAAACAAGTAATCTATCCTGACCATGAACTACCTCATTGTAACACCCTGAATTTTCTAAATTAAATAAATTGGAGAAAATAGAATTTTTACATAAATAAATCAAGTTTGGATAATAAAAGGATTGAATTAATTGGATAACCTTAAGGAAAAATAAAATGAAGCAAAATAAAAACTTTGGTTGACTAAAGAAAATTTATTAGACTTGGACCAAAAGAGACATCCTAATTAAAAATTTTGAGAAAGTTTATTTTTACAGGAAAAGGATTGTTTTTGATTTTTGAATATACCGAAAATGTCCAAATAAATAAAAACATGTAGAAATAATTCAAATTTTGAGCTGAGAAAATTATATTAGGTTCACAAGACGAAAATATATTTTTGGGGATTTTTGTAAATTTTTAGAACCTCTGCTGAGAGCTCATATTTTATAAATACCTTTGGTCTCTCTCCCTTGTTTCTCTCGCCAGCCCGACCCAATCCACCCCGACTTCACTGACACGCAGGACCCACATGTCGGCGCCGCCCCATCTCTCCCCTCAACTGCACCCCGCCTTGGCCCACCCATTAGCCTCCGCCCCTCTCTCCCGCACGCAGGCCCACCTATCGGCACCGCCCGCTTGCGTCTGTCCCCGCCCGCGCTCGCTGCCAGCCGTCCCCACCTGTCGGGATCATCTTCCCCATCGTGTCGTCGCCCCCAAATCCCGTTGGCCATGTAAACCCTAGTGAAATCCCCTCGCCGTCGTGGACCCCTCGTCGAATTGACATCGGGAAATTCTTCCCCATTAAGCGGCGACCGATTCCCCTCAGGTCTTGATGCAGTTAAGCTGCGCAGTGGTCGGATCCGTGCGCAAGTAAACCTCGCCCTCGTATTGTGCATTTACCTCGGATCCCCTGAATGCGCCCTCCATTTATCCCTCCGGTGAGCCCCTATAAAAGACCCCCTCCTCTGCGTCACCCCACATCCAGAAATCATCCTGCCTCCGCAACCTGAGTGCTCTACACCCCTTCCGCGCCACCATCCCTATTTCACTTCCAGCCGCCGCTCATCATTGCCAGAGAGCCTCACCACCTTCATCGTCGAAACCATCATGACAACCATCACCCGCCCATCCCCGGCCACCCCTATGTTCGTGCCACCAACCGCCGGAGGACCGATGTCGCTGTCAACCCGAAGCCACCTCACTGCCCTTGCTCGTCGCCAGCCTCGACCAGACATCCCCTACCCTGGATTCTAGTATATAAATGACCCTCGCTTTATTCTATTTCCATTTTTGCAAATGCTTGAGGCCCTAGGCCTTCGCTGTTGCCGCTGTGCTCACCATCGCATCCTGCCATCGCCGGAGACGAAGCCCCCGTGCCGAATTGCCCACGCGCGTGCCGGATGCAATCACCACCGCCCGATTGGAGGTGAGCGGCCAGGGTTAGATCACATAACCAAGTGCTCAGATTCCTTCTGACCACCATTGACCGGTATCACGAGATCTTAACCGTCGGTGTCCACTTAAATCCCACTGTGATCGCAGCCGTTGATCTGTACCGGTTCGATGTGATTTAATCGTGGCCGTCCATTTTCACTTATCGCGCCTGCCTCACCCGCATCCGTCAGATGGCGAATAGGTGACCCTGATTCATCCGGTCCACGCACATAGTGCTCAGATTCACGGTAGGACTAGCTCACCATGGACTAGAGGTTGTTTTATATTAAATAAAAATTTCAGAAATTGTTTCAAACATCATAAATTCATATCTTCTCCAAATTAACTCCTAATTTCACCATTTAAATTTCAGAAAGTTTATATTTTTATTCTCTTCATATTCATCCAATAAAATTTATATGTTTATGATAAACTTTTATATTGTTTTAATTAAAGTTTAAATATAATTTAAGAATAATCATTTCAAACTTCAAAATTCATAACTCCTTAGAATTGACTCTGAAATTTACCATTTAAATTTCAAAACATTTATCTTTTTGTCTTCTACAGTTTTAACCAATTTAATTGATATGTGTGTATTCTTTATTATTCAAAATAAAACCAAGAAAACCATTCTTAAAACCTTAAAAATTCTTATCATCTCACTTGTTACTCCAAAATTCACCATTTTGATTTCAGAAAATCCCCCCTTACATTCTCTACAACTTTAACCAATTTAATTAAATGCTTGTACTATTTGTTTTATTATTTCTCTTAATTGTTTCTTATTTTCGTTTTGCGTGCCTAGAAGGTTACGACACCATCGAGGAGCCGGACCATTTTCCCCAAGGTTCCTCCATCTCTATTTATAAATCCAGGCAAGTCACCACACTAAATTTTGAGCATATTGAACCTAGTTTTCCTAAAATATCGCTAAAACCCATAGGTTATAAATGCATTAGTCAAATTGAAAGCCTTACATTATATTTATTTAGATCCCCGACCTTGATATGCAAACCCAAGCCATGCTGTTGAGCCAAAAACTCATTGTCGCCATAATAGTATTATTATTACATAGAGTCCAATGAACGACACAACCACTATAGGATAAAAACGAGTCATAGTGATTTGGATTCTACTATATGATTCCCTGATTATTTCTCTTTCTGATAGACATGGAGTTTTGGTTAAGTATGTTAGCATGGTGGCTTCTGAGTGCAAGCGAGGGAATTGGTTAGTCGCACCCGGGGCACTATAAGGACTGGTCTGCGCGATCCATTGCAAAGCATTTTTGTAGTAACCACAAGTCTAATGAGTAAGTCCTAACTGGAGGTATGGGGCATTCCAACTCGAGGCACCACTTGGAAATTAATGGGGGATTGGTCCCGATCTTCCGCTAGGTAAGGATAACTTGGATTGGTGGAGAATCTCGACGTTGACGATCCAAGGCTCCGGTCCGGCGGATCAAAACCCTGCAATCGCTACACCACCGTCTCCATCGGTTATCAACCACGCAGGGCGCGATTGACCTCGCCACGAAGGCTAGTTCCTGCAAGCGAACCCAAGAACACAAGAAAGAACAGGAAGATACAAGTCGAATGCAAAATCACAGATGAACTATGATGAGGAGACGTTTCACAAACGCTGATGCAGCAGCCAATCGGTCCGGTGCAGGAGCGGGATCTAAACACACAAGTGTAGATGCAAACAAAGCAAAACCTAACCCTAATGGTGGCTGGCGTGAGTTATATAGGGTGTGGGCAGCCTGTAGGAGGCGCACACGACTCGAACTATGGGCCAACACGGCCTCCAACTCAGTACAAGGTCCAACTCGGCCCAGTTCTGTCACGCAAGACTGTTTCAGTCACACAGGACGACTCGAGACTTCAAAAGAGGCGAAACCAATGCCAAAAGATCCGTCTACTCCTTAGCTTTCCAAAAAGTCCAAGAACGCGCCAATCGGACTTCGTATGAGGAAGTTATGCCCATTTTGGTGCATGGTGGTTGATGTAGCCCGAACGAGCGAATTCTTGACTTCAAATCATCCGTGCGACTCCGTCTTTAACTCCAACTCTCCTATTCCATCTCCCATGTTCCTAAGCAACAAAATATCACTAGTATTCAGTAGCATCCCATCCAAACAAATATTAACATAGTTGCTAAGGAAAGAATTAACCTGTAATTGAATTGTAGGTTGATGGTGCATGTGTGTATCATGTTGGTGCATATGTGTATCATGGTGGTGCAGGTGTGTATCATGTTGGTGCATGTGTGTATCATGTGAAGTGATGTCCTCATCAGAAATGGGTCAAGTAATATCTGCGGGTGACTTGTACCGACAAGGCGCAAAAGGGGGTGCGACGTTGTCCAGTGCGCCGGCGTGCCGGCGAAACCTTGAGCGAGTGTTATCGAATTGGAGTGACTCATGCTAAGGTTTTGGCATGAGTTTCTGTGACTTGGGTCATCTATACAGACTGTGGTGTGCAGGGATGAGTACCTTGTGGGTACAGTAGTACACCTTTGATCAGAGTTTAAATCTTTTTGAAAAGCCGAGCCCATAGTCAAGGGCGGGTTGCATGACATCTCGCAGTTAGTTTACAATTATGAGTGTTGCGTGACGAATTGGCATGTAAGAACTGTTGAGCGAGGAGGGCTGACTGTACTCCTTGAGTTAGATGATGTTGCATTGCTCATGTTTATTATTCTATACAATTAAACCTGAATACATTAAATGCTGCAAAATACAAATGTACTTTTCCGCACTTTAAACCACTATTCCTCCCTTGTTATTACCTGCATTAAATGCTGTCCCAGTCAAGGATGCGAGTCCTGGAGCAAGATGTTCATCGCCATGGATTTTTCTCTTTATTATTAGTAAATTCTATGTAATAAAATAGCCTGTGAGCAATACTTTGTTTGACGCATGTACGAGGTCGTATGATGAATATCTTGTATTTATTGTTTTTATTTGGAAATTCAATAAAGTCCCGGTTTAGTAAAATCGGGGTGTTACACTCATTCAGTTCATCTACCTTAATGGAAAGATGGTCATAGGATAGTGGTACCTCAGATGAGTCAAGCTCGTCGCCGCTGTGAGTGCTATCTGCCATGAAGCAAAGGCTGGTTAAATCTCTTGCCTTCTTCTCCTTCGTTTCCTCCTTCCTTGGAGGCTCTTTCTCCTCATCATAGCTCGACTCCTCAGTTGAGGAAGTGTCGATGTCGCTGAGTGCCGTGACAAAAGCTCTAGAAGCGGCTTTGGCTACCCTCTTAGCCATCTTGACGCGCTTACCCTTTGTGTAGGGTTTTCTCTCCTTCTCGTGGTGTTTGGGGCGCTCACTCTCTTCTCTCCTCTTAAGCTTAGGACAGTTAACCTTGATGTGAGAAGTGTCACCATACTCAAAACACCCACTAAAGCCACTTCTCTACTGATCTCGTCTCTCATTGTGAAAACGGGTGAATCTCCTGGCAATGAGAGCAAGCTCTTCATCATCTAGAGTATCCACCTGCTTTTTAGTAATAGAGACCAGGGAGGACAAATCAAAACCTCCTACAAGAACACAAGTGCCTGATGAGCTTGTTTCTGCAGTGGTGCCACGGCTAGAGCCATAAACTTGTGCCAAAGGCTGAGGCAAAGAGTTTTTGTGCCCTGCAAGAGATGCCTTAGCAATCTCTGTGGACTTTAGCTTGCTAAAGAGTTCATCACAGGTCAATGTGTCATACCATGTGGACTCCTCAATGCTGGATATATTCACTTCCCATATGCTACGATCAAGAGCATAGAGAAGCTTGATAGCCCTATCATGGTCATTGTAAGAAAGCGTCCCAGTGGACCTCAAGTTACTCACTATCACATCAAAGCGCGAAAACATGGCATCTATAGATTCGCCAGGGCCTTGCACAAACAGTTGATACTGTTGATTGTATGTTCTCTGGTGCCTAGCCTTGATCTGTGTAGAGCCCTCATGAAAAACAGTGAGTGTAGTCCAAATTTCCATAGCTGTCCTAAGGTGCTGAACCTTATCAAACTCACTTCTACTCAAGCCAATGAATAGTATATTTCTAGCGTTGGAGTTAGAATTATACTGATCCTTTTCTGCCTGATTAGTATGAATCTCAGGGATGAAGTATTGTGAATCCACAATCTCCCATATTGCATTTCCTTGGCTTAGCAAGTAAGCCTCCATGCGCACCTTCCAGTATGCAAAATCAGTTCCATCGAATAGAGCTATTTTACTAACTCTGTCCATATCGCCAAAAGATCACAAAACCAGTTAAGGTCAACTGGTGATCTTAACCAAGCTCTGATTCCAATTGTAGGACCAAAACAGGCGACCAGAGGGGCGTGAATGGGAGCTTTTAAAATTCTCTTCTGCTAAACAGACTTCGAACACACCCTTCGAAGTGTCTGGTTCAGAGGTATTGAACACACTCCAAACACAAGCTTCGAGTGGGGTTAAAGTTCGAAGTTCAGAAACTTCGCTCCCACTCAAAAACCCTAAAATGCACTAGACTCCGCTAAGATTGTGCAGGCTCCGCACACCGAGGTGCCTTCGAGCAGGCTTCGCACAACTGGACTTTGCACAAGTACGTTTCCCTTAGAGAACTCTGAACAGATACTCCGCACTAGTAATTGGTACTTGGCTTCGCACTTCGGATTGCTCCAAACAAGATCAATCAAACTGACAGCAAGGAGGAGTTCGGCTACGAGAAGAAAATAGGCTCCGAACGCATCCTGCACAAGGTGCTTCGCTAGTAATCATTGTGGACTAACCTCCAATTTACACAGAACGAACATACACCCTAGTCACAGAAATCACACATATGTGAGACAAAAACACTTCGTTCAGATGAACACTGAGCAAGAACTCTGGTTTGCACAGAGCGAAATGAAAAACATAAAACTCAACCCACACAGTGCGAAACACATATACAAGTTCATGCAATCAATGAAAAATAGAATGGAAATTTCATTGCAAGAATAGGGAACACAAAATACTCATAGAACTGAGTACATGAGAATGGCGGTTGGCACTAGGTGTTCTGAAATTATTTCTCAAAGTGATGCCTAGACATAGCCGGCCTCACTATTTATAGGCACAACTCAGTCATGTGAATAGACTACTTTACCCCTAGGGTTTACATCATTTTTGTCTCTAGCAGACATGGAGGTACAGATGGTAGTCTACTTTATTGGAAGCTCCTTTTGTCAGCTTCACAGAGCAGAGAGTAACAACCTTTGTAGAGCAGACACGATTAGCTTTTGCAAAGCAGAATCTTTCAGAGCCCCCTTCACACACGAAGTTTGCAGAGGCTTTGGTGGCATGCTTAGAACCCGAAGGCCTTCGCTCCTCCGAACACAGTCTTCGATACATTGATGGTTTTGAGCCGAAGCCGTCAAAGCACTTGAGCCTTCACACCATTACCTCTGGATTGGACCAGCACGGCATTGAAGCTACTCCAAGTTCGAGCTCCATTCGTCCGTGTACCGAAGCCATGCATGGCCATAGTACATCAAGTCATCCACACTCTGAAGCCCCACCTTCGAAGTACCTTCACCACCTTCCGAAGACTCTCCTTCGTCCAAGGCCTCGGCATGAAGCACTTCCATAAGCGCCACTTTGTAGTGTCTTAGCCCCGAGCACACTCCACAAAGAGCCTTATCTAGACTATGCCTTCAATGCACCTCGACTTCTGAGACCTTTATTAGGTGTCCTTCTAAATGTCTCCGTATGGAGCACACTTGGGAGCCTTGCCTCATTCCCGAGGACTTTGTCCGCCATCCTTTGAAGTTACTCCTTTGGAGTCCCCTTCTAAGTTCCTAGCCTCCGAGGACTTTTCCTTAGGGTACCTTCAGCAGGAGCCACCCTCTGCACTTTCTGCCTTCGCCTGATGCACCTCGACCCGAGGACCGACCTCGACTCCACGCAGCCTCCGTGACCGAGCTCCCCACTCGCCTAGCATAAAAAGAGTCCAAGGAGACCAAATTATACGGATTCTGAGCCATCGGCTTGAAAACATCCGTAAAAAGAGTTGGAGGAGACCAAATTATATGGATTCTGAGCCATCGACTTGAAAGCATCCGTAAAAAGAGTCCAAGGAGGTCAAATTATACGGATTCCGAGCCATTGACTTGAAAGGATTCGTAAGAGAGTCTGAAGCGACCAGAATAATCGGATACCAATATATTCCAAAAATAGTACTAAGCTACCATTTACGGACTCTAGACCTATGGGTTCGAAGAGACCTACGAGGTCCATAACGACCATCTACTCGAATTTCGAACTACTGGTTCCAAATTCTTATTCAATACAATAAGGGGCTCCGAGCCTCTAAAAAACTGTTGAAATTATACTCTTAGCAGGCATTAAAATCGTTGTGCGTGACCATCTTCGCTTGAAAATCGAAGGTGCTCACCCTCAAAGAGGGGCTAGGAGGTAAAGAGACAATTTCAAAACACTTCAACTTATATTACTCAATCAATTATATTACACTATGAAAAATCAGTGTCTAAGCCAAGAAGAAAGCAAAGACCCCTTTGGTCCCCAAGACTAGATTCGGAGTTATCTCAGCTTCGAAGGCGACTTGTCCCTAAGCCTGGAGTCTTCAGAACCTTGCGTTTAATCCGCTTCCCCTTATTCGAACACGGAAGTCTCTTTGTTCTTGTTGAAGCTTGGCCCAGGTCCGTAGTCATTTGGGGCTAGTCCTCGCTTGATCTTTACCAGACCACTCCTCTTCGAACCAATCAACGTCCTCCGAAGATGAAGATGCTAAATTTACAACCTCTTTTCCCCCTTCTCCACCTTAATATAAGCTAATACTTCTTTACAAATTTTGGGTATAACATCTCCATGGCTCACTCGAGGAATTGAAAATAGAGGACGCCTGTGAGGCCTTAAGGCTTTGAAGGTAGCCCACTGTTGATGAAGCCCTTCGTTAACTTCTAATACTTCGAGTTCATCATCCAAAAAAGGTCGGAAATCCTAAAAACATTTCCAAATAAATCTTTTTTATTCAAAAGAAAGACAGAAGCACAAGTTTTTTACATAACAAAACCCTAAGGAGAACTAGACCTTCTGGTCCAAAGGAGGCTTACTGGTCAAAGGCAGCGTCCGCGCTTGCTTCTGACGATGGCCTTCATCGATCCACGCCTTCACTGCCAACCGGCCTTCAACTCTTCAGGATGGCTGAAAAGCTTCCCAAGTTGCAACCACGTCAGGCGAAGGGGTCAATAGCTGGTCACCACCAAAGCTAGCGAGGGATACTCCGGGCTCCGACGAAACAAAAAGTCCAATGTCCTCAAAGTGGCGAAGTACTCCGAGAGCGGCTACTTGTCCGGATATCTCTCTGTACAGAATACCCGAAGTCTTCATCATCTTCACCGCTGCTTAGATCATCTTCAATTTCTACATTAAGGTATCGTTGGCTGACGACGAGGAGGCGCAAGAAGTCCTGAAATATTCCTGGACGCCCCGAAGGACGTCCATGGTTTCGGAGGCCACGCTATCACACTTTGTTTTCTCCGCGGCCAAGGCTTCACTCGGGACCTTCATGTCGCAGATCAAAGTAGAGAGCTCTGCCGTCTTTGTCATAAGGACAATCTTCTACCCAAGCAACTTCCTCGTGTCATCAGCCAAGCGTTGCCGCTCTTCCCGAAGCTTTACAAGCTCAGCTCTGGAGGCTGCTTCCTCCTCTCGAAGCCCAGTTCTCAGAGTCAGCAAGGCTCTCTTGGAGAGCTGTCACCTTCTCCTTGAGCCGGTTATACTCCTGCTCATTGGAAATAGCAGCCGCACGAACTAAAACAACATGCTGCAAAGGAAAAGAAGAGCAATGTGAGTATGTTATATATATACTTTAAATGAAACTAGCTTTTGCAGGTGCTTCGTACCTTGTAAGTTGCCCATTCAAGGGCGGCGTCGAGCTCCAACCCTTCGGCCTCACCTATGATGGAGACCAATTCGGTCTCCCCTACTTCGCGACTAGCCTGAGCCAGAGGATCTAGCAAAGTCTGAAGCCCTGTCCTCCTTTCAAGAAAGGGGGCCAGGAGGGGAAGCCTCGTCGAGGTGCTCCGATCGTCATTGTTGGGAGAAGGGCCGGAGCATAGTGAAGCGTCTTCTGAGGCTTCTGTCGACTAGCCTCAATTAGTTGAATCCGATGGAGTCCACCCCGCAGCAGGAGCAAGCATTGGCCAAGTTTTCTCTTTGCCCATTCCAGGACCCGTCGCCTGCTTTAGAGCCACCTCTAGTGCCGAAACTGCTTCCCGTGCTGAAGTCGGCAACGACACCGAAGCTGCCTTAGGCTCCAGGACCACCTCCGTAGTAGGGGCCACCTTCGCCAGAGCTAATTCTGTGAAACCCAAGGTATGTGCTATCATTTAAATGATGTAGGTAAAAGAAAGAGAATCTAACTTCTGTCGAGGCTTGCCTCCGGCACCTTGTTGCCAGGTGAGCACTAGACTGCTCGGAGGCTCAAACATTTGGTCGAAGTCTTCTTCGGACTCTGGAGATCGAACTGGAGTAACAACTGTTGGAGTTTCTTCGGCCACAACAACCATCACTTCATCCGAAGCCGAGACCTTCGCATCTAGGGTCTTAACCCTTTCGGTCTTGACTCCGCCTTCATCCAAAATAGGGATGTCCATCTAGCCAAGCAGAGCAACTTCAGCATCCGTCTGCCCAAGGTCACCCTCAACTGTTGGCGCCACCTCCGCATCATCTTGGACGAGGGCCTTAGTTCCCATCCGAGACTCTTCATCGTCCCCCATGAGAAGAGCTTCGAACTCCTCCACCATCTGCATGTCCACGTCATCTTCCTCTTCGGATTGCTCTAGCGATGAGATAGGTGATTTTGAAGGAGTAAGCGCCTTCGAATTGCGGGCCACCTTCTTTGCAGGCGTCTTCACCAGGCCCGAAGACCCAATTTCAGCCTTCCTCTTCTTCGGAGCTTGGTCCGTTGCGGACCAGTCTGGAAGGGTCGGGGACTCAACTCTGAGTACACTCCATACTAGGTTGAACCGCTCCCAAGTCCCTACCAGCTTCGTCCTCCGCTCCTTTTATATGAGTGTAGGGGCTCCGAGGACCTTCTCCATAGCCCGGACAATTTGTTCTGGAGTCGAAGTCATGCGTGGGGCTGAAAGATAAGATATCATTCGATTAAATTATTGAAGTAAAATCAATATTTGTGTATGAATCATCTTGATGAAGGATATGCAGAAAGCTTACCTGTGGAGTTCAAAGGAATTTCCCGAAGTGCCCCCTCCGGATTCTGTTCAAAGTTAATTGGTCAGGCGGCCATCAGGGTAGAAATCTGGAGGCCGATGAATTCCTCTGCTAAGTCACGCATGCTCATGCGATGACTCACAGAGCACAGTAGCCCATGATGGACCTAAAGTTGGCTCGGATCAGGATGGATCTCCGCCTCTCTCTGGTACATGATATCCTCTAAAGGCCCCACCAAGGCATAGGTCGACCCCACCTATCGTTTCTGGCCTTCGCTGGGAATTGATATTGGAACTCATCACAGAGTTGGAAATTTATACTTCTGAAGGCAATCACCATCTTCTCCCCTCCGAGTCTGGTGAATGTCTGGCTGACACGAAGCCTTCTGGAGAGCAGTGAAGATTTCTGCCCTCCCGGCACACCCTTTGGCCCGCATGGCCCATTCAAAATGGCCAGACGAGCGATTGCGTTAGGGGAGAGTTGAGGGAGAGTTACATGGAACAGGTCCGGTACCTCTGCCAGGAAGTCCACCACTGGGAGCCCGAGTCCAGCTTCAAAAAAGGCTTCGAACACTACAACCTCTCCCACCCACGGCACTAGAATCACCTCCTTCCTGGGCTGACGCGCCTTCTTTCCGGACCTCATCTTCCCAGCGACCGCTGCGGCGATCATTTTCTTCAAGCAATACGACGCCCCCAAGCTATACAACTGGTCCGTATACTTGGCGGACGCTGGGCGGAGATCGTGAGGACCGACAGAATGGGGATTCTCTGAACGCCCCGCCGCTGCAGCCGCCGCCATCGCCTGCTGCTGAGCTAAAGTCTAAGTAGGCACATGAGCCTTGTTGCTGGTCTTCACCATCGGAGGAAGTAGGAGGACTAAGAGTATGCGCTTTGGAAAAATAAAGGAAGTGTGCGGAAGCAGTCGGTAAAGTGTCTAAAATTCACTTTTACTCTCCCTTTTATAGCACATGGAATTCCTTGTACTGTACGTTATAGAGCAACATTTGGTTGCTCTGTTTTGGTTTTGACGACGTTATGACATGCAGGGTCATCTCATGAAGAGTTGCAACCATCGGAGATCGTGCGACCGTTAGCCTTCTCAGAGAGTAACGACTCTAATTTGGGTCTAACGGCTCTGAAGACTAACAACTATTTTGGCTCTAAAAGAAATCTGACTCCGAAGCCACTCCCTTGGACGCCTCTGAACAGGATTCGGGTCCAGAGATCGTTTACTTGCAAATATTTCTAATGGTTGTAAGTGCTTTCAGGCTTCTTTTTTCCAAATTCTAGACATGGAATTATTTCTTGTGTATACTGCCCTCTTCACCGCACATGCAATTTAGAGAGAAGTATTCGAGGGGCTACTGTTGGGGGAAAATATTTCATCCTCTAGAAATTAAGGAAGCCTCCACATTAACGCAATCAAAAGAAATGAAGTTAGAGGCTTTGGTCTCCGAAGATCCTAAAAGCATCAAGGCTTCGCTATATTCGGAGCTCTCTACAGTGAAGGCCTCCATCAAGGCCTCGACATGACGAAGCCTCCTTACCCGAAGGGGTACTGCTAGCGAGGACAGAAGTATTATCTTCTCACTGATTAGATTAATATTTTACTCTTTTAACCCTACGAAGAATATCAAACAATATCTTCTAAGTCGGTTGTAATTAGAGGGTAAAGGAGTCTTTTCCCAGTGTATTCCATCTATAAATACCCCTCTTCGCTCTGTAAGGGCTATCAAATACTTAGATATTCAATACACACTTCAAACTATCTCAAGCTATTATCCTATTCAGAGGCTTGAAATAGTCTTCGTAAACAGACACTCCGTTTGTTAATCTTTCTGGTTCTTTAAACCTATTAGCGTAATCTTTTACGCCAACAGATACAAAGATAAATCAACAAACATTCATAGTGCAATATGAAAATAAATGCTATAGTGCATGAAAATCAAGTAATGAGATTACTATTCACAAGTTGTCTCCTGTTCACAAGCACCTTCCGTCGAACAGGTTCCACGCATGCACACACAGCCGCGCCAACACAGTCCTACGCCGTGCTCTTCCTGCACCTAGCGCAAGCGCAGGTGTGCTTGCGCCATGAAGTTGGCTGACGCGTCGAGCGCCACACACAGGAAGCCTTCACGCGAGTCGCCCCCCACGCGTGAAGCGCTATCTCACGCTTCTGCTCCCAGCGTCACAGGTTGTTTGCGCCGAACCCCCGTGAAAACCAAGGCCACAAGAAAAAATACTGAAATCCCACAATAAAACTGGTAGAGAAATGACTTGATGCGGGAATAGCCAGCGAAGTGGCACGTTGAGGGAAAAACTAGAGCGGCGGCGGGTGCAGAATTTTGGCCGGCGGTGCCGTGGGAGAAAAAGATGAAATTTACAAGAGATAAAAGATAAAGTTGACCTTAGGATTTTTTTCATTTGGACAGAGTTGGTGAAACTCTAGGGTATACATGCCCTTTTATAGGCTGTTCAAAAAATGGAAAAGACACAAATGCCCCTAGGGTACAGACTCTGAAATAAAGATGTGAGCTCAAAGGAGAAAATAGTAAAATACTAACTAAAGGTAGATTGTCCTGATGCGGAGCTTTCATAGCAGCTACGACTTCACTTCAGGACCATCAGATCTCCGATGGGCGGTCTGGATAGATGTGTAAGTTTTACGCCGAAACCAACATAGCGTCCCATGTCTTCGCACCGGGTAACCGGATTGGCCTAGCTCGATTCCACGGCTCCCTTAGCCCGCCAATCGCTCGCCACCCATTTACTTGAGTCAAACCCAGTCAACAGACTAGTGGATCCCCTGCCATTCCTAGCCCATGTACCCGGATTGGGCTGACCCGAGTCCGCGGCCCCTCCACCCGACAGTCGCTAGCCACCCATGTACCTAAGTCACATGCGGCCCAAGACACGACATGTCTCTTATCCTCTTCATCTCCTCTCTTTGACTTTCGTTGACAATCACTCATCACTTCTGGAGCCATGAGGCCCATGATCTTCAACATGGCTCCTTAATCTCCCCCATGATGAGTGCATTGTCAACCCCTTCTTCATTATCGCTTTGGAACCTGCAACATACGTGGAAACACGAAAACAAAATAGAAGAGAATAGAAAGAAGTAAATAAAACCTTAATGACGAAAAGCCAACCAAAAGCGAGAAAACAGTCATTATGGTTAAATAGAAAAGAAATCAACAAAAATTTCAATTAAAAACTCAAACGAGTGCAATCTCTAAATTATCAACAAGGATATCTAAAAAGTAAAGGAAAAAGAGACTAAAACTCCCCTTGAAACAAATCCCAAAGAAAGTCAAAACTCCCCCTAAACTCTTCTAAAAGATTAAGTAACCTAAAATTTCTCCCCCTTGTTGACAATTGGACTCATCAAGTGAGACTAAATGCACTCAAAAGAGACACAAACTCAAACTCCCCCTGAAATGTAGCTCACCCTCAAAATAATCAATGAATGCAACTCAGGTTCAAGTGGAGTGTAAGAATCATGCTTCTTAGATATGATTAACTGCAATTACAACATCTAGCAAGTATAGCACAAAATATTGTCTAAGACACATGGCATGATCAGTGCAATAGATGATATCCAAATAAAATCATTAGCATGCATTTTCAGATTTTTGCAAATAAAAGTATCACCACATTTTCTAGTTGACAAGCAAGGTAAAGCATGAAATGCAAAGGCTAGCTTATATCTCCGAAGATAAGCATTTTCCATCACTAAGAGCTTCAACAAACTTGTTATCCTTTTATTTTTCAGGCTTTTCCTTTCCTTTTTCTTTTGTGCCAGGGGTTATTTGTATGTCAACTTTATGCTAACCGATCAAGTCAAGCCTAGGCCAAAACAGAACCATCAGAAGCTTAAGACAATGGTCTTGGCATATATTACAATGTCCTAGTTCTTACAAAAGTGCTATGGTAAGCAGTCCAGAACAATGCAATGCGACACAACGAACCCACCTGGATCTTTTAACTTATGCATAAATGGCATGGATTTTTCATTTTTTAATGATTTTTATCATGTTATAGCATATTTTCCATGTTAAAGCATATCATTGTCCAAGTTGCATAACTGCATCTAAGTAAAGGACTTAGCTATCAGGTATGTAAAAGATAGCAAAAGCATTCAGCCTACACATGCTAGTTACCAGAAGCAATGGTTATCATTTTTCAATTTTAAAGCATAAAAGTCATGCATATGACATATATCAGATATATCATGTGAACTGAAACAAAGCATGATCATCGACAGGTATTCAAAAGCGTATACAAGCAAGAATAAGTAAAGCAGGTCAATCATATAAATGAAGCAATCTCAAAGTGTGATATATGAATATGCATGATATGAACTCACACGAAAAGACTCAATAAAAGAGTAAAGAAGAAAAAAACTCAAAATATCCTAAAAAGGATACACAACTCCCAAATCCCCTTGCAAACGCTCAAACATAGACTGATCTAGGGGTTTGGTAAGAATGTCTGCCAACTAATGATGGGTATCAATATGAACAAGGTCAATGGCACCTTTCTCATATTGATCCCTTAGAAAGTGAAAGCACACATCAATATGTTTGGTTTTTGAATGAATACATGGATTTTTCCCTACACTAATAGCGTTGGTGCTATCACAAAACAAAGGCACTCTGGTAGGGAAAGACAACCTGAAATCTTTCAAAGTGGAAATCATCTAAACCAATTGTGAGCAGCAACTAGTAGCAGCTACATACTCAGCCTCAGTAGTGGAAAACGCGACTCCAGATTGCTTACGCGAAGACCAAGAAACAAGCAAAGAACCAAAAAACTAGCAAGTAGTAGAAGTTAACTTGCGATGCAGCCGGCACCCACCAAAATCAGTGTCGGAAAAGCCAGATAACTCAAGAGATGATGATGCTAAATAATGAAGACCAAGATAAGGCTCATAGGTAAGATAGGTGAAAATGCACTTGATAGCCTGCCGATGAGATGCGCATGGTGAAGACTGGAAGTGCACGCACAGTCCCACAATGAACTGAATGTCCAGTCTCGTCGCTGTCAGGTATAGAAGTGATCCAATCATCCCTCGATACTCTCTCTCGTTGACCTTGATGCCGCTCTCGTCCTTGTCTAGGCCCCCAGATGTGCTCATGGGGGTCATCTAAGTCTTAAACTCTCCACCGAAGTCGAACTTCTTCAGCATGTCCCGTGTGTACTTACTCTGGTGGATGAAGATGTCGTCATTGGTCTACTTAATCTAGAGCCCTAGGAAGTACTTCAGCTCACCCATGAGGCTCATCTCAAACTCGCTGTGATTCTGCTCAGATAACTTGGACACAAGCTAATTAGTAGAACCACCAAAAATAATATCGTCCACGTAAATTTGAGAAATCAAGAATTCAAAGCCAACTCAGAGCAAGAAAAGAGTTTTGTCCACAAAACCCATCACAAAGACATTTCCCAATAAAAACTACTTTAAATGATCATACCAAGCCCTGGGGGCTTACTTCGGACCATATAAAGCTTTCTTTAACTTAAACACATGTCGAGGAAACTTAGGGTTTTCAAAACTGGGGGCTGCCTAACATAAAACTCCTCCTCTATGTACCTATTCAGAAAAGCACTCTTGACATCCATTTGAAAAAAATTTAAAACCTTTAGAAGCAATGAATACCAAAATTATGTGAATGGACTCAAGACGGGCAACATGGGCGAAAGTCTCCTCAAAATACGTACCCTCTTTTTGGAAAAACCCTGGGCCACTAATCGAGCTTTGTTGCTCACCACAACCACATCTTCACCTTGCTTGTTCATAAACACCCACTTGGTGCCTAAGGGGTTGCATCTAGGTGGTAGCTCAACTAGTGTCCAAACCCGATTGCGAACAAAATTTCCAAGCTCTTCTTGCATGGAATTTATCCAATTCGCATCAGATAAAGCGTGAGCAACATATCTAGGCTCAAAGGTGGTAACAAGAGAAGACTCAACAAAGACAGCGAGTGAACTATCTTGAGAACGCAAGGATCTCATAGTGAGATCACCGATGATGAGTTCTGAGGGATGATCACGCTGAACTGCCCGGGATCCTAGGTGATTAGATGTCACCTCTCCGCAGTCAGCTATTGGAACCTTTGGACTCGACTAAGGGGACTCGATCGAAGTGGAAGTAGTGATCAGAGATCCGCCCTCATCCTCAGTCGAAGTCTCAGAAGGTGTGGGTTCTGCAGGCTGTGCAGAAGGTCCACCCTCATCAATAGCGGGAGTGTCATCATCTTCCTCGAAGATGGACTCTCCAAGCTCATCATCACCAGAAAGCTCAAAAGGAGTAAGCGAAGGCATGGACTCAACAAAAGAAACCTCATGTAACACCCTAGAATAAAAAATAAAATAAAAATGACGGAAATAAATTTTCTGAATTAAAAAGGAAATGTTTAATTAGAGAAAAGGCTAAAAGAACCCAATTAAAGCAAAACAGAGAAAAATATTTCAAATTTAAAGCTGATAAATTTATGGTGGAATCTTGAGGCCAAGAAATATTTTTAGGAATTTTTACAAAATTTTAGCAACAGTGATTCAAGCACTAAAAAAATTGATTATCTAGAATTATTTTAAATTAAAAATACATTTTAAATGAAATTGGGCCGCAACCCCGAATCCTCCCCAAGCCCGGCCCAGTCCAGCACCCAAGCCACTGACATGTGGGACCTCCCTGTCGGTGCCGCCGCCTTCCTCTCTCTCCCGCCCGCACCCGACCGGACCCACCCGTTAGCCACTCTTGCCCGCCCCGACCGCTGACTGCCCTGGCCCACGTGTCGGCGCCTTCCCCTTTTCGGTCGCCCGCCGACATGTGGGGGCCACCTGTCGGATCCATTTTCCCCGATGGAAACTCCCCCCTTCCAAATCCGGCGATCCCCTTCCAAATTCCAACGCCGGTCGTCGTCGTGTGCAAAATTGGAACCCGGATTTGAACCCCCGATCTCCGGCGATCCCCTTCCATCCAAGCCGACGCGGATTCATCCCTTATGGAAGCTAGCCGAGCACATGGAAACCTCACCGGAAAATTGTAAAGAATCTCCTTGGGTTTCCCTCCCTCCGCCTTCCTTTCATGCCGCCGGCGACCCCTATTTAAACCCTGGTGGTCAGAGCAACCCGCCCACACCACGGTATCCCTAGCTCTAGCATTCCCGAGCACCGCCACCTCTTTTTTGGATTTTTCCCCTGCTTCGGCTTCGGCAGGCCCTCGCTGATGCCTCGAGCTGCCGCCGCCCTCGCCGCCGCCACCTTCGGGACCGCCGTCGCTCACCCTTCCCTGGCATCGCCTCCGTTGGGCCGGATCACTGCCGGAACACCATCGCCACCACCCACCCAAAGCACTTCGTCGCCCCTCTTCATTGTCGGTCATCATCAGCTCGCTGCCGCCACCACCGTCGGTACGCCCGAGTCCCCCTAACCCTTGGTCCCGTTTTAGGCCTTAGCTTGGCTAGTTAACCGTCGTCGTCGCCATAATTTATCATCGTTGTACCGCCGGAGTCAGGGACGAAGAGGGTAATTACCCCTTAGGTGCGTGCCATGCCGGACACAATCCTGGCCGCACATTTGTAATCAGACGGGCTCGATTAAATCCCAAAGGGATTTAATCCGAGCCATTGATCTGGTCGAAGTGGTACCGAGGCCTCACAGTCGTCGATCGCCACTTAACGCCCCCGCCTCGCCGCCAACCGTTGGATCTAGATCCAATGGTCCAAATTGGGCCGGACCACATGCACAGTGCGCGGGTCTATGGTGAGCGTGGCTCACCGTGGACCCAAGCCTGTTTTCTATTTAAATAAAAATTCAGAAAATAGTTCAAACTTCAAAAATTCATATCTTTTTCAATTTAACTCCAAATTCGACCATTTTAATTATGGAAAATTTGTCTTTTTATTCTCTACAACTTTATGCAATAAAAATAGTATGTTTATTTTGCATATTTTATTCTTATTAAATACTAATTCAAAAACCCTTTTAGGATAAATGTTTATCTCACATAATAAAAATTCAGAACTCTCTGAAAATACCTTAAAATTTCAGATAATAAATTCAAGGGACATAATAACTTCATTTCACTATTTTAAACCAATAAAAACCTTATATGCTTGTATTGGTGATTTTGGATTGTTTATTAAATGTCGTGTTTATTTTTCGTATCGGAAGACTACGACGCCGTCGAGGATCCGGAGTTCTACCCCGAGGTTCCACCTTCACCGTTTGCGGATCAAGGCAAGTCAAAAACCCCAAGTTGATCATATTTGAGCCCGGTTTTTCATAATTACCACTATAACACATAGGAATTAAATATTGCATTAGTCTAATCTCAAACCCTAAATTATATTTATTAGATCCCCGTCCTTGTGTAAACCCAAGCCATGCTTATTGAGCCTAATCTCCTTGTCACTTTTAAATACTATATTAGCTAGTGTCCAATGTATCGACACAACTACTATAGGATAAAAGAACAAGTCGTAGATAATTGGATTCTACTATATGATTTCCTCGTTATTCTCGTCTCTGGATTCTGTTGGAGTTGGCTATGTTATAAGTATGGCGGGTTCCAGGTGCAAGCTAGGGCATTGGTTGGTCGCACCCGGGGCACTATAAGGACCGATCTGCGGGATCTATTGCAAAGCACTTCCGTACTAACCACAAGTCTAATGAGTAAGTCCTAACTGGAGGTATGGATCGTACCAACTTAAAGCACCATAGTGGAGGGGGCAAGGGGCAACCTGTGGGTGACTTGTACCGACGAGGCTCAAGGGGGGTATGGTGTTGGCCCGACGCGTCGGGGCACCATATGAAACCTATAAGAGGGTGTTATCGAATTGGTGCGTTCAATGCTGAAGGTTTTGGCATGAGTTCCCGTGGTATGGGTCATCTCGTACACTTAGGTGTGCGTGGATGAGTGTGTGCCTTGTGGGTACAGTAGTACACCTCTGATCAGAGTATAATCTTTTCGAAAAGCCGTGCCCACAGTCAAGGGCGGGTTGCGTGACTTCTCGCAGTTAGTTTACTATTGTTTGAATGATCGTGTGATTCATGGCATGTAAGGACTGTTGAGCAAGGGTGGGCTTACTATACCCCTCGAGTTAGATGATGATGCATTATACATGTTTAATTTTCAGTACTAATAATCCGCTCACATTAAATGCTTTACAAACATACTTTTCCGCAAAAGTAGCCACTACCTTCCTTGTTATCACTCTGCATTATACTTGCATTCGGTGGCTTGCTAAGTACGATTGTGGGGGAGTGTAAGGGGCAGAAAACTGGTGCTCAAGACCTTGATCACTACAGAAGCTGATGAATTGAAAATTCTTGAACTCAGAGCCATTGTCAGAGCAAATTGCTCACATCCGACCATTGTTCTCATTCTTCAGTTTCAGGATCAGATCATGCACAAACTGAAAAGCCTCATCCTTAGACTCCAAAACGAAAACCCACAAGAATCGAGAAAAGTCATCAACTATCACAAGCGCGTACCACTTCCCACCGACTGAACGTACCTGAGCTGGACCAACAATATCCATGTGTAACAGCTCTCTTGGGTACGAAGTCATCACCTGAGTCATAGGTGCGTGAGAAGTGGCAACCATTTTCCCATGACGACAGGGATGGCAAACTAGATCCTTCTTCATCTTAAGCTTGGGCAATCCTCGGATGAGGTCCATAGAACTCAATCTGACTAGCAGATCAAAGTTCAAATAACCTAACCTCCTATGCCACCTCCAGAGCTCAGAGGAGGATCCAACGATGAAATAGTGAGAAGGGACAAAAGAACTAGAGAAAACAATCCGAAAAACCTTAATGAAGGGTAAGATCTGGCAAACCAAAGATCCTCTAGAATCAATAACAGAAGACACGCCCTTCTTAAAACGAACCTCTAAGCCATCCTCAAGAAGTTGCAAAACAAAAACCAAATTAAATCCCAAATTTCCAACCAAAGCAACATTCTTCAAGGAGAAATGCTTAGAAATCCGAATTGAGCCAAAACCGTGTATCTTCCCTTTATCATTGTTCTCGAATGTGATGTACTCCTTGGAGCTCAGGGAAGTGAGGCTGGAGAACCATTTGCGATGTCCAGTCATGTGGCGAGAGCATCCTGAATACATGATCCATATGTCCTCCAAGCCTCGATCCTGCAAAACCAATGGTCATAAGGAGGAGAAAACGGTCCGACACCAGGTTTAGCAAAAGAGTTAAACCAGTGTCGAGCCATCTGCTCAAAGGTAGGAAAGCAGAAAGAATCGTAAGAGTCTGGACCAAAACGCGGCTCAAAGCGTGGTCCTCTTTTCTCCCTTGAGTCATGGCGACGAGGTCCAAAGTCGTATCTAGAATGACCTGGAGCTTTACTAGAGCGAAAACCACCCTCCGGAGCACAGGCACGAAAGTCGTCTGCTCTACCACCACCTACATGATGCGCCCTAGCCTCTAGCCTCTCTCCACGTCGAGGAACTCTCAGTCTACCACCCTGCTGGTAGAACTGCTCCTGTCACCTAGAGCTCTCTCTACTCTTTCAACCTGCTTCCTCCTGAAGCAAAACTCCGCAAGATGCCCATTTCTCTGACAAAACTCACAATGATAGGTAGGCTTCTTGGGATGTGGTTGAGGCTTGGATTTCTTGGGATTAGTGGTGTTGGGTGTTTTCTCTTTGATACGAGAGGGTCCTGGTAGAGAGTCAAGAAAAGTGTGAATATGCTTAGGCTTTGGGATCTAGATAGGCTTCTTGGGTGGAGCTTTAGGTTGTTCCTGGAACACTCCATCCTTGGGTTGACTGGCTTGAAAAGACTCAGTGAAGTGAGTCTTAGGATATCTCTGCTCTGGAGTCATGTTACTCCACTCCACTGCACGACTCAGGACACTCTCAAAGTCAGCCTTGGTATAGGTGTAAACTACTCCAAACCCATCCCGCATCTTGAACTGCTAGATCATCATATCGAGCTGAGGTTCTCTGTCACTCACCCAACTTAGGATCTAATGGAGGTAATAGTTCTCATTTTGAGCATCAGCTAACTCCTCTCTCAAGGAAGCTAGCACCTCCACCTGAGACAAGCATATCTCACACTCTCTATCAACTTGAACAGACTTCTCAACTTTCAGTTTGATCAGCTCCAACCTCAAAGACAAGCAGTTTTCATAGACAGTGGGTGGAACTGACAATGTATCAAGCTCAGTCTTAGTCTGCTCTAACTCAGCGCAAACTCTCTCTAACTCGCCCGACTAGTCATCACTCTTTGCTCTCAGCTCATCTAAAACAGCTAAATGAGATGGGCAGTGAGCATGATCATCTTTCAGCTCTAGTTGAGAACTTTCAAGCTAAGTGGGCAAGGCGTCTCTCTCATTAACCCTCTTTGTGTACCTGGACTTCAGAGTCGTCAAGTCACACAACAGCACCTCATAGTTAGGGCACTCATTGCTCTCACCCAATCAAGAGAAAAAAGATAGAATCTCAATCTTGCCATTGGTTATGGAAAGCTCACTCTCAAGCTCATCTATCCTCTTCTTAGCCCCTCTAAGCAGTTTCTCCCGATATTTCAACTCCTGATGGTTCTCTTCAAGTAATTTGACAACTTCACATTCATAGGAAGATACCTTTTCATCGTCGTCGTCGGAGTTGTCGGAGGAGCCCTTATCTTCTTTATCCCCAAGAGCCATTGAGAAGACACTCTTGTGGGATCTTCAGTTGTAGTGCGAGCGAGTCTTCGGCTTGTCCCCAAAATCCATGAAGCAGAGGCCCACCGGATCATCCTTGTCCTTCCCCTTCTTGATCCTGATCTCCTCATCGCTTGAGCTTGAAGAAGAGGAAGAAGAGGATGATCGCTTGGAGTAGGTTCTCTCCATATCGGCGAAGAAGGCCTTGTCTCGCTTCTTGTTCTCGTGCCGGTAGTCCTTGAGGGCCTTACGAAAGAACTTCGTTTTGGGCTTGCCCTTTGTGAAGGTGGAGCTATCGTGCCTGTTGGAGTCGTAGGAGCCACCGCCGGTGCACTTCTTTTGTGTGTTCCGCTTGGGGCAGTCGACAAGGAAATGACCTGGATCACCGCACTCAAAGCAACCATGTTTTGTGCCATGTCGTTTGAACATTCTATTATCATATACACGACGAACATGGCTATTGAACAAACTCAAGTCATCATCTCCTAATAGATCCAACTGGTCCTCAGTGATAGACATCAAGGAGGACAAAGCACAACTCAAAGAAGAAGGATCACTAGGAGGTGTCGCAAGGGACAGGGTTTTTTATCAAGAACCAGTGAGATTTGATCTCAACTAGATATCAACCTCTAAGGCCTTGAGCTTGCTGAAAAGCTTTGCGATAGTTAAGGTATCATAGGAAGCACTCTCAACAATAGAGGATACCTTGGTCTCCCAGATCTTAGGGTCCAAGGTATGAAGAACCTTGAGTGCCTGTTCATGATTTGAGACCAACTGATCACGATTGGCCTTGTTAGCCCGAAGATTGTTAATGATCGACTGAAAGTGACCAAACAAATCTTCAATAGTCTCACCCCACTTATGTGAGAATTTTTCGTATTCTCACTAATAGATCTGATAGAGCCTAGCCTTGACCTAAGCTGTCCCCTCATGGTGTGCCTAAAGGGTAGCCCATATCACTCGAGTAGTGTCGAGATGGCTAACACGCTCAAACTTGTTGGGACCTAAACCAGAAAACAATATGTTCATTGCCTTGTTATTCAGGTCATGCAGAGCGACTAACTCAGGGGTAGTACGCTCAACAGCCAGAAGCACAGTGAACTTGGCATGCAAGTCTTCCAATAGTTATAGCCAAAGACATCAAGGAACGGAATCTTGCCAGAAGAATTCATATTCTCTACATTGGGTTAGAACCAGTTAAGGTATGGAAAAACCCTAACCAGGCTATGAAACCAATTGTTGGATCGAGAGTAGCGACGAGATGGGGGTGAATGGCCGGCTAAAAAATGGCCCATTGGTGGCGGAGCCCTTCGTTAGCTTCTAGCACCTCGAGGTCACTAAGTGAAGTGCTCCAATCACGCAGAAATACACGCCCGCACTTGGGCCGGTTCGACATCCAAAAGTATCGCAACGATACCGACGCCGCGTTCTGACTACCCTGGATAGTGACAAGGGATTTGGAGTCACCAGGCAATTAGATAAATAATTGATATTTCAATCCAATTGGCCGAAAAGTACTAGTAACAATGTAAACATTAACAAAATGATCAAAATACCTGGAATCGGCCAATTCGGAGGTCGATTCAGAGTTACAACAAAGATGGTCCGAAGGGTCCCTAGGGCACCTTCGGCCTTAAGCCCGGTCAGACCGGACGTGCGGAGGGGCTTCGGGAACGCGTCTTGAAGGTAGTCGTGAGGTAGGCTCTGGCGTGGTGCGGAGGGTTCTGGTCAGACCAACGAAGTACTCCCGGTCGAACCGGCGAGACAGGCTTTGAGGCGTGCAGGCTCCGGCGCGTAGGACTCCGGTGAACAGGCTTCAGCGAAAGGCTTCGGCGTGGTGCGGAGGATTCCGGTCGGACCGGCAGGGCACCCTTGGTCTGACTGGCCAATGCCGAAAACAGCCCGACAGAAGGGCTCCGGTCAGACTGGCCCTAAGCCCTCGGTCGGACCGGCGATGGCAGATTCGATCTGTTAGCACCCGGACAACCTAGCAAACAATATCCAATCGCCCCCAAATTTTGCAGGGATGTTCAGGAAGGCAATTGATCCTCAAAGATAATAAGAAATCAAACACAATTCGGCCAAAAGGCCAAATTACCGAGTAGGGCGATAAAAACTGATAAGAGGATAGCAATCCATTACATGGATTAATGGGAGGTTCACAAGCGAACCAGCAAGGGTTACCGTGATTACGGATGTGGCAGACGAAGGGCTTATAAGCAAACCCACGAAGATGCGGAAAGTAGAAGAAATAAACGCGATTCAAAGCTAGGGCTTTGGATTTTTGGATTGGAGAGAGAGGGATTTGAATCGGCCTTTCCCCTAATATTTATAGGGGGTGGGCTGGTTATCCCTTGCTAGAGATAGAGTTAGATGCGGCCAAAACCCTATTAAGATAATATTTCGGCAAAAATACCTCAAATCCTCCTCGGATCCATATTCTGGACCCTGGTCGGTATGACCGAGCCCATGGGTCTGGTCTGACTGGCCTTTGCCAGGTTTGACACATTTTCGGTCAAAAATACCATTTTTCAGTATTTGCCTAATTTGACCATTAATGCCTTTTTTTGCTATAAACACATGCCCCCTGCCTTTTAGCAAACTTACTGAGCTAAAAGCATGATGGGCATTGGGCGATACTTTCAATATCGGCCTTTTAACACTTCAAGCGTTTTGCCACACACTTGGGAAGTATTTTTTTCAAATATCTACCATTCAAAGCCCTTCGAAATCGCTCTCCTTGGAAAGACTCTAGGACATATGCGTTGCCTGGAGCGATTTCGACTACTTTAAAAGGTCCTTCCCAACTAGGTGACCATTTACAAAATTTTGAACTCCTAGCGCCTAATGGCAAAATCTTCTTCCACACCAAGTCGTTGATTTGAAACGATTTTGCCTTGACCTTCTTGTTGTAGACCCTAGCTACTCTTCTTTTATCTTTCTCTATTGCCTCTAGAGCCTTCAACCTCTTATCGGTCACTTCTTCCAAATTATCCTTTAGAAGTGTCTCATATCCGTCGACCGATAAGCCATCTTGCTTAAGAAATCTAAGTGATCCAAGATCCACCTCTACTAGTAGAACGACTTCTTGTCCATATACTAACTCATATGGACTAACTTTAGTGGCACCGTGCCTTGCAACTCTACTAGCCCATAGAGCTTCAGAAAGTACCTCATGCCACCTTTTTGGAAACTCTTCAATCTTTTGCTTGATTAGTTTAATCAAAATTTTGTTACTAGACTCGGCCTGACCATTGGCCTGAGCATAATATGGGGAAGAGTTTACCAATTTGATCCCGTAGTATTTGACAAAGTCCCTCACCTCTTTAGCAACAAATGAAGTACCTTGGTCTATAGTGAGAGTTTGGGGAATGCCGAATCTGTGTATAATGTGTTTCAAGATGAAATCAATTACCTTGTTGTGGGTCATGTTCTTGAGTGGCACGGCCTCAGTCTATTTGGTGAAGTAATCTATTGCCATCAACACGAACTGATGCCCTTTTGAAGATAGAGGATGAATCTAGCCGATGAAGTCCAAACTCCAACCTCGGAACGGCCATGGTTTGATAATAGGATTAAGAATCAACGTGGGTGCTAGCTGAATATTACCAAACTTTTGACAAGCTTCACATCCTCTATAGTATCTAAAATAGTCTTCAGTCATAGTCGTCCAGTAAAAACCCGCCCTTTTGAGCATCCAACTCATCTTTGGGGACGACTGATGAGTACCGCAAAGCCCTTCATGTACTTCGCCTACAACAACTCTAGCTTTATCGGGGTCCAAACACTTCAAAAGTACTCCATCAATAGTCCGACGATACAACACATCGTCGAGCAAAACAAATTTGGAAGCATGTCGCCGAACCTTCCGATCAACCTTTTGGCTTGGATTTCTCAAATATTGGACGATTGGGATCCTCCAATCATCCTTACTGATCAAAGGAGCAATGGACAAATTCCCACTAGAACTGGCCTCGAGATTTCTCATTTGGACCTGCCCTCGAGTGCTAAACCTTCCTAGCAATAGTCGGTCGGACCGGCCATGTTGGCCTGGTTCAACCGGCTATTGCCGATCATCTGGCACGGTTCGGTCTGACCATACTAACATGGTCGGTCGAACCGGGAATGCAAGGGTGGTCTAACCATGCTTACAAGGCCGATCAGACCGACATCAATACCCTCGGGTGCTACATCGTCTTCAAGCATCTGCTTTTCTTGTGTGCAGAATTTACCTCTCCTAATTTGATAGCCTGATGCTTGTTGAGCCAAGTCATTTGCAAGCGAGTTGGCCTCTCTGGATACATGAGTAATCTCAAAATCAATAAAGGTAGCGATTAAGTCTAAACACTTATCCAAGTAGCTATTTAGTAAACCATTAAAACATTGAGCAAGCTGGGCTACTTGTTGCACAACTAATAAAGAATCACCATATGCATGAACATATTTCACACTCATGGAGTTTAACAACTCAATACCTAGCAATAGGGCTTAATATTCGACTTGATTATTGGTTGAATGAAATTCTAAATGCGCCGAGGTTTCAAAGTGCATACCACTTGGTGATACGAGCACCACTCCAACACCTTGGCCATTTTTGCAAGCCAAACCATCGAAATAAAGTTTCCATGGTAATACTTCAATCAAAGCGACTTCATCGCCCCAATTGACATCTACATGGTGATCTACTATAAAATTAGCAATGACTTGGCCTTTCATAGCTCTCAACGGTTCATAAGCCAAATCATATTCAATTAACGCATATGCCCACTTGCCGATTCTACCACTTAGAATCGGCTTTTGCAACATGTACTTTATGACATCCGTTTGGCAAGTGACAACACATGTGCTAGGGAGAAGATAGTGATGCAATTTGGTACACGCATAATAGAGGGATAAACACGAACGCTCCACAAACACGTACCTTATCTCGACATCCAGAAGTCGACGACTAAAGTAGGTGATGATGTACTCTCTTTCTTCAATGTCTTGAGTCAATACGGCTCCAATCACACTCTCCTCCGTGGCAATATAAAGCCTAAATGGAATTCTGGCCTTCGGCGCCCTTACTACTGGCGGCGTCGATAAGCACTCTTTGATTTTCTCAAAGGCGCATTGCTGGCTTGCCCCCCAAGTGAACTCGACTTCATTTTTTAGCTGGAGTATCTGGACGAAAGCATCTATTTTGCCAGACAAGTTAGATATAAAGCGTCGCAAATAATTAACCTTGCCTAGCATTTTCTGCACATCTTTCTTACATGTTGGTGCCACACATCCTCTAATTTTCTCAAGCCTCTTAGGATCGATTTCAATGCCTCTTTCATGAATCTTAAATCCCAAGAACTTACCCACCAACATGCCAAAAGCACACTTGAGCGGGTTCATTTTTAAGCCATACTAGCACATTCTTTCGAAAGCAACTCTTAAATCAGCGAAGTGGTTCTCCATAGCATCCGATTTGACCACAACATCATCTATATATATAAACCTCTAACATAACTCCTAGCAAGTCATGAAAGATTAAGTTCATGGCACGTTGGTATGTGGCGCCAGCATTCTTTAAACCAAACATCATTACTACCCACTCAAACAAGCCGACCAAACCCGGGCAGCGAAAGGCCGTTCTAAAAACGTCCTCTTCGGCCATAAAGATTTGATTATAACTAGTGTTGCCATCAAGAAAACTTAGTACCTTGTGTCCCGAGGCATCGTTGATCAACATGTCGGCTATTGGCATGGGATACTCGTCTTTCAGAGTGGCTTTGTTCAAATCCCTGAAGTCGACGCAAAGGCGGATCTTGCCACTCTCTTTCTTCTCGACTGGCATGATGTTAGCGACCCATTCTGCGTACCTGCATGGCCTAATAAAACCTATCACTAATAGACGTTCAACCTCCTCTTTAACTCAGTCATAGATTGCCAAATTGAAGCGGCGCGGCGGCTGCTTATAAGGCCTAAACCCGGGTTTGATGGGGAGCCAATGCTCAACGAGCTCTCGTCTTAATCCGTGCATCTCGCTGTAGTCCCATGTGAAGCAATCAACATACGATCGAAGCAATTTTATTACTTCGGCCTTTACATCATTAGTCAAATTCTGATTTACAAATGTTGGCCTCGGAACCTTGACCTAATTTTTCTACCTCGCTAAAATCTTCAATGGCTTCGGCGATGCCATCTTGAGAAGACCGATATTGCTCCACGCAAGATTTTAGCCAATCAAGATTAGCGCTAAACATTCTGCTACCTTAGACACAACCGAGCCACACCGACCGGCTTTACAGAAATAGGAATGAACCTCCCCTTTGATACACTTACAAAGTCATAATCTGAGAGGTCTCGTCCCGACAAGCATTCTATCTCATCATAGGTGGCATCGCCGGACGCATCAGCCAAACTAACATGGGCCGATGTATCGGTGTATACTATCTCGACTTCATCACCATCCCATTATATTAGGTGCTGATGCAGGGTAGATGACACACACTGATTTGCATGGATCCAATCACGCCCAAGCAATACATTATAATTACCTTGTACGTCGACGACGAAGAAGGCAATAGGTAGCGTCTTATTCCCCACTGTTAGTTCTAGGGACAGCACACCTCTGGCCTCTGTCGTGTCACCGTTGAAGCTGTTGAGAGTGAAATTGGTCTTCTTCAGGTCATCGTCATCTTTGCCGAGCTTCCTTAGAAGGGAGTACGTCATTAGGTTCACGGTGGCGCCGCCATCGACGAGCATCCTCGAGACAGGCTTCCCATCGATGTGCCCCTTATGTAGAGAGGTCTCAGGTGACGACTCGTGTCTCCGGGCTTCTCGAATACGGCGTCCTGTGGGCCAAGGTCTAGCTGCGCGAACCCGGTCTCCTCCTACAGTGGAGCGAACTCGAAAGGCAACATGACGACGCCGATGTCCATTGCCTGAGGAGCGGCCCCCTCGAGATAGGAATGTAGTCGTCGTCGAGCAAGTAATCATCGTCGGAGCTAACAACAGGGGCCGAGTCATTGATTATGACCGGCCTTGGTCTCCAGACTTTCTTCACGGTGGGCCGAGGATGGATTTCATCAAAAAGTGTGTCCCGTGCCTCCTCGTCCTTCTCTTCTCATATCTCTTGTGCCCGCAAGCACTGCAACCTCCTTTTTGAGACTTGGACATCCCCGAGGGTTCCCATGATGGTTGGGGATGGGTGTCGGGTGCCATGGTCTTGCTTTTAGCAGTTTTAGCTGAAGGGGACTTGTCTGCATCGGCTTCGAATGTCTTGCGCTTGCCATGAGAGCTCCTCTACTCCTAGTCGGTCGGACCGGCCATAGCAGGCCGGTCGGACCGGTCTGTGCCAAAAAGTGTCGTAAGGCTGGTCAGACCAGCCACCGTAGGTCGGTCAGACCGGGCTTCGCCGGGTCTTCGCGCTGTCCCATTGGGGCACCCTTCGTGATTGGGACCTCCTGGGATCCCACCCTGATGACTATAACCTCTGAGGCGTCTTCACGTTCATCCCTTCCGGTGACATCTCACGGAGCCCGGTTCTGAGGTACTACGGATAGGCGGTGAATAACATTACCATCCTGCGCCTGTCCCCGAACCTACCACTCGGAAACACTAGAAGGAATGTGAGAGTCAGTGGCTGGACACTGCCCGGAGTTCTCCAGCGGTGGAGGCCAAGTCGGAGTCATCGTCAAGCAGTAGGGTGGTGGCATCAGAGGCTCTAGCGGCCTCGCCCACAAAGTGCTGAACCCATTGGATTGTTGGAAGCTCGGCCACATCGACGGTACCTCAGACCAGACCAGTGAAGGGTCCTGGCAAGGCGGAGGTAAACTAGCCCATGGTGGAAATGGGCCCGGCCACAGGAGACCGATTCCATCCAGAGGCTGCAGCCCACTCAGAGTAGGTGTGTCTGGCCACTGAGGTCTGAATCCCCCTGGAGGTTGGAACTCATCCAGAGGAGGTGGGTTCGGCCACTGAGGTCCAAAGCCTCCCGAAAACTAGGGCCAAGTCAGAGTGGTGTTCGACCACTGAGGTCCAAACCCTGCCAGAGGCTGGGACCCACCCGAAGGGGGGTTCGGCCACTGAGGTCCGAACCCTGCTAGAGGCTATATCCACCCCGAATAGGGGTTTAGGCCCCGAGGTCTGAACTCAACCCTCGCGGGGCTCACTCTCTTAGGGGGTGTTGATCATCCCAGAGCCCGTGGGTGAACACCTCTCCTCTCAGACCTTCGCTGGTGCTTGTCCAAAAGCATCTTGTAAGTCACCTTCGGCCTTCTACGATGCCTGGCCGAAGATGATGGCTTAATATTTTATTTCCACACTCCTACCTCTGGATTCTTTGGTACGAGTGTGCGTGTGAGAGTGTCTCCTATGATGACCGCTTTCCCTTTAGCCGACTTGGCCTGCTCTGGCTGAATCAACACCTTTTTCCCTCGAGCTCAACATTGTTCATGGGAAAAGGGTCTCTATCTAATTTCATCTTTGGATTTACTTCTATTTTCAATCGTCCTTCCTCTATGGCCGATTGTACCTGCTGACGAAAAATATTGCAATCGTTAGTGTAATGAGAATGTGAATCATGCCACTTGCAGTAGCGATGCTTCTTTAATTCATCGGCGGATGGCATGACTTGCCCTTTCGGCAGCCGCTGGAGCTGATTTTTTAATAGGAAATCAAATATCTTATCACACTTAGTTACGTCGAATGAATATCTAATTTCATTAGGCCGACTCGAGGGAGACGACCGCAATTCGGAGCAGGTGATGGGTTTAGACTTCGCGCTCCAAGTCCTTTCGGCTGTGTACGTATCAGCTGGATCTTCTTCCTCTTCGGATTCTCCCTCGTCAGAGTGCTCCATAGCGTGGATTTCAGCCCTTGGCTTATTAAAAGTTCTAACGAATTTTCTATCTTTGGCTCGGCCTTCCTGGACCAGAGCCTGTTGCAAGACTTGGCTAACATCTAGAAGATTCTGGTTATCCATTCGCTCCTTAATTTCTGCCCGCAGGCCATTAAATGCGAGGTCTGCTAGGTCCCTCTCTGATATGTTTAGGCTAAAACATTTATTCCTAGTGTCTCGAAAGCACTTGATGTATTCAGAAAAAATTTCGCTAGATTTTTGCTTAATTGTCGTGAGGTGTGATAGCCTAAGCTCGGTCTCGCCAATGTAGAAATAATCATGAAACTTCTGCTCTAGCTGAGCCCATGTCTACACGAAGTTCAGCGGAAGCGTCGAAAACCAAGTGAACGCGGTGCCGGACAATGATAGGGAAAATAACCTGAGTTTTAATGCATCCGATCCGCTAGCTTCGCCACATTGTGCTAGAAATTGGCTAATGTGTTCTAATGTGGATTTACTACCCTCGCCATCAAATTTCGTGAAATCTGGGACTCTATAGCCGCGAGGGTATGGAATGGTGTCAAAGTGGTCGGGATATGGTTTCTGATAAACCCTAGCTCTATCCCGAGGTGTAAAGCTGGTGCATTCCCTAAATAGCGCGTAAATACGTTCCTCGATATCGTCATGGTCTAATGCTTGCGCGCGTCTTTCATGTGGTGGCGAGACGCGTGGCGGTATATCGGCATGCTCTGGCCTATGCAGTGGTGTGAGAGTGTGCACCACGAGCGGTGGCAGAGCAGGTATGGGCGCAGGCGGCGGCGGCACTTGATAAGTGGGTTTTCCTAGCCATAAGAGTAACTATGTGTTTCGGTTGTGGATGATGTAGCCGGAAATGTGATGGTTTTTCTAGTATTGCCATCGGTTCTACTATAAATATGTTGTGCTGGCGGAATACTAGTGAGTGGTGCTGGTGAATCGGCCTCAGTAAGATCGAATCTTCTAAACACTACTTCCACTTGCGAGACAACTGCGGGCTCTAGTTTATTGGCTAGCGAGGCGCTAACCGCCTGATCAACAGACGCAGCTATTCTGCGGTCGACTTGTGAGGCAGATAAAGAGGGTGATGACGGGCGTACCTGGGTTAAGTTGAGGTTGTTGCGCATGACAAATCCCGAGCGTGTCTTTATGCAATCTCTGAGCATCAGTTATTCGAGTTCGTTCTTTTTCGCTTCGATCTTTGCTCAGTCTTCCTCAAATATGTCCGCCATGGTGGGCGTCATAATGTTGCGATCGTCGATGTCTACGCTCCCCATAGTGTTCATCGGTGATGTAGTGGATGTAGACGTAGTAGAGGTACCCGCTGCCGATGTAGAGGTAGTAGTCATGGTTGGCGTTGTCCCCAGCGGAGTCGCCAAAAAGTGTGTTGACGCAGAAATATGCCCCCGCACTTGGACCGGTTCGACGTCCAAAAGTACCGCAATGATACCGACGCCGCGTTCCGACTACCCTAGATAGTGACAAGGGATTTGGAGTCGCCAGTCAATCAAATAAATAATTGATATTTCAATCCAATTGGCCAAAAAGTACTAGTAACAATGTAAACAGTAACAAAATGATCAAAATACCTGGAATCGGCCATTTCGGAGGCCGATTCAGAGTTATAACGAAGATGGTCCAAAGGGTCCCTAGGGCACCTTTGGCCTCAAGCCCGGTCGGATCGAAGGTATGGCCTCGATCGGACCGGACGTGCGGAGGGGCTTCGGGAACACATCCCGAAGGTAGCCGCGAGGTAGGCTCTAGCATGGTGCGGAGGGTTTCGGTCAGATCAGTGAGACAGGCTTCGAGGCATGCAAGCTATGACGCACAGGACTCCGGCGAACAGGCTTCGACGCGGTGCAGAGGATTCCGGTCGGACCAGCGAGGTGCCCTCAGTCTGACCGGCCATTGCCGAAAACAGCCTGATGGAAGGGCTCCGGTCAGACCAGCCCGAAGCCCCCGATCGGACCGGCGATGGCAGATCCGATCTGTTAGCACCTGGATGGCCTATCAAACAATATCCAATCGCCACCAAATTTTGCAGGGATGTTCAGGAAGGCAATTGATCTACAAAGATAATAAGAAATCAAACACAATTCGGCCAAAAGGCTGAATTACCGAGTAGGGCGATAAAACCCGATAAGAGGATAGCAATTTGTTACGTGGATTAATGGGAGGTTCACAAGCGAACCAGCAAGGGTTACCGTGATTACGGACGCGGCAGATGGAGGGCTTACAAGCAAACCCACGAGGATGCAGAAAGTAGAAGAAATAAACACGATTCAAAGCTAGGGCTTTGGATTTTTGGATTGGAGAGAGAGGGCTTTGAATCGGCCTTGCCCTAATATTTATAGGGGGTGGGCTGGTTATCCCTTGCTAGAGATAGAGTTAGATGCGGCAAAAACCCTGTTAAGATAATATTTGGGCAAAAATACCTCGAATCCTCCTCGGATCCATATTCTGGACCCTAGCCACTCTGACCGAGCCCATGGGCCCGGTCTTACCGGACCTGGCCGGTTGGACTGTCCTACCATAGCCGGTCAGACCGGCCTTTGCCAGGTTTGACACATTTTCGATCAAAAATACCATTTTTCAGTATTTGCCTAATTTGACCATTAATGCCATTTTTTGCTATAAACAGTAGGACAAGCCCTGAATCCAAAACATCCTAACAAAAGAAGTCTTTTTCATTTATAAAAATTGAGAACTAAACGAGACTTTTACATGAAGGGTCCTAAAAAGAAGCTAAACCTTCGAGATCGAAGGAAGAGAGCTTGGCGAAGATGTCAACGGAGCCCGTGACCGTGCCAGCCTCTAGCGATGAGCTTCGTTGATCCAAGCCTTGGTCACCTCTTGGCCCTCGGTCTTCTAGGCCACTTGGAAAGCTTCCCAAGTCATTGCAGCTCTAGGCGAAGGGGACAATAGGCGCTCCCCCCGAAGCTGGCGAGCGCTACCCCCAGGTCCGGTGAAACGGAGCCCCCGACATCCTCGAAATGATGGAGGACTACGAGCGTAGCCACCCATCTAGGGATCTCTCTGTACCTGGCCATGGTGGTCCCCATCGTCTTCACCGCCACCTGGATCAGCTTCAGCCAATGGGCCAGGGGCTCATTTGCCACATCAAAGGACAAAGGGAAAGATGTGCCAAAGTCCTCTAGGATGCCCCGCAGGACGTCCATGGTTTCGGAGGCTACTCCATCACATTTTGCTTGCTCCGCAAGCAGGGCATCCATCGCGACCTTCAGATTGGCGTTTGAACTGGCGAGCTCAGAAGCCCTCGTCATGTACGCCATCTTTTGAGCGAGCAGCCGCTGCACCTCAATAGCCAAGGTGCTCCACTCTTCATGAAGCTTCTCAAGTTCGACTCTAGAGGCCACTCGCTAGGCCCGAAGCTCTTCGACCTTAGCCTCGAAGGCCACCCTCTACTTCCACTCTTCTCGGAGTGTATCCTCCAAGATAGAAGCCCTGCCTTCAGAGTCGACAACGCGATCCCAGAGATCCACATCCTTTTCTTTGAGTCGGCTATGCTCACGATAGTTGGAGGTCGTGGCCGAGAGAGCAAGGACAATATACTGCAGAAAACGAGGAAAGCATGGAATATGGATCCGATAAACTAACACGTGCAGGGGTCCGTCATACCTGGTATGTGGCTCGCTCAAGGGTGATGCCTAGCTTCGTCCCTTCGGACTGGCTTACTTCAGCGACCAGCTCGATCTCGCCCACCTCCCGGCAAACCAAAGCCAAAGGCTCCAGCATATCCCGAAGCCATGTCCTCCGCGCCAAGAATGGAGCCAGCAGAGGAAGCCTCGTTAGCACGCTCTGGTCATTGTCGGTAGGGGAAGATCCTGAATGATGGGAGGCCTCCTCCGAAGCCTCCATGGATTGGGCCCCTTCGGTCGACTCCAACACGACCGCCACCACTCTAGGGGCCCTCCCATTTGGCTTGGTCCTCGTCATCGGCGCTAGCTAGGACTTGCCTTTTCCCTTTGCTAGTACATCTGAAATAGAAGGTACACACAGTTACTCGAATAATGCAGGAAGGTGGCGAGTTCGCTTCGAAGCTTGGTCAATAGGGACTTACCTCTACCACTTCCCAGCTGAACAACCTTCAGGCTGTTCGGAGTCCCCCATTGATCAAAGGGGTGAAATGGTCATGGGGACTCCCTCGTTCACTACAACTAGTCTTGTCTTCGACGGTGTTGGGCCCTCTAGCTCCGACACCTGGACCCCTCCGGCATTATCTAGGTTCGGTCCCTCAGGATCCAGAGACCGAACTCCCTTCGTCCTGACCTAGGCATCAGCCTTCGGCTCCGTTGGTGGCATGCCTACAGCATCCGCCTAGCCAGGAGCCTCTATCTCCTCCATCGGCACCGCTTCGGCACCGTCTTGGGCAAGGGCTTTGGTCTCCACTCCGGAGTGCCCCTCGGCATCCCCTGCCACTAATGCCTCAATCTCTGCCACCAAGGCCTCATCTGATGCCCGCTCCGCTTCAGACGACTTTGGCGACAGGACGAGAGTCTGGATAGGAGGAGACTTCAAAGGGGCCGAGGCCTTCGGCTTGCCAGCCACCTTCTTTGAAGGGGTCTTCGAAATGAGGTCCCTACTTCAGCCTTCCTCTTCCTCAGCACTGGGTCGGTGGCGTTGAAGTTTGGGAGGGCACATGGCTCTATTCCGAGCGCACTCCATACCCTATTGATCCTCTCCTAGGCTCCAACCAACTAGAGCCTTCGTTCCCTCTCCACAACGGTGGGGGCTCTGATGACATTCTCCGTAGCCCGGACTATCTGGTCTGCAGTCATCGCCACTCACGGACCTAGGTAAGGCGAAGTATCACTTTATTAAGAATAAATGAAAAATGTCTATGCAAATAATAGAATACAGGGCAAGCCGAAAAGCATACCTATGGAGTCGAAAGGGATTTCGTGGCGCTCTCCCTCCGCAGTTTGTTGGAAGGCAATGGTCCAATTGGCCATGAGATGGGGGATATAGAGGGCAATGAAGTCCTCCGCAAAGTCACACATGCTCTTGCGCTGGACCATGGTGTCCATCAGCTGGAGCCACACCTAGAGGCTGCTCAGGTTCACAGTGATCGCCGCCTCCCTCCGGTACGAGATCTCTTCCGGAGGCCCGGCCAGGCCGAAGTCCGCCCCCACTTCGGCATAGAACCATCGGAGGATCCAATCTGAGTACCACCGATCATTGGTAGCCTTTGCTGGGAAGTTGTTCTGGAATTTCTTCTGAAGTTGGAAGTTAATACTTTTGAAGGCCACCGACATCGTCGAGCCATCGGGCCCGTAGTGCTTCTTCGGCTGGCAGCTAGCTTCATGCATCGCTGCGAAGATCTTCGCCCGCCGTTCACCCCCCTCGGCCTGCATGGCCTATTCAAAGATGGCCAAGCGGGCGACGACGTTTGGGTTGAGCTGCAGCAGCGTCACGTGGTACAGGAGAAGGACCTCCACCAGAAGCTCCGAGGAAGGCATCCCGAGCTTCGCATCAAAAAGGCTTCGAAGACCACCACCTCTCCATCTCGCGGCACTGAGATGGTCTCGGACCCTAGGATCCTCACTTTAACCTTAGACCCTAGCCATCCATAGCCGGTGTTTCTCATTGTCTTCTTGGTGCAGGTGCTCTACCCCAGAGTGAAGGTTTGGTCTGTGAACTTGCTAGAGGGCAGCCGGAGGTCCTGAGGTCCGTAAGACCGAAGGTTTCCTAGAACCTCTGCCGCTGCCGCCATCACCTGTTGCTGAACCAGCGATGAGCACATATTGAGCACCTTGGCACTAGTCCTAGCCATCGGCAAGGACGCGATGAGGCCAAAGACGATGGATGGAGGAGAAGAGAACAAAGACAGGGAGCTTGGGTGTCACGAGTGTAAAGGGCGGAAAGCTTCGTACCATCAAAACCAATTTTCCTCCCCTTTTATAAGAAGGGGGTGGCTTGCACTGTACGCCCCAGGGCAACTGTTGATATTCTTTTTAGGCGAAAACCCCATCAATGAAAGGCGGGGCCATCACCGAGGAATATCTGAATCGCGCCTCAAACCATCTACAGCGGATGGGATTCCAGGAGGTGACGTTTGTCAAAAGCGGCGGTTTGCTACCCATGACAATCCCTTGGGATTCTCGAACCAACGTTCGGGAAACTGTCACAATTAATTGAATTAATCAAAGTAAATTATAGGGGCCCACCTCTGAAGTGCTTTTGGCTGGGAGTCTAAAGTCAGCTTCCCCCCTGAATTCGAATGACATAACGGTTGTGAGTACCTTCGATTTATCTAGTTTGGAGCATGAAATTATTTCTTGCCTATACTGCCTTCCTCACTATGTAGGACATTTGGAGAGGCGTATTCGAGGGGCTACTATTGGGGGAAATACTTCAATCCACATGGTAAATAGGAGGCTTCTCTGGAAGCCTAATTTGAAGGGTAAGAGGAGCCGAAGCTTCACCCTTCCGAGACGCAGATGATCAACAAGGCTCTACTGAAGTGAGCTTTTCTGAAGGGTTGCATGCAGGAGGGTTCAACATGGCTTCATTCAAGGAGAACTCCCTGAAGGGTATCCTCCCAAAGAGGCGCCGCCAAGACGGATGGGACATCTGCTTTACCCAAGTGTTCACACGACCTTTTACCTTTTTAGCCCTACGAGGGTTAAAGAACAGTGCCTTTTATGGTGATTGTAACTAAAGGGTAGAATAGTCTTCTCATTAGGTATTCTTGCCTATAAATACCCCCTCTTTACTGAGGTATGGGTATCGAAGTCTGATATAATCAATAGATACTTCAAACTGTCCTCGGCTATTATCCTACTCTGAGGCCTAGAACTATCCGCAATCAACCATCTCACTCAATAACCCTTCGAGGTTATTCAAACCTGTTAGCGTAATCTTTTACGCCAACAAAACCTTTTCGCACCATAATGACGACAGTCTTGCTCATTCTTTAACAAGTGAGTGCTACCTGGTAGGTTGTAGTATATAATGTTGGATGTATTGAGGTTGTTAGAACCGATCTCGGATGCATGTGGTGCATTAGGAACAACACAGTTTGAACCAGAAGTTCCTCGTCTTGCAGAATATTGTCAGTTCTATTGGTCTCGCCTCAACTGCCTCCGCTCTTGCATCATACTTGCATAGCGACTCTATCACGTGCATGCCTATTGTCAAGTTGCTCTTCCACGTGGTTGCATTATTTCATCATGATCCACCGACCGACCAAGAGGGTTCTATTGAACAGAAGGAATCGATTGTTGATCTTGTGAGTCAATTGTTTGAGTTCTAACCATAGAAGAATTTGCTCTTGAACAATGTTTATGTAATCACATTAGACATAATTTATGTTATTAGTAATTGCACAACTCATATAGTAGTAGTTTATATCATTAGAGGTTTGTCCTTGAAACAATCATGCTGATGTAAGGGTACTTCGAGTAGGAATAACAAATGAAGATGGTGGCCGATATGGCACATTTTCATCGTCCGATGAACTTTCTGGTGGAGTGTGTGATGGTTGTTGAATACAAATTCTAGAAGAGTCGTGAGGTAAATTGTTGCCGCGATATCTCTTTTGTCTATGACGACCATCGATAATTATAAAAATTTGAAATAAGTACACAATTTTTCTCGTTAGTCTTAGTTTCATGTTGTAGCACAAATATATGAATAAAAAACAAATGGGATAAATTAGGCATGTAAAATAAAATAACTTTTCCCCTCTCTTCTCATTCCATTTTCTTACATGGTCGATAGCTTTCTTATCATGATATCCAACGTCCTGTCGATTGAATATATTGTTTAAGCATGTCAATGCCCGGGAATAAAGATAAATAACAAACACAAAAGCAATACAAATGATAAATACTTAGAAGCAACAAAATAAATAGTTCCTATCAGAGAAGCAAGCCATAATCACATAATGGTATTTGTGCATTAATCTATGAGTTTCTTTTTTGACATGCTTTTCATTATTTCATTATTGTTGATCTTTTTGGACAATAACACTCCATTTAAATATTTTATTTGTATATGTGTTGACCCTCATGCTCATAGTGATAAGGTTAATGTTGATCCTCATGTATTCTTAAGTAAAATGAAAAGAACAACATGCCGCATAACATCATAAGAAAAGCACAAACCTAAGCACACGCCCAAACTAAATTTTGTTATCCGCTGCCTAGTCCTTTGTAATGCGTTTTAACATCAATAGGCTGCCTAGTCACAAGAGAAGCTTTCAGAGCTTATTTATAAACGATTGCAATTTTTTGTACATATGTTCATATTGGTTTTTTTACTCACTATGCACTCAACAAAACATGCAGGTAGCATCAGAATGCTTTGAAAACTATAATATCAATTAGTAAAACATTCATTGTTGTAACGCAGATTAACCAGTCCATGAAGTTTGTTGCTATCTCTGTTACAAATTAAACGTTGCAATGTCTTGTACATACAAAACATGCACTCAACAAAAATGTGCTTTGAATACTGTAATATCCACAACTCCTTTGACAATTGATACACAAAGAAACCATGATCTCAGACCCAATTATCATAATAGAGTTACCTTGACAACCTTGATTCTCTTACAGATATAAACTACAAAGCTACTTGCAACGCTGTAAGGAAACTCAAACCAATATCCCTAAAAATGTGTTTCGTATCTGGTCTTCAGAATCAGAAATCAACACACAATAATGAGACATTGCAATCCAAGTTCACCCAAAAAAAGGTATGGGCAACATTTAAAGGAAATGTTCATGGTGAAAACGGTAAAAGAACCACATATCTACAGAAAACAGATACTGAAATACAATGCAACAAATTAAAATTGGTGTTTTAATTTTAGAAACACAACAACTAGTTTTGTAGTTGAGTTTAACTATATTTCAATGCAATGCAATGAATTAAAATTGGTGTTTTAATTTCAGAAACACAATAGATATTGCAATGTCGTAGAAATGCATGAAAGATTCTTCATAAACACGACACACTGAAAGATCCATTTGATCGAACAACAAATTAACTAAGTGAATGTGAAATTTGGTGTTTATTTTGGACATGGTATACAAATTGATCAAGCCCATTCATGCATGAAACAGTGTATTTACACATCAAGATCCATTTGATCGAACAACAAATTAACACTACTACAAAGCGACACTGTAGCGGCGGGCAAAAATGACCTATAGTGGCGGGCATCCAGTCCGCCACTGCTCTAACGCCACTGCTATCGCTGGTTAGCAGTGGCGGTCAGAGCGCCCGCCACCGCTGTGTCAACAGCAGTGGCGGGCGCACTGACCTCATCTGCCCGCCACTACTATTGATAACAGCAGTGGCGGGCAGATGAGGTCAGCTCGCCCGCCACCACTATGTCAACAGCAGTAACGGGCGCGCTGACCTCATCTGCCCGCCACTACTGTTATCAATAGCAGTGGCGGGCAGATGATGTCAGCGCGCCCGCCACCACTGTGTCAACAGCAGTAACGGGCAAGCTACCTCATCTTCCCGCCACTGCTGTGTATAAGCCATAACACAGAATGCTGTGATCCCACAAACCAAAACACAGAAATTATATGCTTCACACAGCCATCCACATACACAGCAGCAAAACATCCACATATCCACATACACAGCAGCAAAACATCCACATATCCACATACACATCCACAACAACAACACATCAACACAACAACCATCCATCTCATCAATTTTCAAAAATTTACAAAGTTTACATTCTTCCGGTTTATGTTTCACAATAACCATCCATCAACACAATAACCATTGTTTCACAAATACATGCTCATGCGGTTTATGTTTTCTTGGAAGGCCAACTCATATCTTAATTGGTTCGCCTTTTCATTCTTCCGGCCCAATCATACAAAGTTGGATGCTTGGCCACTTCACTCTCAGGATCGAAAAATACTCCAAGCTCATGAAGAATCTCATGCATCGTGAAGCGGCACATCCTTGATACGATTTCGTACATTTGTGATTTAGAGAGTTGGCTCTTCTGGGCAACGGTTGATGGACCTGACGCCTGCATACGTAAAATATAAGTACATACGCTGCAAGTTATATTAGATTAACACACAAGAAATCAACTTACTTCTTTAGTATCCTCAGATACTGTCCGCCCAAACTTTCCTAAGTTATTGCTCATGAAATCACAAGTATAGTAGCCACAATGCACGGAACCAAGAGATTGTTTGTGACACTTCAAAATAGACAAAGTTAGAACGATATATAGTTTGGCTTTATCAATTGAATTAACAAATTTAAAAATATAATATTACCGGATAGTTGGTTCTGATAAGCATTTCTTTCGGCCTCTGTGGATCATGTGGGCCACCTAACTTTTCCACATAGTATCTATATGCACTCTGAATAACATTTAATATATCTTGATATTCTTTTTTGGGTTTGTCGAGCGAGTCGAGCACATAAACCCTTGAGCTCTTTCGGTATATCAGAAGTGCAATCCAATGATCACTATCGAAAGAAGTAATATATGATTATGTTAGTTTCATAATCGATAAAACGTGATTAAGTGGATATAGTGAGTATACTTACTTAAAGTTATATGCCCCACTTATCATTTCTCTGTCCTTCCATTGATCCATGCACCGCGCAATATACAACGCGGCACAACTCCTTTTGTTCTTCTTAAGTTTGTCTTCGTCTTTATTGAACATCTTTCTTTGAAATTTTTTCTTACCCGCAGTCCAGTACTTGCTATCGTTCTGGTTTAGTGTCGGGTTCAGCGCACTTTGGCTTATTAATGACGGGTTTAAGAACCCATACAATTTAGACTCGTCACCGCGTGAATTACAACTGCATATGTTATAAAACAATAGTCAATATAAGACATTATTTATTTTTGCTTTGTATTGACAAAGTATAAAGTACTTACATGCTCCAGAGCATCATGCTTGTGATGTCGGTTCGCTTCAGACGAAACATCCGATGGAAGTCGTCGAAAAATAGTGCAAGCTTAAACTCTGGGCAGTTGAATATTTCTTGTGGAACCTTCAGTTCTATTTGTGTTACTCCTAACGAAGACGCTTCGAGGTACCAGTCATGAAATGTTTTCATCATCCAAGGCATACCATAAAGTACTCCTTGGGGTAATAATGGTTTGCCTGGTTCGTATTTGATATAATCCTCGTCTCTGTAGGTCCTCTTATCAACAGAAAGTGAGCCCGCATGCTTTTGTACTGGAGCCTTTATGGGAGCCGCTTCAGGCATAGAACGTGTTTGCCCCATAGTAGTAAAAAATTTATGCATCTCAGATTTCAGCGCAGAACACTGCCCAGCTTGAACAGTTATCTTGTGGATTGCTGGCTTTGGGCATGCATCTTGTTTTTCAGGCTCGGCAGCAACTAGCACTAGCACTTTTGTTATGGGCTTGGCCACTGGCACTTGAGGATCAGCCGGAACTGGCACTTGAGGCTCAGCCGGAACTGGCACTTGAGGCTCAGCCGGAACTAGCACTGGCATTTGATCTGGCTCTGGCACATTTGTGTTGGGCTCATTAGTGGGCTCAAGCACTGGCACTGGCTTTGTCACTTGAGGATCAGAAGTCACTTTCGATTCTATCACTTTTGCCACTTTATCGGGCACTGGCTCTTCCTCTGCCTTTTCCTCTATTTCACGCTCATCAACAGGTGATAAAGATCCTATATTTTGCACATCCTGAGATGAAAGATATGTGGGGGATTGTGATGAGACAATAGGTGATTTACTCTGAGAACTTGTCTGCAGTAATTTGATATCTCGGCTCGCCCATAGGACAAAGTAATTTAGAGCATCTCCGATTGTCTCAATCCCCTCATCAGGCATTGGAAGATCCAAGGGGTCATTAATAAATCTGTCGTTGGTGATCTCATTGACCTGAACCTTGGTATAGTCAGCAGGAATAGGCCGATTGTGAAATAAATCCCCAGGCATAGCAATGCCTCGTGCAGCCTCTTGGGAATGCCCTTTGCGCCCTATCGGTACATGCAGGCTGCATGGTGTGTCCTCTTTAATATAATTTACAGGAAATTTGTCTTGTACTGAGCCAACACTGCTTGGTACGTCGAGTCGTACCTCTAGCACAATTATTTGTCCCGCTGCAGCCTGCATTATGTTTGGATTCTCGTTAATAAATTCAAAAAAGTGTTGCTCCCACTCTGCACGGCACTCTGCGGCGTCGTCTGTGCATGCTTGACGCTTCTTGTATGTGGCACCCTCATGTTTCTTGAAAGTATTTTTCCAGGGTGCTATAGAAGAGACACCTCGGGTGCGCCCTCGATGTTCCTCGTTTCCGAGAGCAGATGTAAGCTGGTCATTACATCCCTCGGGCTTGAACTTTCCAGTCTTCTCCAACTCAGCGATTTCCTGTGCTTTTTGGAATACTTCACTAGTCCGTGAGTCGGAGAGCATATATTGGCCCTCGGGTGTTTTTTTAGCTCGACCTAGGAGCCATCTCTTAGTGCGCTGATCAACACCTGAAAATTGTTCAGGTAACCCAGTCGCACGGTCCTCCTCCTCCTTTCTACTCCACTCATCCTCCTTGGCCTTATATCCACCTGGCCCAAGTTTATGTGGGAACTTATTCTTCTTATTAAGTTCTTTGAACATGATGCTATCTTGTTTGGCTTCTTCCGAGCAATGCTGCTGTTGGGGGAAAATATCTCATCTTCGGGGTTATTGCCGCAACAGCATGAAAGCAGATAGTGGATTCGAAGTATTCCAGACGTCCATCTTCGAAGATACCCTGAGTCAAGTTCGAAGTACGAAGATAGGCACTGGTTCGGAGTACATCTTCGAACTAAGGCTCTTCAAGATCTTTATTGCCAGCTAAGATGGAAGATTTATCTTTTATATTATTAGATTAGTCTTTTACCATTTTAGCCCTATCAAGGGTACCGAATAGTTTCCACTATGTCGGTTGTAATAGAGGGGTAAATAGGTCTTTTCCTTAATATTTGGGCCTATAAATACCCCCCATTTCACCCTGTAATAGGGACCGAATACAAGTTATTCAATACACACATTCGAACTATTCTAAGTTATTATCCTTTCGGAGGCTTAGAACAGTTCACTTCGCAAACACTTCATTTGTTAGTTTCTAATCTACAGAAACCTGTTACTGTAATCTTTTACGCCAACAGTTGGTGCCGTCCGTGGGGAACCTAGTCCGAAAAACTTCGTTCTCTACCAACTTCTTACATCATGCCTCCTAAGCGGAGCGCACCCCGCAATCCCGTTCGGAGGTCTTCTCGGATCTCCGGAGAGATACCATTTGATACGGTTGAAGTCGGAGGGCCTTCGACATTCCCTCCGCAAACTCCAGAAGGGGCTTCCATCCCTCGAACATACGAAGCTTCTCCGCCAACCCCTTCTATACTTCGACCACCCAGAGTTCCTCCTCCACCTTCCATCACAATTCGAACTGACCCTACTAGCTCTCAAGACCCGGAAGATCCTTCCGGAGGAGATGAAGCCAATCTTGGAGATATGGCCACTCAAATGGCCAACCTTCAAGCTGAAGTAGCAAGGTGGCGACAAGAAGCTGCGATCAGGCTTCGCTCTCAAGCCATCCCAACTATCCCAGAAGTGCCCGAAGACGATGAACCCGATTATCCCGAAGCTCCGGAGAACGCCTCCTTCGACAATGAATCTCCGCTGCATCCTGAGCTGCAGAAAGTTCGCTTTGATCCAAAGTTCAAAACTTCGAAGCTCTGTAAGTATGCCGGAGATGAAGATCCCGGAGAGTTCGTTCGTTCTTATGCCCTATCAATTGAAGCTAGCGGAGGAGTTCGAGACACCATGGCGAAGTGCTTCCCCTTAGCTCTTCAAGGAGTGGCATTAAGGTGGTTCTGGTCTTTGAAGCCAGGATCAATTAATTCATGGGGGCAGCTGAAAAAGAAGTTTATAAGCAATTTTCAAGGCACCTTCGTGCCTCCCATGTCAACAGGAAGCCTTTTCCAGGTGAAACAGCTCCCCGGAGAGACATTGAGGCAATATTTCAAGTGCTTCGCTCATACGAAGTCGCAGATCCGGGGGTTGTCTGCATCTTCGGTAGTTGATGCAGCTCGGGAAGGCGTCACCCATCAAGGCCTTTTGGATAAGCTTCATCGGAAAAGCATCTCCTCGGTCTCTCAGTTGATGTCATACTTTGAGGAGTATGCGAGGTCGGAAGAGGGTTGGCTCCGAAGAACTACCGCTACTTCATCCATATTGCAAGAAGTTAAAGTAGAAGTAAAAACTTCGGCACAGCCGCAAGAACCAGTCTTCGAAGTTCAACATGATCGGAGAAGAGGGCAAAAGCACCCTCGTTCTGAAGTCATGAATATTGCACCCCCATAGAAGTTTACACAGAGAGCTCCACAGTCTTCGGGGAACAAGGCCAACGGCTGGAGGCCGCCAGGGAAAATGGCTGGCAAAGGCCAGACCCTTTTCTGCTGCATCCATGGAGAAAATCGAAGCCATGCAACTGATACTTGCAAGGCTATACTTACCCTAAGGGGAGAGTATCTAGAAAGAACTTCGGGTCGAGGTACTACCGACCGAGTTCCAGCTGCAACGCGCCCAGAGCCGGTCCAGGCTGTGGCGCGGATAGAAAACTTTGATGCTGCAAGACACCCTCCAGTGGCCAATGTTATGCCACCTCCGAAGCAAGAGGAAGGCCAAGACCGAGGGAAAAGAGTAGTCCTCCCCATCTCCAGAGGAGGTACCCTCGGAAGCATGTCAAAGAGACAGCGAAGAGACTACGTCAGAGAAGTAGGCCATATTGGGACTTCGTCGTCTGCAGCCGCAATGCCGGAGTGGTCTCATGTGCCGATATCCTTTTCTGCGGAGGATGCAGCTGGTATTAAGTTCCCGCATGCAGATCCACTTGTTATCACTGCTGATATTGCAGGCACTGAAGTTCGAAGGGTGTTGGTTGACGGAGGTAGTTCGGCAGACATCATTTTTGTTCAAGCCTTCGATCAATTGTGCATCTCCAGAAAGCATCTCCTTCCAGCGGCTCGTCCTTTGCAAGGCTTCGCAGGACCTCCGCTTGATGCACTTGGCCAAATAGGCCTGGAAGTTACCTTCGGAGAAGGTTTGTTGGCCCGAACTGAAGAAGTGATCTTCGATGTCGTAGATGCCCCGTATGCTTACAACGTCATCTTCGGAAGAGGCATGCTAAACCAGTTCGGAGCTGTGGTGCATCACAATTATTTGTGCATGAAGATGCCCACACAAGCAGGAGTCCGTACTGTCTTCGGAGATCAAGCTATCGCTCGGAGAGCGGAATATGGTCATGGTCCCCCTTGATCCAAGACAAGTAAACAATGTACAGGATAATGAAGAAATTTTTTCAGCCCCTTCCGAAGCTTCAAAGAAATCTTTTCCGAGACCAAGTCCTGAAGGAGAGATTGCAGCGAAGGTCATTGTTAAAGATGGTAAAGAGTATACATTTCAATTTGGTAAAGATTTACCTCCAGAAGTTGCAACCTCTTTGGAAAAGGTGGTGGAAGAGAATTTGGATGTCTTCGCTTGGTCTGACGAAGATATCACCGGAGTCGATCGGGATATCATTGAACACAGCTTACTTGTAAACCCGAAGGCCCGGCCTGTCCGGCAAGGACTTCGGAAAATGTCTGCAGAAAGAGCTGCTCTAGCGAAGGACGAAGTTGAGAAATTGTTGAAGGCTGGGATTATCAGAGAAGTGGCTCACACAGAATGGTTAGCCAACCCAGTCTTCATCAGAAAGAAGTCTTCCGGGAAGTGGCGCATGTGCATTGATTTCACATCCTTGAATAAAGCATGCCCACGTGATCCCTACCCCATGCCCCGAATTGATCAATTGGTTGACTCCACCGCAGGTTCGGAGTTATTAAGCTTCCTTGACGCGTATTCTGGTTATCATCAAATATGGTTGAAGCGCGAAGATGAGATCAAGACAAGCTTCGTAACTCCTTCGGGAGTCTTCTGTTATGTAAGAATGCCCTTCGGCTTAAGAAATGTCGGGGCTACTTTTTCGAGGTTAGTTGCTAAGGCTATAGGTCATCAATTAGGTTGCAATGTGGAGGCCTATATGGATGATATTTGTAATAAAGAGTGCTTTAAAGCACCAACATAGCCTAGACTTAGCAGAAACATTCAATAGCCTTCGGGCATGTGGGATCCGTCTTAACCCCGAAAAATGTATCTTCGGAGCCAAGGCTGGAAAATTGTTAGGGTATTTAGTTTCAAGCAGGGGGATTGAAGCTAGCCCTACTCAAATAACTGCGCTACAGAAGATGGCTCCTCCGGAAAATTTAAAGCAAGTGCAAAAGCTGACTGGGCGTCTGGCAGCACTTAGCAGGTTTTTATCAAGGTCTGCGGAGAGAAGCTTGCCTATATTTAAAGCATTGAAGGGGTCCGAAGATTTTGCATGGACACCGGAGTGTCAGAAAAGCTTCGAAGATATTAAAGAGTATCTCAGTAATCTTGCTACACTCACGGTGCCCACTACAGACGAAACCCTACTCCTTTACCTTGAAGCTACAGGTTCTGCTGTCAGTGCAGTCCTTATCAGAGAAGTGGATTTCAATGGGAAGTTGGTCCAAAATCCTGTTTATTTCGTATCCGAAGCATTATCAGGAGCGAAGACAAGATACTCCGAACTTGAGAAGTTCATTTATGCTCTGATAATGGTTTCGAGGAAATTAAGACATTATTTTTTGGCACACAATGTAATTGTACCAACTTCGTATCCTTTAGGAGATATGCTTTGAAATAAGGATTCCACTGGAAGGATTGGGAAGTGGGCAGTTGAGCTAGCACCCTTCGGCATATCTTTCCTCGCAAGGACAGCAATCAAATCACAAGTCTTAGCAGATTTTGTAGCAGAATGGACTCCGCCTGCAAATTTGGTTCCGGAGAAGTCAAGTGACGGAGTTTGGACTGTTTATTCCGATGGGGCTTTCCAAGCATCCGGAGCAGGCATTGGAGCAGTATTAATTTCACCTTCGGGGCAAAGAGCAATGTACTCCGCAAGACTCAACTTTAAGTCTACCAATAATATAGCTGAGTATGAAGGAATTTTATTGGGACTCCGAAAAGCACGTGCTCTAGGGGCTACAAGAATTATTATAAAGACAGATTCTCAGATAGTAGCAGGGCACGTAGATAAAAGTTTCCAAGTTCGGCATCCACAGCTTGCAAAGTACTTAGAAGAAATCCGTAAAATCGAAGCACACTACAAGGGTATTTCCATTCGGAGTATACCAAGAGCAGAAAATGTGCAAGCGGACATCTTAGCAAAAGCTGCAGCCGGAGCTGTGGATATGCCAGAAGAAGCTTTCTATGAGGAGCTCAGTATACCTTCGGTGCCACAAATTCCCTCTGCAGAGATTCTTTGCATTCCTAATGCAGATTGGAAAAATTCAATCATGGAACTTTTACAAGGAGGAACAAATTTGCCCGAAGAGCCACAGCTGTCAAGATTAAAGCTTAGAGCTAGAAATTATCAAATAATCAATGGTATTTTATACAAGGCCGGAGTATGTTCCCCTCTACTCCGATGTATATCTCAAGCCGAAGGTCAAGAAATTCTTCGAGAAATTCATGAAAGCCTTTGTGGTAGCCATTTAGCCCCGCGAGCTTTGGCAGGAAAAACACTTTGCTAGGGGCTTTACTGGCCTACAATAACAGCTGATGCGGAGAGCTTAGTCCGCACTTGTCAAGGATGCCAGTGGATGGGTCGACGAAGTCATCGCCCACCAACAACTCTTCAAGTCATTGCTCCGGTATGGCCTATGGCCAGATGGGGTATGGATTTAATTGGACCCTTTCCAGTAGCCAAGGGAAATCTGAAGTTCGCAGTGGTAGCTATTGAATATTTTTCTAAATGGGTGGAAGCAGAGCCCTTGACAGCTATCACTTCGAACAATGTACAGAAATTCTTCTGGAAGAATATCATTTGCCGGTTCGGAGTGCCTAGACAACTCACAGTTGATAATGGAACACAGTTCGATGCAGAACCCTTCAGGAAGTTTTGCGAAGATCTAGGCATTCAATTATGTTTTGCTGCAGTAAGACATCCTCAGTCTAATGGAGCCGTAGAGCGAGCCAATGGAAATATTTTGTCAGGGCTAAATCAAAGGATAGTAGGACTAGCAAAGGGACTGTGGACCGAAGAGCTTCTGAAGATTTTGTGGTCCATTCGGACTACGCAAACAAGGTCCACAGGTTTTACTCCATTCAGACTACTATTCGGAGATGAAGCTATGACTCCGACGGAGCTCAAAGGAGGATCATTTCGCAGCACCGAACCGGAGATTGAAGAAGAAAGACAAGCTTCGCTAGATTTATCAGAAGAAACAAGACTTCGAGCTGTGGCAAATTTATCAAAGTATCATCAGCAAACGAAGGCTTGGTTTGACCCGAAGGTTAAGCTCAATGAACTAAGACCGGGTCATCTTGTTCTACGAAGCATTATAGCGCCAGGGAAGTTAGGAAACAAATGGGAAGGTCCATACCTAATTGTTCGTTCAGGACGCCCTGGCTCTTTCAAATTAGCTAATTTAGAAGGTGAAGAGTTAGCACATACTTGGCATGCGGAGCACCTAAAGCGATACTTCGCATAAGGACTCCTTGTAACTCACTTATAATCATCTTTCAAATTAATAAAGCATATGATCCTGATAGTGCCTTCCCCTCATAGACTTCCAGCTTCCAAGTGGACGCACTGGAACCGCGGGGTCGACCGAGAGGGAAGTGTCATGAAGCTAGGTTGTATTTTCGGACTTCAAACCATTGGTTCGAAGCTTCCAACGTGGGGGCTGACATAATCCGGAGTCCAAGCCACCGGCTTGTAGGCATCCGTAAAAGAGCCCAAAACCACATCATACGGAGTCCAAGCCATTGGCTGGTAGACTTCCGTAAAAAGAGCCGAAGGTGGCCAAAACATGCGGAGTCCAAGCCATTGGCTGGTAGACTTCCGTAAAAAGAGCCGAAGGTGGCCAAAACATGCGGAGTCCAAGCCATTGGCTGGTAGACTTCCGCAAAAAGAGCCGAAGGTGGCCAAAATATACAGAGTCCAAGCCATTGGCTGGTAGACATCCGTAAAAAGAGTCCAAAGAGACCATTGCAAACTCCGAACCATTGGTTTGACAGAGATCGCAAAAAAGAGCCGAAGGTGGCTAAAGAAAAACATAGTTCGAGCCATGAGCTTCGAATGTCTGTTAACACAGTCCAAAGTGACAAATTATCTAAGATACTAAGGTATCTTGAAAGTTATCTCAAATGATTTCTTTCAAAAAACAAAGGTACTAAGTTGCCATTCTTTAGACTACAAATAGTCGAAGACATTTTATAAGATTTTAAAAGATCTTTAAATTGCAGAGGGGCTCTGAACCCCCAAAAAATTGTACTCCGAAGTTTTTTCTTTGCGCATAACTATCTTTGAATACAGTTCGAAGTTGCTTATACCCAAAGAGGTGCTAGTAAATATGGAGACAATTTTAAATCGGTATTCATTATTCAAACGAATGTGTTTACAGATTACATCATGAAAAATTGGTATCTATACCAAGAAGGAATCGAAGACCTCTTCGGTCCCTAGAGCTAGGGGTGGAACGACTAGTTCCAGCGCCGGGAGTTCTAATAACTTTGCGTTTAACTCTCTTGCCCTCCTTCGAAGTTCTAAAATCCTTCTGTTCTTGTTGAAGCTCGGCCCAAGTTCGAAGCCGTTCGGGGCTCCTTTCCCAGCTTCCAAGTTCTTCAGGTTTTTTATTTTGAGCTTCATCTTCGTCTTTAGACCATATAACGTCTTCAGAAGACGAAGTGTTTAAGTTAACCTCTTTTTCTTCCTCTTTAATATAAGATAGTATATCTTTGATTACTTCGGGCGCAATTACACCGGAGTCATCTCGAGGAATTACAAATCGAGGACGTTTATAAGCTTTTAGAAGATCGAAGGTGGTCCATGATAAATGTTTATAAGCATAAAGCTTTACATGGCCAAAAATCCTAAGGTATTTCTAAACCTGCGGGTTCGGAGGAGGCTGACTGCTCGAAGCTTGGGTCCGAACTTGCTTCTGGCGTTGGCCTTCGTCGATCCAAGCCTTGATCGTGGAACGACCTTCGGCTCTCCATGAAGTTTGGAAGGCTCGCCAGGCAGCAGCCACACCTTCGGAAGGTGTCAGAAGTCGCTCGTCATCGAAGGTGATTGGGCCCCCTCCTGCGTCCGGAGTTATCGATCGGCCCAGATCTTCGTAGTAATGAAGTAGGCCGACAGCAGACACTTGTCCAGAGAGTTCTCCGTATCTAATGCCTGCTGTCTTCATTTGCTTCACCACTCCTTGGATCCTTTTTAACCGACTCAGAAGAGTGATGTTATCGTCAGAAGGAAGTATCCCAGTAGTTCCGAAGTACTCCAGGACATCTAACAACTGATTCATAACTTCCACAGCCACCTTCTCAGACTTTAGCTTGTCTTCGTTCAACGCATCCTTCGTCGAAGTGACTTCGCTCAAAACCCCAGAAAGTCTAGCATTTTCAGTGGTCAAAATATTCTTTTGGTTTAACAGCTGGCTAGCTTCCTCTTGGAGTCTGACGAGCTCGGACCCCGCAGTAGCGTGCTCCGCCCGCAGCTTTTCAACTTCTGCTCGAAGCACAATTCTTTCTACTTCGAGCTCTTTATTAGCAGCCTCCAAACCTTGTCTGGCCCTTCGTTCTGTTGACACTATATTGTCCATTTGAGCCACTCGACTTTCGGAGATGTTAAGATTCCTTTGAAGGCCATTATTTTCCTCCCGAAGACGAGCGATCTCTTCGTCATTGCATATATTTGCAGCTCGGGCCAAGACAATTTGCTGCAAAAATAAAAACTAAAGTAAATATATATTCGTAGATGAATTTTATGTTATTTCGCAGGTGCTTCGTACCTGGTAGGCTGCACGTTCTATAGCAGCATTAAGCTCCGTCCTATCCGCCTTGCTCAAAATGGCCACTAAGTTGGTCTCCCCAATGTCACGGCTAGCTCGATCCAAAGGTTCGAGCAAAGTCCGAAGACAAGTTGTTTGCCCTAAGAAAGGAGCTAGCAAGGGGAGCATACTTATTGCCTGTTGGTCATCTTCGTCCAGCGAAGGACCGGAGTTTTGGCCTGTGGTCTTCGGAGCCACTAGAGACTGGCCCTCCCCGGAAGATTGGCTCTCGTCTGTTGAATCAGACGGAGTTGATCCGGAACTCGCAGCAGGGAAGGGCTCTATATGTCTTTTGCCTCTTCCAGGTCCCATTTGAGTAACTCTCTGGGCTGGCTCCGAAGTCGTCGAAGGTCCAGGAATTATTTCCTCTTGGCGGACCTCTTCCATAGGAGTGGACTCTGTAAAAAAAGAGTATTATACATTGTATAAATATACAAAATAAACATGAAAGAGTTATTCGAAGTCTACCTTCGACGTTTTGCAGAGGAGTCATCATCGGACTGTTCGGTGGATCGAAGGCTAGATCTTCATCCGAATCAGCCGTTAAGTCTTCGACTGCAGGAGCATCGTCCTGGGCAGTCCTTGTTGCTTCTTCGGGAATCGAATCCATAGTGACTTCGACCCCACTTTCATTCACAGGAACTTCATCCTGAGAAATATCTTCTTGAACTGCCGAAGTCCTTGGTTGCTCAGGATTATCTTGGGACTCCGGCACGTTCGCAGGCACTTCGGCTTGTGCGGTCCTTTGAGTTTCATCTTCTTCTATTAGACGCACAAGCAATCTCCCTTCATCCTCTTGGGAGTCAAAAACTGAAGCCCTTGAGCTCGAAGGTGCAGGATTAGAAGGTGTAAGATTTTTTGGCTTCCGAGCCACCTTCTTCACCGGAGTCTTTGCAGAGCTCGAAGCCCCAGCTTCGGCTTTCCTCTTCTTGGGTCCTTTCTCCGAAGGCACCCAATCCATCAGATGGGGCGGAGTGATTTCCAACATTCCCCATACTCTGTTAAATCTCTCCCAACTCCCGACCAACTTGATTCTCCATTCTTTTTCAGTCGGAGTTGGAGCGCCCAAAATCTTCTCCGAAGCCCTTACAATTTGTTTCGAAGTAACAGGGCCGAAGAAGCTAAAAAATAAATCAAGTTAGTTTTTCTTCGAATGAATGTGCATAATACATGTTGTCTTCGAAGTTACCTGCAGGGCTCGAAGTCAAGGTGATCTTTCGGAGACCGCCTTATGAATCCTCTTCGAAGATGATAGGCCAGTTGGCCATCAGTGGAGAAATTTGTAACCCAAGGAACTCTTCGGCTAAGTCTCGCATGCTCAACCTTCGGCTGATCCTCTGAAGTAGGCTGAGACGAGCTTTGAGCTGACCTTGGCCGGGATGCACTAAGGCTTCCTTCCGGAATTGAATCTCTTTCAAAGGTCCGGCCAGAGGATTGCTCGCCCCAACTTCGGCATAGAACCACCTCATAACCCAGTCAGTGTACCATCTTGCATTGATGGCCTTAGCAGGGAATTGAAGGGCATATTCATCCCGAAGCCTAAAATTGATACTTCTGAAGGCTACCACTACTTTTTAACCTCCGGGACCTACGAAGGTTTTTGGCTGGCATGAGGCTCTATGTAGCGCAGCGAAGATTTCTGCCCTCCCCTCACAGCCTTCGGCTCTCAATGCCCATTCGAAGATAGCCAGTCGAGCTACTGCGTTCGGAGACAGTTGAGGAAGGGTGACGTGGAATAAGTCAAGTACCTCCGCCAAGAAGTCCACTGCGAGGAGGCCCAAACCGGCTTCGAAGAAGGCTTCGAAGACAACCACTTCTCCGGGCCTTGGCGACGGAATGAGTTCTTTTCCGGGCTTGCGGATCATAACTCCAGTGCTAATCTTCCCTTCTACTGTGATTGCCAATGATTCCCTCTTGCAGGTAGAAGATCCCAGTTGGAAGGACTGGTCCAGGTACTTCGTTGATGGTGGGCAGAGACTTTGATCATCGACATTTTGGGGATTTCTCCCTCCTGCCGCCATGGATGTTGCTGCAGATGCTGGAGGCGCTGTCACCAATGTCGCAACCACTGCTGCCGCAGCCGCTTGCTGCCGAGCCAAGGCCGACGGGGCTCCAGAACCCTTGGTCTTCACCATTGCAGTCGCTAGGTTGCTTTGGGGGAAATGGAGGCTAGGGCTCAAAGAACTCAAAGGGCTCAGAAGGTGTTTGATTGCGAGAGAGCAGTGAAAAGGTAATCGGGTAAGTTCTAGGCCATCTATTTATAGCCTAAACTTTACATTTTTACCGTTAGCCCATGCCGTTTCACATTCCTGCCCGTTACTTTTCTCCGAAATTAACGCTTTCTATAGTTTCCGTTAGGACCAGAAGGCTAACGGTTATTTCCTATAAGTCTAAAAGACTTTTACACTTCCTGAGTCAGTTCTAAGATAGTTCGAAAGTAATTATCTTAAGACTGATTTGGAGTTTATATCTTCGTATATTTCGGAGATGAATTGAAATCTAATAACCCCTATGTCTGGTTATTTTTTCCTTCCGTATACTACTCTCCTAACATTACAGGTTAAACGGAGAAGCGTATTCGAGGGGCTACTGTTGGGGGAAAATATCTCATCTTCGGGGTTATTGCCGCAACAGCATGAAAGCAGATAGTGGATTCGAAGTATTCCAGACGTCCATCTTCGAAGATACCCTGAGTCAAGTTCGAAGTACGAAGATAGGCACTGGTTCGGAGTACATCTTCGAACTAAGGCTCTTCAAGATCTTTATTGCCAGCTAAGATGGAAGATTTATCTTTTATATTATTAGATTAGTCTTTTACCATTTTAGCCCTATCAAGGGTACCGAATAGTTTCCACTATGTCGGTTGTAATAGAGGGGTAAATAGGTCTTTTCCTTAATATTTGGGCCTATAAATACCCCCCATTTCACCCTGTAATAGGGACCGAATACAAGTTATTCAATACACACATTCGAACTATTCTAAGTTATTATCCTTTCGGAGGCTTAGAACAGTTCACTTCGCAAACACTTTGTTTGTTAGTTTCTAATCTACAGAAACCTGTTACTGTAATCTTTTACGCCAACAGCTGCATTTTGAATTCGTTCCATTCATTTGGCGTTATAAAGCCGTAGTCGTTGAGTGGCGACTCATCTTTCTGATGGTATTGTGTGTTCAGTTTAGTCCTAAATGTCCGGAGAGCCTTCCCGATAGTCTTCAATGTGGCAGCTTTAGCGTCTTCTAAGCGGTCTTCCGGGAATTTATAATGCGCTTTTATATGCTGCCACAATTCGTTCTTTGTAGCTTTAGGGACAGTCTTCCAATTTTTTCAAACTATCTTACATCGCTCCCTGGCGAGACATCCACAGTCGTTACGCCACTTCGCTGTGATTTCTTTTGGCTTCTTTGGAGCCCCATCAACATGCACTTCTTCAACCTCATAGATAGCTGTATGTAGCTTGTTCTTCTCCCGTTTCCCTCTCCTCTTCGCATTTGCAGACGATGTTGTGGCAGCGGGCTCAACATCTGTTCGCTCAGCTGACTCAATAGCTGGGACAATAGTTGTTCTTTTCTCGACTTGGAATAATCGACGCTTGCTTCCTCGCTTTGGACGATCCTACGATGATAGACAATGTGAGCTTAGGAATGTAATCCTCGGTTAGAAGCTGCTCTGACTTGTTACTAACGTAATAATTACCTCCGCTTGAGCTTCAGGAATGTAATCCTCATCGGCGTCTTCTCTCGTTCTCTTCTTCCTTGGCTCCATTGGATGTTCATTCTCCGGAGAGTGGTACGAAGATTCGCTATCGAAGGATCCTTCAGATGAACCCTCTTTATTTGTTTTTGCGGGAGACTCGTAGATGAGCTCCTCGATGGAACGTCCTTCTTCCGCCATAGATAAACTATTCATATTAAGAGGCTAATGTATCAGAATTTTGGTTATGCAAAAAAGGTCTGATGTCATATTAATCCTAAAGTTAGGATGTTGTGTTGTTCTCTCTCTCTAGTGTTGTTGAGGCCTCAGCATATTTTGTGTTGTTTTTCAAAATGTTCATGGCTGCCATGGAACCATGTGCACATCCATTCCCTGTCAGCAACACGAGAAAGAAGAAGTTGTTGACAGGAATGGATGTGTCACATGGTTTGATGACATACATGAGATAACTCAATAACAATTTGCATCATAGGCCCCTAAAAGGAATTGTGGAATCTAATGTTGGCCTTCAGCCGGATGAACTTAAGGATTAGTATATAGTAGCCTTAGAAATAATAGCAGTAGTAAACTGATCACAGTGTTGTTTAGGCCTCAGCATATTTTGTGTAGCTTTTCAAAATGTTCATGGCTGCCATGGAACCATGAGCACATCCATTCCCTGTCAGCAACACGAGAAATAAGAAATTGTTGACAAGAATGGATGTGTCACACGGCTTGATGACATACATGAGATTACTCAATAACAATTTGCATCATAGGCCTCTAAAAGGAATTGCAGAATCTAATGTTGGCCTTCAGCCGGATGCATGAACTTGAGAATTAGTATATAGTAGCCTTAGAAATAATAGCAGTAGTAAACTGATCACAGTGTTGTTTAGGCCTCAGCATATTTTGTGTTGCTTTTCAAATATGTTCATGGCTAGCATGGAACTGTGAGTACATCCATTCCCTGTCAGCAACACGAGAAAGAAGAAGTTGTTGATAGGAATGGATGTGTCCCACGGCTTGATGACATACATGAGATAACTCAATAACAATTTGCATCATAGGCCTCTAAAAGGAATTGCAGAATCTAATGTTGGTTTTCAGCCGAATGAACTTGAGGATTAGTATATAGTAGCCTTAGAAGTAATAACAGTAGTAAACTGATCACAGTGTTGTTGAGGCCTCAGCATATTTTGTGTTGTTTTTCAAAATGTTCATGGCTGCCATGGAACCGTGTGCACATCCATTCCCTGTCAGCAACACGGGAAAGAAGAAGCTGTTGATGGGAATGGACGTGTCACACGGCTTGATGACATACATGAGATAACTCAATAACAATTTGCATCATAGGCCTCTAAAAGGAATTGCACAATCTAATGTTGAGGATTAGTATAGTAGCCTTAGAAGTAATAACAGTAGTAAACTGATCACAGTGTTATTGAGGCCTCAGCATATTTTGTTGCCATGGAACATTAGAGGGAAAAACAACACAAAATATGTTGAGGTCTTAACAACACTAAAGAGAGAGAACAACGCAATCTCCTAACTTGAGAATTAATATAGTGGCTTCGGAAGTAATAGCTGACTACTGTAGCCAAGAAGAGTTTTCATACATTTCCCACCTTTGACACTGTGATCAGTTTACTACTGTAGCCTCAGAAGTAATAGCAGTAGTAAACTGATCACAGTGTCAAAGGTGGGAAATGTATGAAAACTCTTCTTGGCTACAATAGTCAGCTATTACTTCTAAAGCTACTATATTAATCCTCAAGTTAGGAGATTGTGTTGTTCTCTCTCTCTTGTGTAGTTGAGGCCTCAACATATTTTGTGTTGTTTTTCAAATATGTTCATGGCTGCCATGGAACCGTGAGCACATCCATTCCCTGTCAGCAACACGAGAAAGAAGAAGTTGTTGATAGGAATGGATGTGTCGCACGGCTTGATGACATACATGAGATAACTCAATTACTATTTGCATCATAGGCCTCTAAAAGTTGTTCTAAAAAAGTGGTAATGTGGTATGCAATATTTCTCATGGCATAACTTAGATATAGAAGACTTCACTCAAGAACTAGAGGGGGGGTGGATAGGCGCCTCGACAAAATTCTTTTGAATTAGATGGCCCTTTCAAAACACCCAACGCTCCTCCAAACTTAATCACAGATTTAGCTCCAATGAGTCAAATTAAAAACTATATCACAAACTTGCTATTTAATCTTTATGTCTGATCAAGAAATCAGAATTTAAACAAACTTATGTGTTTAGCACCATACAAATAAAAATGTAATCATGGTTGTCACGGCGCCCTGGCGAAACCAGTCGCCAGGGGGCCGACTGGACGCCTAGGCGCTTAAGCGGGCGCCTAGGCGTCGCCTAGGCGACTAATTAAATTCAGCAAACAGAGGTAAGCACTTTGCTCCGAGGGTGGCGGTGACGGGTTCCGAGGGTGGCGGCGCGGGCTCTAGGACGGGGATGGCGGCGTGCGTCGGGGACGGGTTCCGAGGGTGGCGGCGCGGGCTCCCGGACAGGGATGGCGGTGTGCGACGGCTCCGAGGCGGTGGTGAGGGGTCCGGGTACAACGACGCGGGCTCCAGTGACGGGCTTCGGGGATGACAACGACAACGGCGGCGCGGGCTCTGGAAGTGGCAGCAACTGGCGGGAGAAGATTAGGGCTTAGGGTTTTCAGACGGCGGGAGTGAAAAATTTATATAGGCGAATTAGTAGTGGCGGGCACACGCTGATGTCAGCATGCCCGCCACTGATATTTATCGTAGTAGTGGCGGGCAAAGACATAGTAGTGGCTGGCCGCTGACGTCACCGACCGCCACTACTAGGGTTTAGTCTGGGCGGGTGGAAAAAAGTATAGTAGTGGCGGGCATACGCTCACGTCATCATGCCCGCCACTACTAATCCGCCGCTGGTGGGGTTATCTAGCATACGTTGCCACTCATGTCGAGAAACACATTGTAGCGCAGTGGTGAGGGGGTTGCTTTGGTGCCATGCGGTTCGAGGTTCGAACCTTGCTGCCTGCAGGCGATTTGAGGTTCGAACCTTGCTGCTAGCATCCAAACATTTTTTTTACATTTCTATTCTAATTTTCATGACTTTTTTATTCATGTTTAAATTCTAGTTTGAACTTGATTTTTTTAACAATAAAAATAAATCATAACTTATCAAATTTAAAAAATTGGTATTATTCTGCCTCACTTTACTTTTTCTCCCTTAGTTTACTGTTTTTATTTCATTAAGTGTGTTTTTATGATCAAAGTCAAAATAAGTTCAATTTGAACTACAAGACATGAAATAATTCACCAAAATTTATAGAAAAACCATATTCATGTTTTGACTCTATAATTAGTTATTATTATCCAGTAAATTTAAAATCATCATAAAAAATGTAGGTTTCCACAACACTCGATCGATAACTTGTATTTTTATAGTTTTTTAATCCTCAAAAAATAAAATAAAGTCTAAAAAGATGAGACTTGTCATGTTGTTATGATATGATTGATCCATAGATGTTGTCATAAAAAATAAAATTGTTTCGAGAAAATAATCACGTAGGGCGTTAAGAAACCTAAGATTCTGCGGGGATGAATTAGGGTTTAGAGATGAAATGACCTAGGTTTGAAAGCAAAACCTATAGTTGATTCTTCCTTTGAACATGAAACTTTTTGTACAATAAAAATACAACACCTATAGCATCCAAATATTTTTTTTACATTTTTATTCTAATTTTCATGACTTTTTTATTCATGTTTAAATTCTAGTTTGAACTTGATTTTTTTAACAATAAAAATACATCATAACTTATCAAATTTAAAAAATTGGTATTATTCTGCCTCACTTTACTTTTTCTCCATTAGTTTACTGTTTTTATTTCATTACTAGAAATAATTTGAACTACAAGACATGAAATAATTCACCAAAATTTATAGAAAAACCATATTCATGTTTTGACTCTGTAATTAGTTATTATTATCAAGTAAATTTAAAATCATCATAAAAAATGTAGGTTTCCACAACACTCGATCGACAACTTGTAGTTATTTCTTCCTTTGAAAGCAAAACCTATAGTTGATTCTTCCTTTGAACTTGAAACTTTTTGTACAATAAAAATACAACACCAATATTCTAATTGCAAAAATTGGTATCTTTCATTAACAGAAATTGGTATTTAAATGCAAAAAAGTCCACGTAGAGGTAGGGATTATCTAGCATACACTGCACAAATAGCCGAGAAATACTTTGTAGCGCAGTGGTGCGGGGGGTTCTTTGGTGCCATGCGGTTTGAGGTTCGAACCTTGCTGCCGACAGGCGGTTTGAGGTTCGAACCTTGCTGCTGGCGCCAAATCAACATTTTTTCTGTTTTGTACTTTTTTAAATTTTTAGCACTTTTATATTGATGTTTAAATCCTCGTTGAACTTGAATTTTTTTTAACAATAAAAATACATCATAATTTATCAAATTTAAAAAGTTGGTAATTTTCTGCCTCAGTGTACGTCACTTGACTTAGTGGTGGCGGGCCGATGACATCATGCGACCGCCACTACTAAATGGATAGCAGTGGCGGGCTGGTGACGTCATCCTGCCCGCCACTACTGCCTCTGGTGGGGTTATCTAGCATACGTTGCCCCTCATGTCGAGAAACACTTAGTAGCGCAGTGGTGCGGGGGTTGCTTTGGTGCCATGCGGTTCGAGGTTTGAACCTTGCTGCCTGCAGGCGGTTTGAGGTTCGAACCTTGCTGCTAGCATCCAAACATTTTTTTTACATTTCTATTCTAATTTTCAACATTTCTATTCTAATTTTCATTACTTTTTTATTCATGTTTAAATTCTAGTTTGAACTTGATTTTTTAACAATAAAAATACATCATAACTTATCAAATTTAAAAAATTGGTATTTTCTGCCTCACTTTACTTTTTTTATTTCATTAATAAACATGTACAATAAAAATACAACACCAATATTCTAATTGCAAAAATTGGTATTTTTCTCCCTTAGTTTACTGTTTTTATTTCATTAAGTGTGTTTTTATTACATATTGTTACGATATGATCAAGACTTTTGTAGCGCGGTGGTGCGGGGGCTCGCTTTTGACACATCATGTTTATTTGAAAGCAAGTAAACAAACACAAGTCCAGGCTCGGGAAACCAGCTTACACATCGAAACGCACTACTGGTCAAACCCAAAAGAAAGATATGGTTTGGAGCTTCTTCTTCTTCCTCGGCACAAACCCAATCTATTTCTGGTTAAACAGATTAAAAGCCTCAACTTGCCAATCCTCAACCAACTCGGCATCATCAGGCAGTCTAAACTTCTCTCCATGTTCCTGAACAAGAAAATACACGCGACGGCGATAGTGAGAACAACTTATTATCAATGATTGAATTGGATGATAAAAATATAAAATTTGCATAAAAAGATGATCTTGCCTCCTTCCTCCTCTTGCTGTCGCATTGCTCTACATGCTTCCCTTTTCCACCGCTAGCCTCGGCATGTTTCCCTCTACCACCGGTTGTCTCATCATTCTTCCGTCTGCCAACACTTACCCTATCTGGTTGCGGCGATCGCGAGTCGTCCTCCGAGTCGGAGTCCATTATGAGAATCACTTTCTTTGCCAAACAACTGCAAACTATACCATCATGTACCTTATGTTTACCGCATTTGCAAACCTCACACACGCCACTTGATGTAGAGTCTGAGGATCCACTGTTTGGTTCAGTCTTAGGAGGAGCCATCTGCAATTTTTTTGTCACATTGATATAACATTACAAAACCCTAAGCTAGTATTATTATAGTGGAAATTTTTTTTCTCAGAAATTTTTTATAGTATATTAAAAAACATTATTGTTATAGTGCATTCTACTAGTAATATTATACTAAATTATATTACCACACATAAATTAATATAACAATTAGAAATCATTTTAACCCTAAGCTCGAATAAAATAAGACTAAAGATAGGTTATCTAACATTTACTGACTGGATGGCGGCGACGCGGGCGGCGCCGAGACGGGCTCCGAGGAAGGCAGCGACGGGCGGAGGGCAGCGGCGACGTGCTCCGAGACGTCGATGGCGGCGACGGGTGTGGAGGGGGGCGACACGGGAGTTTAGGGTTTAGAAAATGAAACTAGGTTTTCGGACGACGGGAGTGGAAAGTATATATAGGTGTATTAGCAGTGGCGGGCATGCTGACGTCATTCAGCCCGCCACTACTAATAGAGGGGATTATATATATAGCATATAATACTCTTCCTACATTGACGTGAAACACTTAGTAGCGCAGTGGTGCCCGGGGCTCACTTGGGGCCATGCGGTTCGAGGTTTGAACCTCGCTGCCGGTAGGCGGTTTGAGGTTTGAACCTTGCTGTTCGTTGGCCCCAAAAATTAAATTTTTTAAAAAATTTCTATTGTTGTTTAATAAATTTTCTATTGATGTTTAATTAAATCCTCATTTGATCTTGAAAATGTTTTAACAATAAATGACATAATTGATTTTACAAATACGCACGCTAAACATAAATGATCTAGCCTTGCACTAATTTTCCATCGCCATTGGTGCGTAGATAAGGAATCACACTGCCAAATGACAGTTTTGCTTCAACCACATTGATCCTTGATATGTCAATGAAAAACGGCACCTCATCAAACTGATTGTATTCTTCTTCGTCTTCGACTCCATCAACTCCAAAAATTCTTTGTTTTCCTGGAGCAACGATGTATTTTTTCTCATCTTTAGGATCAAGTATGTAAAATACTTGTGCCACGGATTGAGCGAGTATCCAAGGGTCATCTTTATAAGCCACCTTACTAAGGTCAACTATCGTAAACCCGTAATCATCCACCTCCACACCTTCTGGATGTCTGACCCACTGACACTTAAATACAGGGATTTCTATAGAGTTCCCATAGTTAAGTTCCCATATTTCTTCGATGTATCCATAGTAAGCATTCTTTTGTCCAGTGCTATCTTCTGCTTCTCCTCTGACACCACTATTTTGGCGCTGACTCTTTTTGATCCTTTGCTTTGGTATAGAATGTGAAACCATTGATGTCATACGCTTGCCATGTTTTAACCGTGCTCAATGGACCGTAAGACAATTTATTTATCATCATCTCTTCGTCGGTTTATCCAATCGAAAGGTTTAGATCCCTCAGCCATGATGTGAAATAAATTTTGTGTTCTTTCATAATCCATTGTTCATCGCGATCTTCATTCTTTTCACGAAGCTCTTGCTGGTGTTGTTCAACATATGGTCTCATAATCGCCAACTGATGCATTACATTGTAATGTGATTCTCTTATTGTTTGGTAACTATTGTCTCGTATGATTTTCCTGCCTTTAGTTCCTTTACCGGTGAGTCTTCCATGGTGCCTGGACACGGGAACTCCTATTGGTCTTCCATCTCTTATGTAATCTGCGTAGCACTCAATGACTTCCTCAGTCGTGTAGCCCTCTATCATGGAACCCTCTGGATAAGCACGATTTCGTATGTAACCCTTGAAGATAACCATTAGACGCTCGTACGCATACATATTGTGCAGGTATGTTGGACCGAGAACAAAGATTTGGTCTGCTATATGTATCATATAGTGCTCCATAATATCAAAATATGAAGGAGGAAAGCACATCTCAAGCTGACACATAGTCTCCCTCATTTGTTTACGTAATTCATTTAACTCTTCAGTGTCGATCACCTTCTTTGATATGACATTGAAGAAGTGACACATGCGTGTTATCACCATCTTCAGAAATGAATGTTTGACTCCTCTTACTGCGATGGCGAGGAATAGCCCAAGCATAACATGACAATCATGAGTGTTGTAGCCGCTCATCCTCAAATCTGCTATGGAGACAATATTCTTTATATTCGTTGAGAATCCTGTTGGAACTCTAATTCCATGTAGACACCTGCAGATTGATCTTTTCTTGTCAATTGTGAGGTTATAGCTAGCAGCCGGAAGGAAAAAATTTCCATTGGCCCTTTCCTATGGGTGAAGCTCGGGTCTAATTCCGAGAGTTTGAAGGTCCCTTCGTACTTTGAGTCCATCTTTTGATTTGCCCGGTATGTCTAACAAAATACCGATAGTGCTTTCGAAGACATTCTTCTCAACGTGCATTGTATCGATAGCATGACCAATCTCCAACTCCTTCCAATAGGGCAAATATCTAAAGAAGATCGACTGCTTTTTAAATGGAGCGTCCTTTGAAATTTTTTCAGATTTCTTCCTCTTCTTTCCGAAAACAACTTTGATATTCTTTACCATTTCGAATAGAAATTTGCCATCTCGATTTCGTGGAGGCTGTCCAAACTCGATTGTACCGTCGAAATGGTTCCTATTTCTTCGATATTTGTGGTTTTTTGGTAAAAATCTGCGGTGTCGCATATATATCGTCTTAACGAATGATGGAAGATGCATAGATTCTGTCTGGTCCACACACACTACACATGCTGTCTTTCCTTTAACCTGTCCTGTTAGGGACATGCGTCCTGGGTTGTCAGCTATGGTGCAAAAGATTATGGCTCTTAGATTGAAGTGCTCTTTCTTGTGCTCATCCCACACACAGACACCATGTTCCCATAGATGTTTCATATCCTCCATCAAAGGTTCTAGAAAGATATCAATGTCATTGCCAGGTTGTTTTGGACCAGAAATTAGAGTAGTGAGCATAAGGTATTTTCTTTTATGGCACAACCATGATGGAATGTTGAACAAGCATAGAAAGACTGGCCACGTACTATGTGGGTTCCTCATCTCACCGAAAGGATTCATTCCATCCGTGCTAAGTCCCATCCTGATATTTCTAGGATCGTCCGAGAAATCTGGATGGGCCAGGTCAAATGATTTCCACTGCCTAGCATCCGCAGGGTGCCGAAGTTTTCCGTCCTTCTTTCGCCCAGCGAAATGCGAGATTAATAGTTCAGCATCTCTAGGATTAGAGAACATACGTTTCAAGCGATCAATCACCGGTAGGTACCACATTACTAAGGCTGGAACTTTCCTCTCCGTCTTTTTTCAAGGATGGTCTTCAATAACATTTTTATCCCTCTTCTGCAACCTCTTATTATTCTTCTTCTGGTGGTCATTGTAGTCCTCCAGACAGTCATTTGGACGTTTGTATCGACTCGCGTTGCACTGCGGACATCTCTCTAACAATCCATACTCTTTTCGATATAGGATACAGTGGTTCGGACATGCATGACTCTTCTGAACGCCCAAAGTCAACGGACAAATCATCTTCTTTGCTTGGTACGTATCAGATGGTAAACCATTGGGTTTTGGCAAAACCTTTTTTAGGAGTTGTAAAAGATCTGAAAAACTAGTGTGAGACCATCCATTGCTGGCCTTCAGTTTCATAAGCTCAAGAATTGTGTACAACACAATATATTGCTTATCGCATCCGTGGCGTTCCTCGTAAAGAAAGTTTTTTGATGCTTTGTCAAGTGCTTCAAAGTTATCGTATCCTTTGGTTGTAGTTCTCTGCAACAACACCTCAGGCGCAACATTTCGCATCAGTTCCTCCACATCAAAGGCGTCATCATCATCATATTGATCAACATCATCATGTGTTATGTCGGATGTATGATCACAACCTCTTCTATGTTGATGAGCATCTTGCGGCACATCAGAATCTTCAGGCGGATTTTGGCCCATCTCACCGTGTTTCGTCCATATATAATAGTTCTTCACGAAACCATTTTTCAACAAGTGAAATCGTATGGTTTCACGATCAGAACACGGATACATCGCTTCGTTTTTACAAACTTTACAAGGACAATATATTGCCTCTTCACTCTGACGGGAAGCATATTGTGCGGCAGCTTCAGTAAATTCAGTTACTCTGTTAAAATATGCCACCACATCTCTGTCGTTGGACGAGTACATCTAGGACCTGTGCTCCATCTAAAACATATATTATTTGAAAAAATATTAATAAATTCATTATTGTTAATTTTAGTAATTTACAAATTGAAAATATATTGATTTATTATCGCTCATAATAACATTAATTAAAAATCCTCAATGCTTTAATTAAAACTATTTATTAAGCAGAAAAAATTATTAAATAAATTAACTATATTGGTTTCTCTCTCTCCAAACAACATAACTCTAGATCTATAATCATAAATCAAATTAAAAAAGAGATTAAAATGATGTAAATCAATATACAAGTGATGAATAATTGTGAGGAGGGTCATATTTGTTCATTTGGGAGAAGGTAACACTGTAAATGGAAGATTATTTGAAAATTTCTATTCACAAACCCTAAATTAGAAAAACACTAATAACTCATTGTATACATGATTAAATACAAAATAAATGTGAGATTCGGCATGGATTTACCTCCTAGAATGAAATCCTTCAAAAGAAACGAAAACAAAGCCTCCCCCTCTTTATCTAGATTTTTGTCGCCATTGTACGGACAAAATTAAATGCGAACTCCAGTAGAGCTCAGGGAGGAAGAAGCTGCGCATTTATAGCTAGAATAGTAGTGGCGGTCGCAAGTGATATCATCAATACTTTAGTGGCGGCCATATTAGCAGCGGCGGGCAGCACCAGCGCCCGCCACTGCTATTGGTACAATAGTGGCGGTCCGGGATGACGTCAGCACCGACCGCCACTACTTTACCAACAATAGTGGCGGGCGCTGGTGCTACCGTCAGCACCAGCAACTGTAGTGGCGGGCATCTAATGGGCCGCCACTACAGTGGTTTTGCCCAACGCCACTACAGTGACAGTTTGTAGTAGTGTAACTGAGTGAATGTGAAATTTGGTGTTTATTTTGGACATGGTATAAAAATTGATCAACCCCATTCATGCATGAAATGAAAAAAATAATGTATTTACACATCAAGTCCAGTAAACTAAATCTAAAGTTAAGGCTACATGAAGAAATATAATGTAAGGAGGTATCCATATATAGATGTTCTTCTGTTGCATTGAATATGCTACGACATTCATCTATGAAAGAAACCTTCCTAACAGGAAAAGAGTTATGTGCTGCAACTTTTTCTACAGCACTGTTGCAAGCAGTTCAGAGGAAGGTAGTGAAGAGGCAGAGATTCTTCATGAAATTCATCATCATTACAGTGATTAAGGTAAATTTAATATATAGACTTTGTTCGTTCTATGTGATTTCTGGTTTGAATAAAGAGATTACATCATTAGCAAACACAAAAATTTGTGACATCAAGCTAAATATTCAAACAAATAAAGTAACTACTGGACACCAAACCTATCTTATTCCAAATTGAATTTGTGTTTGCTCAGAATCTCAGATCAGTTACAATTTAATGAATTAAGGCAGTTTTTCAGGACAAACCAAGCACTGCAAGTTGTCATAAACTGAACACAAAACATCAACTTCTCGCAATAATAAGATTGGCAGCACAAGGGCCCTCAAGATAGTAACAAAAACATTTGCAGCCATTAAACGAGCATGTTACTGCTAGTGCTACTCATTTCAGGTTTGCATGTGTTTCATTTCAGCAAGCTGAATATTCAAACAAAGTAACTACTGGACACCAATTTTATCTTCCTCTAAATTGAATTTGTTTCTTGGAATGAAGATGATATCAAGTAGGAGCACTCTACTTTGGACAAGTATAAAAACAATGGCCATAATTTCCTAATTCAGCTCCAGACGAGCAACCATCAAGGGCATGGTACATCTGCTAGTAGTACTGTGGTTCCCAAGAAAATACTTTATGTTGAACATTAATCACTTGAAAACCATATCATATTTATGCTCAATTTTTCAATGGTTATTTAAATTTTTTGTGACCTCTATAAGTTTGTAATGCTACTATGAACCAACCAAAACAGCATTTTGCAATACAAGATGTGTACATGCCATCAAGATGAATTGAAATAATCATAATTATCTAATCAGATAACAGCATCAAGAATATCATTCAGAATAATTCAAAGACTAGTAATTCTTGAAACTTTCATAGAGCAAGCCTGTGGAAAAAACAGATCACAAATTCAGCTCCAGACATCCACCATCAAGGCATGGTACATCTGCTAGTACTACTATGGTTCCCAATTCTAGTTTTTACAAGTCATGAAAGCAACACTGATATAGCATATTGACTATATATATACTCATTTATTGAATATTAATTCTTTTGTATGAAAAGGGGAATGTTGGGGTGCTACTACTGCTAGGTATGAACTATTCACTGTATAGCTTCAAGACAAACACATACAAACTGAAGAGGTATGGACCTCATATTTGGACTGGAATTCAGTAAGAACACCAGCTGACAAGAGAAAAATTGCTGCACAATGAGAATAACATCATTTGTTTGGGGCATCAGACTCTCATGCAAGGTAACACAGGTGGAATCATAAAACACAGGTGGAATTATATAACACAGGTGGAATCTTGTAAAAATTACAGCCTATAATCATAAGAACGGAAACCCCAATCTCTAAATGAATAGGAAATTGTTACCTATTCAAACAAACTTTTAAAACATACCCGCTAATCAACAAACGCCAGAGAATTTATTTAGCACATGTATATTTATGGTTTGTAATTTTTCTATGTACAGACATACATACTCATCGTTCGCTCACTCCAAACTTTGTCTACAAATTTTGCAGATGTATTGCTGTGATGACTAATTTATAGGAAGTCATGTTTGATGTTACATCACAAAATGGTTCTCATTGCAAGGAGCAATAGCACAACTACTCTTTGTGTCTAGCACTAATTGTTTCGCATTGCAAGAACAGAAAGAGAAGAGCAGCAATCACATGATTCAAAGCATGGCAACAAGGCTCAATAGAACATCACATCAAAGAAGAACAAATTTCTATAAGTTTAATTGTAAGAATTGTATACAATCCAACAATCCACACAATTCCAACATACTGTTTGCATTTAGCACTGATTTTTTCTCATTGCAAATTTGCAATAATAGAAAGAGAAGAGAAGCAATCACAGGATTCACAGCATGGCAACAAGGCTCAATAGAACATCAAAACAAAGAAGGGATCATCTCTACTATTATAATACGCCGAGTTCGTCAGCTGATTCCATCCGCTCCATTCCCTTCGCGTGCAGCGTGCTTACTGCTCCCCACGTCGCCCAGCGCGCAGCGCGCATCGGGCAACTGTGCACATCGGGCAACAACTCCACCACACGCCATTTTGTCCGTCCGCGCACGCGCAACTGCCTCCACGCACAGCGACAGTGCTGCAACCGATCGTCCCTACCCAGCGGCACACCCGACCCAGCCCGATCATGGCCTCCCACTCTCTTCCACATGGCGTCACGGCGCCCCCTGCGCCCTAGCCCTCTCCTCTTCCCGCTGCCTCTCATTCTTCCTCTGCCCGCTGCCCTAGCGCTGGCCAACATTGCCCCTCCTCTTCAGCCGACGACGCCGCCTCCCTTTACCTCAGCGAGCTGCTGTCCTGTCCAGCCGCCCAGGGCTCTGCTCCTCTCCTCCCTAGAGTGTCTTGCTATGCGGACGACGGCTAAGACACTGCAGATCCTGGGCCTGTTCCAAGTGCTCCTCCGCCTCGTCATCTTCAACCTCGATGGCCATTCTACTGGTATGCCCTCTTTCCCTTTGCCTACTTCCATTGTGCGATCGAGATTTCTATGACTTAGATGGCTTCTAATCAAGCAAATGTTGCTCTATAGTGAGTGCCGCTCCAAGAGGGAGTCGTCGAGTCTCTATCGGCATGCCAAGGGCATCTTGTTCACCCTCAAGTAGAAGGGGATTGACATGGCGATTGTGTCCCACTCACCCACTCCGGACATAGCCAAGGTTTTTATTGACAAACTAGAGATCAAGTCCATGTTCATTGCCCAGGTAAGGGCAAATTCCCCCCTAAACTGGACATACTTTTGGATTATACTATCAATTATGCATTACAACCGGGAAATTTGAGGATTTGCCACTAAAAAACTTGTATACTTTGATTATTTGCCACTTGTGTGGATGATAAGTGGGACTATCTGAGTGTATGACAGTGGGTCAAAGTGGCAAATAATCGAAACCCATTTTTAGGAGTGGCAAATCATCAAATATTCCTGTGAAGCATGTCATGCTAATTGCACAAATTTAGGGTTTTGATGTTTCAGCACATCAAGAACATATGTTTTATCATGAATTTTGTTCCTCTATGACATCAGAAAATTACACCTGAATGGAAGCAAATTCAGGAACTTTGAAGTAAAAAATTTCGGTTGTTTCAGTTTTGACTTAGCACAAAAATATCTTCTTTTTAACTCTACTATTATAATACGCCGAGTTCGTCCGTTGATTCCATCCACTCTGTTCCCTTCGCGCTCAGCGTGCTTACCGCTCCCCACGTCGCGCAGCGCGCGCACATCGGGCAACTGCGCACATCGTGCAACAACTCCACCACACGCCATTTCGTCCGTCCGCGCACACGCAACTGCCTCCACGCACAGCGACAGCACTGCAACCGCTCGTCCCTACCCAGCGGCGCACCCAACTCGCCCCGATCACTGCCTCCCACTATCTTCCACACGGCGTCGTGGCGCCCCCTGTGCCCTAGACCTCTCCTCTTCCCGCTGCCTCTCATTCTTCCTCTGCCCGCTGCCCTAGCGCTGGCCAGCATCGCCCCTCCTCTTCAGCCGACGGCGCCGCCTCCCTTTACCTCAGCGAGCCACTGTCCTGTCCAACCACCCCAAGCTCTGCTCCTCTCCTCCCTAGAGCGTCTTGCTATGCGGAGGACGGCTAAGACGGTGCAGATCTTGGGCCTGTTCCAAGTGCTCCCCCGCCTCGTCATCTTCGACCTCGATGGCCCTTCTACTGGTATGCCCTCTTTCCCTTTGCCTTCTTCCATTGTGCGATCGAGATTCCTATGACTTAGATGGCTTCTAATGAAGCAAATGTTGCTCTACAGTGAGTGCCGCTCCAAGAGGGAGTCACCGAGTCTCTACCGGCATGCCAAGGGCATCTTGTTCACCCTCAAGGAGAAGGGGATTGACATGGCGATTGTGTCCCGCTCATCCACTCCGGACACCGCCAAGGTTTTTATTGACAAACTAGAGATCTAGTCCATGTTCATTGCCCAGGTAAGGGCTAATTCCCCCCTAAACTGGACATACTTTTGGATTAGACTGTCAATTATGCATTACAACCATGCCAAAAGTCAAGCAGATTATTGTAAGCAGACAATATGTGAGCGCTATGAGAAATTGGCATGTATGTGAAGCATGTCATGCTAATTGCACAAATTTAGGGTTTTGCTGTTTCAGCACATCAAGAACATATGTTTTATCATCAATTTTGTTCCTCTATGACATCAGAAAATTACAGCTGAATGGAAGCAAATTCAGGAACTTTGACGTAAAAATTTTCTGTTGTTTCAGTTTTGACTTAGCACATAAATATCTTCTTTTTAACTCTACTATTATAATACGCCGAGTTCATCCACTGATTCCGTCCGCTCCGCTCCCTTCACGCGCAGCGTGCTTACCGCTCCCCACGTCGCGCAGCGCGCAGCGCACATCGGGCAACTGCGCACATCGTGCAACAACTCTACCACACGCAGTTTCGTCCATCCGCGCACTCGCAACTGCCTCCACGTACAGCGACAGTGCTGCAACTGCTCGTCCCTACCCAGCGGCGCACCCAACCCAGCCCGATCACTGCCTCCCACTCTCTTCCACACGGCGTCACGGCGCCCCCTGCGCCCTAGCCCTCTCCTCTTCCCGCTGCCTCTTATTCTTCCTCTGCCCACTGCCCTAGCGCTGGCCAGCATCGCCCCTCCTCTTTAGCCGACGATGCCACCTCCCTTTACCTCAGCGAGCCGCTGTCCTGTCCAGCCGCCCCGGGCTCTGCTCCTCTCCTCCCTAGATCGTCTTGCTATGCGGACGATGGCTAAGACGCTGCAGATCCTTGGCCTGTTCCAAGTGCTCCCCCGCCTCGTCATCTTCGACCTCGATGGCCCTTCTACTAGTATGTCATCTTTCCCTTTGCCTTCTTCCATTGTGCGATCGTGATTTCTATGACTTAGATGGCTTCTAATCAAACAAATGTTTCTCTACAGTTAGTGCCGCTCTAAGAGGGAGTCGCCGAGTCTCTACCGGCATGCCAAGGGCATCTTGTTCACCCTCCTGGAGAAGGGGATTGACATGGCGATTGTGTCCCGCTCACCCACTCTGGACATAGCCAAGGTTTTTATTGACAAACTGTAGGACCGAAAGTAGCGACCAGAGGGGGGGGGTGAATGGGCGCCTTAAAAATTCTTTCGAATCAATGGCCTGTTCCCAATACCCAACGCACCTCAAAAATACTACGCAGCAGAAAATAAACAGAAGGCCTAAGTCTAAAGGTTTCTAACCTAGAAGCATCTGATGATAAACAGTGTAAAACTAAAGTGGTGCAACTAGGCAGATAAACAAGTTGTAGCAGGCCTATACTTCTCAATGAAATGATCTAAGTATGTATAAAGTGAAAAGAGAAGTTACTGTCCAAAGTTGTCTCCTGTTCGAAACTTGGCGAAGCCCCCTTCGCACGTCGAGGTCTGCTTCGGAGGTTGATGACGGAGTCTGTCCGAAGTGCCGAAGGTGTCACTGTCTAGCCTAGTTCGAAGTGGTAAGAAGCGAAGTGTACTTCAGAGCGAAGTAAAAACAGTGCCAGAGCTTGGTTCGAAGTAAGCACTTCGAAGACAAGACTTCGAACACAACTTCAAGTTACGAGCTTCGGAGCGAAGTAAACCAGTGCCGAAGCCTGCTTCGAAGTATGCACTTCGAAGACAAAACTTCGAACACACTTAGAACCGAAAGCTCCGAAGCTGAACCTTCGAACACAAAAACTTCGAACACAACACACAAACAGACAACCTTCGAACAAAGAAGCGAAGTCTGTCACGTGACAGAAAAACAAGTCCGAAGCCTACAGCTTTACCTTCGAAGAAAACAAGCTCCGAACAAAGAAGCGAAGGGTGACAGGCTTCCAAGAAATCAATGCGAAGCTAAGTGGAAGGGCAAACTTCGATGACAACTCCGAGACTTATCGAAGTGTGAACTTCGAACAGCTAGGGCCGGAGTACCTTCGCACTGTCGATCGAAGTATGCAATGCTGTCCGTTTAGAAAATACTTTGAAGCTAGCAACACAGGACACAAAGATTTAGGTTCGAAGTCTGAGCGAAGCCTTTAAAGATGTTCGATCGGAGCCTGCCTCACGGAGTTAAGGGGCTTCGCACAGAACCGAGCTTCGCCAGACACACTCAGAAAAAAGGTAAAAGAGACTGTCAGCTTCGATCAAAAAGCTGGGCAATAGAAGGTGAAAAGCTGCTGCAGAACACTGTAGCTACAGTAAAGCAGTACTACTTGCAACAGCAAGAACTAGTACTCAGTTCGTGAAGAACAGAAACACCAGAAGAACCTTCACCTCAAGAATAAAATTCACCAGCTCGTAGCCAGGGCAATAACTCCCCAAACCAAACAAAATGCAAGCAATAAATTCACCAGGGACCAAAGCATTTACGCATCCAAGAGATTTGAGCAAGAAAAATGCATACACAGTGAGAGGGAAGCCCTGGCGGCGCACACAGGAGAGAGAAGACAGGGGACAAAGTGACCCAATGGGTGGATTTGATTTCAGCACAAAAGGGTTGTCCAAACCCTAGGGATTGGGGTGCTATTTATAGGCAGCCCAACACTAGGAATATTCTACCAGCCCCTTAGGGTTTTTACAGACTCAAAAATAAAGGAAAAGACTCTACTGCCCTTAGGAATTTTTACAGATACAACTGACTGACTGTGGGCCTAGAGTAACAGATGACATATCCGGAAGCTACTCTTCTGGACAGTCAGATACAGAATCAACGGTTGTCAGTTTTACGCTGAAACTGACAAAGCCTCCACCAGCCTTGCACCAGGTACCCGGATTGGGCCGGCCCGACTCCGCAGCTCTCTCAGCCCGGCAATCGCTCACCGCCCGTGTACCTGAGTCAGTCCTGGTCAACAGCCCAGTGGGTCTTCTACTGCTTCTGGCCCATGCACCCGGATTGGGCCAGCCCGACTTCGCAGCCTCCTCTGCCCGACAGTCGCTCGCTGCCCGTGTACCTGAGTCACACGCGGCCCATGAAACAGCAGATCTCTTCTTCTCTTCAGTCCTCTTTGACTATCGTTGACAATGACTCATCACTTCTGGAGCCATGAGGCCCACGCTATTCAGCATGACTCCTCAATCTCCCCCTTGATGAGTGCATTGTCAACACTCCTCTTCTTCAGCTCTTGAGCATCTGCGAACAAATGTGGAAACACGAAAACAAAATACAAGGAAACAAAGAAGAAGAAAGATAAGGTAAAAGTTTAACCCTAATGACCAAAAGCCAAACAAAAGCAAGAAACAGTCATTATGGTTAACCAAAAACGAAAAAGCTCAAAATGAGTGCGATTTCAGAACAACAAGGATATCGCCAGAGTAAGAACTCCCCCTTAAACTCTGATCCCCAAATTTCTCCCCCTTGTTGACAAGTGAACTCATCAAGCACTCAAAAGAGACACAGACTCCCCCTGAAAAGCAACTCCCCCTCAAAATATGCAGTGAATGCAACTGGGGTGCAGGTGGAGTGTAGAAAGCATGCTTCTCAGATATGATTGACTGCAAATACAGTATCTAACAAGTATAGCAAAAGAGATACTGTCTAAGACACATGGCATGATCAGTGCAACAGATGATATCTAAAGAAAGTCATTTAGCACGCATTTTTCAGTTTTTGCAAATAAAAGCATCACCACATTGTCTAGTAAACAAGCAAGGTAAAGCATGAGATGCAGAAGCTAACTGATATCTACCAAGATAAGCATTGTCCAAAACAAAGTGCTTCAGCAAACTTGTTGTCTTTTTAAGTTTCAGGCTTTTTCATTTTCCTTTTTCATTTGTGCCAAGGGTTATTTGCATGTCAAACCTTATGCTAACCGACCAAGTCAAGCCTAGGCCAGAACTGGGCCATCAGAAGCTTAAGACATTGGTCTTGGCATACACTACACTGTCCTAGTTCATACCAAAGTGCTATGGTAAGCAGTCCAGAACAATATAATGCGACAAAGCAAACCCACTTGGATCTTTTCAACTTAAGCATAAAAAGGCATGGAATTTTCATTCATTTTTGATTTTTATCATTTTTATAGCACATTTTCCATGTTAAAGCATAAAGATGTCCAAGTTGCATATCTGCATCTATGTGATGAACTGGCTACAAGGTATGCAACAGATAGCAAAAGCACTCAGCCTACACATGCTAGTTACCAGAAGCAATGGTGATCATTTTTTCAAGTTGAAAGCGTAAAAGCCATGCACATGACAGATATCAGATATATCAAGTGAACTGAACCAAAGCATGATCATCGACATGTAATCAAAAGCATGTACCAGCTAGAATAAGTAAAGCAGTTCAATCATATAACAGAAGCAGGTTCAAAAGTGTGATATGTGAGTATGTATGATATGAACACACACAAAAGGACTCAAGAAAAGAGTAAATAAGAAAGAAAACTGACGCGAAATATCCTAGAAAGGATACACAACACCCAAATCCCCTCGTAAACGCTCAAATGTAGACTGATCTAGGGGTTTGGTAAAAATGTCAGCCAACTGATGATGGGTATCAACATGAACAAGGTCAATGACACATTTCTCATATTGATCCCGCAAGAAGTGAAAGCGCACATCAATATGTTTGGTTTTTGAATGATGACACGGGTTTTTCCCTACACTAATAGCACTAGTGCTGTCGCAAAACAATGGAACCCTGGTAGGAAAGAACAACCCAAAGTCTCGTAGAGTGGAAATCATCCAAACCATCTGTGAGCAGCAGCTAGCAGCAGCTACATACTCAGCCTCTGTGGTCGAAAGAGCAACTCCAGATTGCTTCCGAGAAGACCAAGATACAAGGGAAGAACCAAGAAACTGGCAAGTACCGGAAGTCGACTTGCGATCCAACCGGCACCCACCAAAGTCAGCGTCCGAAAAGCCAGATAAATCAAGAGATGATGATGCTGAATAATAAAGACCAAGATCAGGCGCATAGGTGAGATACCTGAAAATGCGCTTGACAGCCTGCCGGTGAGACGCGCGTGGTGAAGACTGAAAACGCGCACAAAGTCCCACGACAAACTGTATGTCCGGTCTTGTTGCCGTCAAGTACAACAGCGAACCGATCATACCTCGAAACTCCCTCTCATTGACCTTGACACCGCTCTCGTCCTTGTCCAGACCCCCAGAAGTGCCCATCGGGGTCATCTGCGGCTTCAATTCACCACCAAAGTCAAATTTCTTAAGCATGTCACGAGTATACTTACCTTGGTGGATGAAGGTGCCGTCCTTGGTCTGCTTGATCTGGAGCCCTAAGAAATACTTGAGCTCACCCATGAGGCTCATCTCAAACTCACTGTGCATCTGCTCAGAAAACTTGGACACAAGAGAATCAGTAGTACCGCCAAAGATAATATCGTCCACGTAAATCTGAGCAACTAAAAAATCTGAAGCATCTCTGAGCAAGAAAAGAGTTTTGTCCACAGAACCCATCACAAAGCCCTTCCCCAACAAAAATTGCTTTAACCGGTCATACCAAGCCCTGGGGGCTTGCTTCAACCCGTATAAAGCTTTATGCAACTTAAAAACATTCCGAGGAAACTTAGGGTTCTCAAAACCGGGGGGTTGCCTAACATAAACTTCCTCTTCTATGTACCCGTTCAGAAAAGCACTCTTAACATCCATTTGAAAAAGCTTAAAACCCTTTGAAACGGCAAAAGCTAGAAGGATACGAATGGACTCAAGACGGGCAACAGGAGCGAAGGTTTCTTCAAAGTCAATATCTTCCTTCTGGCAATAACCCTGGGCAACTAGTCGAGCCTTGTTGCGCACCACAACCCCATCTTCACCTTGTTTGTTCTTGAATACCCACTTGGTGCCTATGGGGTTGCATCCTGGTGGCGGCTCAACTAGAGTCCAAACCCGATTGCGGACAAAATTCTCAAGCTCTTCTTGCATAGCATTAATCCAATTAGAATCAGAAAGAGCATGAGAAATGTCTCTGGGCTCAAAAGATGCAACAAATGTAGATTCAGCAAGCACAGCAAGAGAGGCAGAAGAACGCAAAGTCCTCTCAATCAAATCACCAATGATGAGCTCTGAGGGGTGGTCACGCTGAACTGCTCGGGTTCCCTGGTGATCTGAAGTCACCTCACCGGAGTCAGCAGCTGGCACCTCTGGACTCGACTGAAGGGGCTCGATCGAAGTGGAAGAAGTGATCAGAGGTCCGCCTTCATCATCAGTCGAAGTCACAGAAGGTGTGGGCTCTGCGGGGGATGCAGAAGGCCCGCCCTCAACAGCAGCTGGAGTATCCTCATCTTCCTCGAAGATGGACTCTCCGAGCTCATCATCACTAGAAAGCTCAAAAGAAGGAGTCAAAGAAGGCAAGGACTCATCAAATGAAACCTCACACGTCTCGACAAGCAGCTGGGATTCGAGATTCCAAACACGGAAGCCTCGAGAATGCAATGCATAACCAAGAAAAACACCATCCCAGCAACGAGACTCAAACTTGTCCAAATGCCCTCCCTTCTTGAGCACAAAGCACTTGCAGCCAAATGCTCGCAAGTGGCTAACCTTGGGCTGTCTGCCAAACCGCAACTCATATGAAGTCTTACCAATGTAAGCTCTAAGAAAAATGCGGTTGGCCAGATAGCAAGCCGTGTTCATGGCTTCAGCCCAAAAACGCCTAGGAGTCCTGTGCTCATCGAGCATCGTCCTGGCCATCTCAACTAGCGTGCGGTTCTTTCGTTCCACAACGCCGTTCTGTGGGGGAGTGTAAGGGGAAGAAAACTGATGGTCCAGACCCTGATCACCACAGAAGCTGACGAACTGAGAGTTCTTGAACTCAGAGCCGTTGTCGGAGCGAATTGCTCGCATCCGGCCATTGTTCTCATTCTTCAGCTTCAAAATCAGGTCATGGACAAATTGAAAAGTTTCATCCTTAGACTCCAAAAAGAAAACCCACGAGAAACGAGAAAAGTCGTCAACAATCACAAGTGCATACCACTTCCCACCGACTGAGCGTACCCGAGCTGGACCTACAGTGTCCAAATGTAAAAGCTCGCCTGGATACGAAGTCATCACCTGAGTCATAGGTGAGTGAGAAGCGGCAACCATTTTCCCATGACGACAGGGATGACAAACTAGATCCTTCTCCATCTTAAGCTTGGGCAATCCTCGGATGAGGTCCATAGAGCTTAACCTGACTAGCAGATCAAAACTCAAATGACCTAACCTCCTATGCCACTTCCAGAGCTCAGAAGAAGATCCAGCAATCAAACAGCGAGAAGGGCCAAAAGAACTAAAGAAGTCAATTCGAAAAAATTTACCGAAAGGTAAAATCTGGCAAATCAAAGACCCTCTAGAATCAACCACAGAAGAATTTCCCTTCTTAAAACGCACTTCCAAACCATCCTCAAGAAGTTGCGAAATAGAAATCAAGTTGAAGTTCAAATTTTTAACCAAAGCAACATTCTTCAAAGAGAAATGATCTGAAATGTGAATTGAGCCTATGCCACTTACTTTCCCTTGACCGCTGTTCCCGAACGTGATGTATTCTTTGGAGCTCGGGGGAGTGAGACTGGAAAACCATCTGCGATGTCCCGTCATGTGGCGAGAGCATCCTGAGTCCATGATCCAAACATCCTCCAGTCCCCGGTCCTGCACAATCAGTGGCTGTAAGTGAGAGCAAATGGTCCGGCACCAGGTTTAGCAAAAGAGCTAAACCAGTGTCGAGCCATTTGCTCAAAAGATGGAAAGCGAAAACCATCAAGAAAGTTCAGACCAAAACGCGGCTCAAAGCGCGGTCCTCGGTTCTGCCTAACCCTGCGGCCACGAGGTTCAGGACCGTAGCCAACACGGCCTGGAACTCTGCCGGAACGAACACCACCACCTGGAGCACGGGCACGAAAACCGTCTCCTCTACCACCACCTACACGACGCGGCCTGGCCTCTAGCCTCTCCCCGCGCCGAGGAACACGCAGTCTACCACCCTGCTGGTAGAGCTGCTCCTGATCACTACGAGCCCTCTCTGCTCTCTCAACCCGCTTCCTCCTGAAGCAAAACTCCGCAAGATGCCCGTCTCTCTGACAATACTCACAATGATAGGTAGGCTTCTTGGAATGTGGTTGAGGCTTGGGGTTCTTGGGCTTGGTAGTGTTTGGTGTGGTCTTCTTGGGCTGAGAGGGTCCAGGAAGAGAATCAAGAGTAGTGTGGAGATTTTTGGGCTTTGGAACCCAGATAGGTTTCTTGGGTGGAGCTTTTGGTGGTTCATAGATCACTCCATCCTTGGGCTGACAAGCCTGGGAAGACTCAGTGGAGTGAGTCTTGGGATACCTCTGCTCTGGAGTCATTTTACTCCACTCCACTGCCCGGCTAATGGCGCTCTCAAAATCAGCCTTGGTGTAGGTGTAACCTACCCCAAACCAATCCTGCCTCTTGAACTGTTGGATCATCATGCCAAGCTGTGGCTCTCTGGCACTGATCCAACTCAGGATAGAACGGAGGTAAAAGTTCTCATTCTGAGAATCTGCTAGCTCCTCTCTCAAAGAAGCTAGTACCTCCACCTGAGACAAGCAGGTCTCACACTCACTCTCTTCTTGGACAGACTTTCCGGCTTTTAGCTTAATCAACTCCATTCTAAGAGACAGGCAGTTCTCACAGACAGTGGGTGGAACTGACAATGTCTCAAGCTCTAGCCTAGTCTGCGCAAGCTCAGCTCTCAACCTCTCTAAATCACCCAAATGCTCATCGCCCTTGGATTTCAGCTCAGCTAAGGCAGCTAGATGAGATGGGCAATCAACACAGGCTGCGACGACAGTGGCGTGAGCATCTTTCAGCTCCTGCTGAGCGCTTTCAAGCTCAGTGGCCAAAGCGTCCCTCTCATCAACCCTTTCTGTGTACCTGGACTTTAGAGTCGTCAGGTCACACAGAAGCACCTCACACTTCGGGCACTCACTGCTATCACCCAAGCAAGGGGAAGAGGATAGACTCTCAATCCTACTGTTGGCCACGGCAAGCTCACTCTCTAACTCGTCTATCCTTTTCTTAGCCCCCCTAAGCAGTTTCTCCCGATATTTTAACTCCTGACGATTACTTTCAAGTAAATCAACAATTTCACGCTCATAAGATGATACCTTGCTATCGTCGTCGTCGGAGTCGTCGGAGGAGCTCTTTTCTTCTCTATCCCCAAGAGCCATGGAGCAGAAGCTCTTGCGGGATCTTCGGCGCTGGTGTGAGCGGCTCTTCGGCTTGTCTCCGAAAGCCATGAAGCAGAGGCCCGCCGGATCATCCTTGTCCTTCCCCTTCCTGATGGCGATTTCCTCATCGCTTGAGCTCGATGAAGAGGAAGAAGTCGTGGACTGCTTGGAGTAGCTCTTCTCCATCTCGGCGAAGAAGGCCTTGTTGCGCTTCTTGTTCTCTCGCCGGTAATCCTTCAGGGCCTTCTTGAAGAACCGAGTCTTCGGCTTGCCCTTGCTGAAGGAGGGGCTCTCATGCTTGCCGGAGTCGTGGGAGCTGCTGCCGGTGCCCTTCTTGTATCCACTGCGCTTGGGGCAGTCGGCGATGAAGTGTCCTGGATCACCACATTCAAAGCATCCGGTTTTTGTGCCGTGTCTTTTGAACATTCTTTTATCATAGACACGACGCACCCGGTTGTTAAAGAGACACAAATCATCATCTCCCAACAACTCAAGCTGATCCTCAGTGATAGACATCAAAGAGAACCCAGCACAGCTCACAGCAGAGGGATCAACAGAAGGTGTAGCAAGGGCCAGGGATTTTGATCCAGAGCCAGTGAGATTTGATCTCAACTGGATATCTACCTCAGTGGCCTTCAGCTTGCTAAATAACTCAGAGATGGTCAAGGTATCGTAGGAAGTACTCTCAACGATAGATGATACCTTGATTTCCCAGATCTTTGGGTCCAAGGTATGAAGAACCTTGAGCGCCTGCTCATGATCTGAGACTAACTGAGCACCCTCAGCCTTGTTGTCCCGAAGCTTGTTAATGATCGACTGAAAGCGACCAAACAAAGCCTCAACAGATTCACCCGGCTTCTGTGTGAAATTCTCATATTCACGCCGGTAGGTCTGATAGAGCCGAGCCTTGACCTGTGCCGTTCCCTCATGGTGTGCCTTGAGGGTAGCCCAGATCTCTCTCGCAGTGGAGAGATGACTCACTCGCTCAAATTCAGTGGGACCTAAACCAGAAAACAAAATGTTCACAGCCTTACTGTTGCTCAGATGCTGAGCAATGATACCAGCAGTACCTTGCTCAGTAACTGGCAGAATGACAAACGTGGTGTGAACGCAAATGTCCCATATGTCCGAACCCTGGCTCATGAGATAGGCTCGCATGCGAGTCTTCCAATAATTATAGCCATAGGCTTCCAAGGACGGGACCTTGCCAGGAGACGTCATAGTCACTACTGGGGTTTAGAACCGGTTAAGGTATGGAAAAACCCTAACCTCGCTCTGATACCACTTGTAGGACCGAAAGTAGCGACCAGAGGGGGGGGGGTGAATGGGCGCCTTAAAAATTCTTTCGAATCAATGGCCTGTTCCCAATACCCAACGCACCTCAAAAATACTACGCAGCAGAAAATAAACAGAAGGCCTAAGTCTAAAGGTTTCTAACCTAGAAGCATCTGATGATAAACAGTGTAAAACTAAAGTGGTGCAACTAGGCAGATAAACAAGTTGTAACAGGCCTATACTTCTCAATGAAATGATCTAAGTATGTATAAAGTGAAAAGAGAAGTTACTGTCCAAAGTTGTCTCCTGTTCGAAACTTGGCGAAGCCCCCTTCGCACGTCGAGGTCTGCTTCGGAGGTTGATGACGGAGTCTGTCCGAAGTGCCGAAGGTGTCACTGTCTAGCCTAGTTCGAAGTGGTAAGAAGCGAAGTGTACTTCAGAGCGAAGTAAAAACAGTGCCGGAGCTTGGTTCGAAGTAAGCACTTCGAAGACAAGACTTCGAACACAACTTCAAGTTACGAGCTTCGGAGCGAAGTAAACCAGTGCCGAAGCCTGCTTCGAAGTATGCACTTCGAAGACAAAACTTCGAACACACTTAGAACCGAAAGCTCCGAAGCTGAACCTTCGAACACAAAAACTTCGAACACAACACACAAACAGACAACCTTCGAACAAAGAAGCGAAGTCTGTCACGTGACAGAAAAACAAGTCCGAAGCCTACAGCTTTACCTTCGAAGAAAACAAGCTCCGAACAAAGAAGCGAAGGGTGACAGGCTTCCAAGAAATCAATGCGAAGCTAAGTGGAAGGGCAAACTTCGATGACAACTCCGAGACTTATCGAAGTGTGAACTTCGAACAGCTAGGGCTGGAGTACCTTCGCACTGTCGATCGAAGTATGCGATGCTGTCCGTTTAGAAAATACTTTGAAGCTAGCAACACAGGACACAAAGATTTAGGTTCGAAGTCTGAGCGAAGCCTTTAAAGATGTTCGATCGGAGCCTGCCTCACGGAGTTAAGGGGCTTCGCACAGAACCGAGCTTCGCCAGACACACTCAGAAAAAAGGTAAAAGAGACTGTCAGCTTCGATCAAAAAGCTGGGCAATAGAAGGTGAAAAGCTGCTGCAGAACACTGTAGCTACAGTAAAGCAGTACTACTTGCAACAGCAAGAACTAGTACTCAGTTCGTGAAGAACAGAAACACCAGAAGAACCTTCACCTCAAGAATAAAATTCACCAGCTCGTAGCCAGGGCAATAACTCCCCAAACCAAACAAAATGCAAGCAATAAATTCACCAGGGACCAAAGCATTTACGCATCCAAGAGATTTGAGCAAGAAAAATGCATACACAGTGTGAGGGAAGCCCTGGCGGCGCACACAGGAGAGAGAAGACAGGGGACAAAGTGACCCAATGGGTGGATTTGATTTCAGCACAAAAGGGTTGTCCAAACCCTAGGGATTGGGGTGCTATTTATAGGCAGCCCAACACTAGGAATATTCTACCAGCCCCTTAGGGTTTTTACAGACTTAAAATAAAGGAAAAGACTCTACTGCCCTTAGGAATTTTTACAGATACAACTGACTGACTGTGGGCCTAGAGTAACAGATGACATATCCGGAAGCTACTCTTCTGGACAGTCGGATACAGAATCAACGGTTGTCAGTTTTACGCTGAAACTGACAAAGCCTCCACCAGCCTTGCACTAGGTACCCGGATTGGGCCGGCCCGACTCCGCAGCTCTCTCAGCCCGGCAATCGCTCACCGCCCGTGTACCTGAGTCAGTCCTGGTCAACAGCCCAGTGGGTCTTCTACTGCTTCTGGCCCATGCACCCGGATTGGGCCAGCCCGACTTCGCAGCCTCCTCTGCCCGACAGTCGCTCGCTGCCCGTGTACCTGAGTCACACGCGGCCCATGAAACAGCATATCTCTTCTTCTCTTCAGTCCTCTTTGACTATTGTTGACAATGACTCATCACTTCTGGAGCCATGAGGCCTACGCTATTCAGCATGGCTCCTCACAAACTAGAGATCAAGTCCATGTTCATTGCCCAGGTAAGGGATAATTCCCCCCTAAACTGGACATACTTTTGGATTAGACTGTCAATTATGCATTACAACCGGGAAATTTGAGGATTTGCCACTAAAAAACTTGTATACTTTGATTATTTGCCACTTGTGTGGATGACAAGTGGGACCATCTGAGTGTATGACAGTGGGCCAAAGTGGCAAATCATCTAATATTCCTTTGAAGCATGTCATGCTAATTGCACAAATTTAGGGTTTTGCTGTTTCAGCACATCAAGAACATATGTTTTATCATGAATTTTTTTCCTCTATGACATCAGAAAATTACAGCTGAATGGAAGCAAATTCAGGAACTTTGAAGTAAAAAATTTCGGTTGTTTCAGTTTTGACTTAGCACATAAATATCTTCTTTAACTCTACTATTATAATACGCCGAGTTCGTCCGCTGATTCCGTCCGCTCTGTTCCCTTCGCGTGCAGCGTGCTTACCGCTCCCCACGTCGCGCAGCTCACATCGGTACAGATTCATCGGCTCGGAGGAGCAAGGGGCTACGATGTCTGAGAGGCGCACGACTGAGAGGCGTGCAAGCTACCGTGGCTGGGAGGCTAGGATGCCTGCGGGAGGGGCACAACAGGTTAGGGTTTGCTATTGGGCCGTCTCAAAAAAATCCCATTGGCGGGATACCACCGCTACTAGGAAACGCATCGTTTTAGTACCACCTCGCGCGAGGAGAGGCAGCCAGAGTTAGACGTGGGTATAAATCAGAGGGCGACGAAATTGGTGCTTTATAATAGTAGAAATTATGTTATTAATGGTTATACAGTCGACACAATATGCCATGATCAATTTTTCTTAGTTACCAAAATAATAGGAACACTACAAGGACTAAGAATTTCATGTACGTACCCTTTGTTGAGCGGAGCTTGAACTTGGGAATGAATCTCCTCACTCTCTTCAGGATTGGCCCTGCTCTCGGAATCAAATCAATCTGATTCTCAATTCCTCTCATAGGTAGCAATTTCGAGAGTATTTCACTTGGAAAACGTTAGCAAATTCATGTAAAAGATTCATAATAATAGGACATAAAGAGATCATCAAATCATCAAATATAAAGATAACCTCTTTGCGAATCAAAACACAACAAATAGGTTCATGGTTAATAAATTTAGAAATTTCAGATCTAGACGCTAAAAAGGAAGCACCTCGTAATTTAACTATGTCTTTATTCACATGTGACTCATTCTTGTCCTTTTTAGATGGAAAAATATGTTTATCTGCTTTCTGATTCTCAAATTTCGATTCACTCAATTTTTGTGTGGATTCAACTTGTGCTACATCATCTTTTAAAATTTCAGTTGGGGTCATTGATAGCAGTTCTATCTTCTTACCATTGTGAATTAAAGTATATGAGTTAGTTCTCCCATTGTGCAAAACATATTTATCATATTCCGAAGGCCTACACAAAAGTAAGGAACATGCTTGCATAAGCACAACATAGAAACTTGCACTATCATGGTAATTCCCTACGAAAAATTGTACTATTAGCCTTAGCATAGTACGGTGAAGAGTTTACCAACTTAATACCATAAAGTTCGGCAAAGTCTCTCACTTTTTTGGAAACAAATGAACTACCTTGATCTGTAGTGAGAGTTTGGGGAATATCGAATCTATGTACAATGTGCTTCAAGATAAAATCAAGTACCTCGTTGTGAGTCATATTCTTGAGAGGCATGGCTTCGGTCCATTTGGTGAAGTAGTCCATCGCCATCAACACGAACCGATGCCCTTTTGAAGGAGGATGGATCTGGACGATGAACTCTAAACCCCAACCTCGTAACGACCATGTGTGGGATCAGAATGGCGACTAGAGGGGGTGAATAGGCGCATCGACTAATTTTCTTGCGAATGGGATGGCCTTTTCAAAACACCCAACACACCTCCAAAATCTCAGATTCAAATTTAAACCAATCAGTACAATATTTGAGCTCCACTAGATTGCAAATCACAATTCAGCTTAGTTCTGAGTTTGATCAGTCGAACTACTCTGTCAGAAACTGAAGCTCCAAAGTTCACTGCCTAGATCGACAATTGGTTTGCCGACAGGAATATATCGGAGATTGATTAGTCGACAAAGATCAAAACACTCACACAAAAGTTCAAATCAGATTTGTAATAGTGAATCAGCTTGTCATAGTTGAATTCCAAATGAAATCTCAACACTTCTGAAACAATCTGGACGATGAACAGTAAAAAACAGATTTCAAATTGATTTAGAATTTAGGTTTTAATTTCAAAACGAATTTCAGTTCGGATTTTAGTTCAACTCAATTTACTTCTGAACCAATATTAACTATTTAAACAAAGGACATTCAAGATTAGATTTCAGTACACTCTTGATTAAATCAAATTACAGGCAAACTTTTATTTAGATTCAACCTCAAGGAACTAATTGCTTCTATTCAGTAATTAGAGATTCAGAACAGTAAAAACACAACTAATCACAAGTATTCTGCTGAATAGTAGAGTTTAGAAGCAGTTTTCAATTAGAAGTAATCAGCTGATTAGTCAACTTCAACAATTTGGTTTAGATCAAATAACTATGATTATAATCAGCAAATAGCACTTGACAATTGATATATTCTAAGAACAGTACTGTTGAAGAATCAAACTCATTCAAGGACAGGGAGATCAGTTTGGAGATTCAGCACACACAAATACTTGATAAATATTGATGACCAACAATTGAAGACACAAAATCAATATTTTGAATCAAACTAAAGAATCAGTAATAACTGAAGCAAATCTATATCAAGAGCATGAAGTAAGATACACATTCGAAAACTCCATACAGTTAAAAATTGTTCTGATACAAACTGAACTAAAACAGTAAATATTCATGTAGCTTGACTAGATTTGTGTTAGATCAGAATTCATAAATAATACTAATGGCTGCACATGAATACTAACTTCAATATTAATAACAGATCAAGTTTAGTCTACCAAATTCAACTCAAAAGATTCAAACAGAAATTCAATTGAACAAACAATCTGCTGAAAATGTCAGGAAGATGAATAGTATCAAAATATTCACTTCATCAAACATATTAATATATTGCACACATTTTAGTTCATATTTGAATCACAATATTTTAGTTCAGATTTGAATCACAATAGACAAGTTCAGACTGAATAGTGGACAAGAAGAAACACTTTCGCAGAAGAATACAGCACATGTAGTTTCAGTTCATCTTTTAGGAATTCATAACAAATTAACCAGACAAGTTAAACTATAAACAGATCACAAATTGTACTGTTGCTTTTCTGATATGTGTGAAGCAACTGACAGCATCTGGTTTTTTAAAACAAAACACTTTCCAGAAAGAAGCAGCAGTTTTTCAGAGCAAAATCAGATGAACTGAAAATTTCTTGTTCAGAAAAATCAATTGAGTGTATGTTAACAATATTCCAGGTTCCTTTTACAAACAACACTTCACAAGAATTTTACCAGAACCTTTTTCTTGACATAATAAGACTGGAGCAGAATCTGAACCATTCAGTGTTCTGAAATTAAAGTGTATTCAGAAAAGATGAAAGAAATTTCTGCCAACATCAATTATGATTAGCTCCAGGTACTCTTGTGTGAAATATATCTGATATGACAAGCAAGTTTCAAGAAGAACTAGCTAAAGATGAATTAGCCAAGAGGTTTCAGAAATTTCAACAGATGCCTTAAAACTGAAAGGGTTCAACCTCTTTTCATACCCATTTAATCTGAACAATCAAAGGATTAAATTAGTCCTAAGAGGTGCATGAAACATGAGTTGAACTCACAGATCAAAATCACAAGGAATTAGTGCACACACACATGAACAGATCACAGGATTCTGGAAAAACTATGCCTAGTTTTACTCTGAAAATTGTGATGCAGAATTTAGTTCCAGAACTCAGGTGTCACTTTTGATCAGCAAAAAGATCAAGAAGAGTTTGCAGAAACCAATTGCAAATTCCAAAAATGGAACATTCAAATCATTCTCAACAAAAAATGTATAAACATCACACACAAGTTCTGCAGTAAAATCACCAGAAACAAGCTCTCAAAAATGAATCTAGAACAAGATTACCTCATGCGCCAGCTCAGAATACATTGCAATCCCCTGTTTGATTTTCCTGTAGTGTATCAAACATCTCTGTAGCGCATCATGAAAAATCATCATAATAGTGTTTTTTCTTTTTGTGTTTTGCTTCCCATTCAATCTAAAAGTGTTCCCCCAAAAGTTTCAGCAAGAAAAGGGATGAATCAAAAGTAATCAGCAATGCAAAACTTGAAGAAATACAGTGTTACCGGAAACACTATTGCAAATCAGAGATGATCCATTGATTTCCCTTTGATTTCCTGTAGCACGTCAAGAGAGACAATTCGAACAGTGTTCTGCCATTTTTTTTGTGGATCAAATTCTGTCAAAAGGTCCAGCCATACTTGAGGGATAAGATCCCTTAAGTAGGCATCTTCTAGAAGCTGTTTTTACAATAAACCCCTTGGTAATTTCAGAATTCAATATTCTAAAAATTACTCTAATAGACTTGAAAGAAAAATTACAAATAGACTTCACTTTTAATATATTTTCAGAGTAGAACCTCTCTAAAAATATACCAAAAGGATACACTATAAAACTGAAATATTCAAACTAACACTAAACTCCTATTTATTGAATTAACAAAAAAACATTTAAAGTTTCGACGGTTTTCAGTAAAAACTGACAAAGCCTCTCAACTCTTCGACTCGAGACACCGCTTTGCGACTCTGAGCGCCATCAAGCCACTTCCGCTCTCGATCCCCTCGAGCCACCTGAATACTCATCCTGGCCTCCCTCTTGCAGACCTGGTCATCACGCTGTCGCTTTCATCCATCTGTCCATGTCTTGCTCAGTCTCTTCGTGCACTCTTGAGATCTTCTCCAACTTCGCTTGGCCTCCCTGATCCTCCGGCATCGAGCTCCCCGCTTGACCCTTGATTACTCGCCGTCGACAGTTGGTCAGCATCTCCACCCTGCACATCCAAGACAATCCAAAAACAAGAACACGACGCACCGCTGAAACCCTTAGCACTCAATCCTCACTTTTACACCGAACCCATCGATGCACACAACCCTTCACTAACACATACACTAGATCACTCATTCTTGTTAATCACTCATCATCCAGACAGAAACCACCATTGGTTTCACAATCTCCCCCTTGATGAGTGCATTGACAACCCCAAGCAAAGACATGATGAAGATTTCAAGTTAAGCGCACAAGTGACCATAAAAACTCATAAAGAGCAAAAAAATGTCACTTGATAAAAGATCTCCCTCTTGAGCAAAAACCTTATGCAAAGCAAGGCAAAAGCATCAAAAGCACCTCAATCCAACATGAAAGACAATTACTCCCCCTTAATCAAGCAATCATCCAAAAGCCTCCAAAAGCATCATGTAAACTATTTCTCCCTCTTTGACAATGCAAGCATCAAGGAGATGAAAAGATGCAAAGAGAGGAATGGGGGTAAAGCAGAGATGTGAGCTTCTTAAATATGAGCAACTGCAATTATAGTACAAACAAGCATTCGCCTTGAATATCGTCTAAAAGTATTGTATGACAACCTCAAATGAATACCATCTAAACAAAAGGCATGAGCAAGCATTTTCAGATTTTTGCAATTAAAAGCATCACCACTTAGACTAGCATACTAGACATGTCAAGGCATGAGATGCAAAAGTTATCCAAATACTAACCAGATAAGCATATCCCACTTCAAGGTGATTCAACAAACATGATATGCAATGAATTTTAACTTTTCATTTTTGTGCCAGGGGTTATTTGCATGTCAACCTTCTGCTAACCGACCAAGCCAAGCCTAGGTCAAGCAAAAGACCATCGGAAGCTTAAAGCATTGATCTCGGTATACACTTCAATGTCTCGGTTCATACCAAAGTGCTATGGTAAGCAGTCCAAAACAAAGTAGTGCGACAAAGCAAACCCACGTGGATCTTTTCAATTTTAGCACACAACAACATGAATATCATTCATTTTCATTTTCATTTTCATTCATTTTTCATTTTCATTTTCATTCATTTTAATTTTCAGCATAATATTTTTGATGAAATCAAGTTGCGTATTAGCATCCAAGTGAAAAAGACCTAGCTATCAGGTGTGAAAAAGATAGCGAAAGCACTCAACCCATTCAAGCTAGATTCTAGACTAAGTAGTGATCATTTTCAATTTTTCACAAATAAAAGTCATGCTCATGACAATTATCAGATGAAAACATGCCAAGTACAGTCAACAGTATTAAAGACATTACTACAAAGGCATTACAAAGCATGTACTTGTAAAAGCAATTAATCATATAACAAAAGCTCATGCAATGCTACACAACTCCCCCTCAAAACATGCTAGAAGCTCTCGAATGCTCAGTGAGAGGGTGAGTTAAAAACTATTTTGGAATCCAGCATCGCAAAACTCGAGAACTAGGCAAAACAGTAGACTGATCATGCACCGGATATGAACCATGATAAAAAGTGTGTGGTCTACCTACAAAGCGTGAACCTGGAAAACGATGAGGTCTCCCAACCTGTCGATAATCAAAGCCTTTTACACGTGGTTTATCACCATATGAATCATGGTGTACACCATGAGGGGCAAAATCACTCATTAGACCATGTGGGGCCTCAAAATCAAGGTAAGAGCGTAAAGCAGACTCATGCATACCTAAAGATGGGTAATGCATGTCCTGAAATCTCATAGCAAAGGACCGTCGCTCATCCCTGATAGGACGAAAGCAAAACCCAACCAAGTGACCCACCCGTTGACAATAAGAACAATGATAAACTCTCTTGGGTATGTGAGCATGGGTCTCATGTGCAAATCTCACAGTTTTCTTGGGTTTTTGCTGAGGAGGTTCATCTGGTGAACGAAGAGCTTTCTTTGTAGGTTGGGTAGGATTCTTGGCTTTTTGATCAGTGTCTAACTGAGTTCTCTCTTTCTCAAGGGTAGTAGGAGGAGTGAACACAGTTTCGCTCAAAGTGTTTGGAGTAGTTCTCTCATAACCCAACCTGAGAGCTAACCCTGCCCTATCAGCACGCATTTTGGTTTTATCCAAAAGCAGATCCATCCTACCCTTTCCTTCAGTGCATTTTTCCACCACGGAGAGAAGGTAATCATTCTCACATTTCAATTTTTCCACTTGCTCTCTAGCAAAGCTGAGTTGGTCCTTAAGGGTGATGCAGGTGGGACAAACCGGATGCACATCCTTAGAACACTTAACACTCTCCAATCTAGCCTTAAGTTCATCAACATGCCTATCTCTCAAATTAATGCTTTCAACAAGTAAAGGATAATTCATGCATTCATTGATGACCACAGGACTAGACTCCACCACCAAAAGCTGCTTTTCAGTTAATTCATGTTTTTCAACAGTTTGAGCATGTGTAAAATGCAGCTGAGCAAGTTCATTCTTGACAGTAAGACATGACTCACAATCGGCATCATCAGACTTAAATTTCAAAATTGCAAGTTCAGTGGAAATAGTTTCAAGTCTGAGTTTTAATTCTTTTCGTTCTTTAGCAGCAAGTTTAAGTAATCTATCTTGAGAACAAACAACATCATGCAATTCATCATTGTGAACAAGAAGCTGATCACGAGATAGATATACCTCAGAAATGTCGAGCTCGTCGGTGCTGTTGTTGCCGTCGACCACGAAGCAAAGGTCGGTGAGGTCCATTGTCTTCTTCTCCTTCTTCTCTTTCTTGGGAGGCTTCTCTTCCTCTAAGCTTGGCTCTTCGCATGACGTGCTGTCGATGTCGCTGAGGGCGGCCACAAAAGCTCTGGCTATTCTTTTAGCCACTTTTCCTCGGTTCCCTCTGAAGTAGGGTTTCTTGTTCCACTTGTGCTCATTTTCATTTTTCATTTTCAATTTAGGGCAATTCGCTTTTATGTGAGACGTATCTCCACATTCAAAACACCCATGTTACCCTCCTCTTCTTTGGTCTCGTCTATTATTATAAAAGCGAGTGAACTTCTTAACAATGAGAGCTAGCTCCTCATCATCTAGAGTGTCCACTTGTTATTTTGTGACAGAGACAAGAGAGGACAAGTCAAAAGCACCAGAATAATCACAAACTCCAGAAATGCTAGAAAAATTACCTCCAGATGAGGTACCACTGCGAGGACTAGAAACCAAAGCAATCGAAGGCAATAAATATTTTCTAGCTCCCAGTCGAGACACCTTGGCAATCTCGGTGGACTTGAGCTTACTAAAGAGTTCGTCGCAAGTCAGAGTGTCAAAACTCGCCGACTCTTCAATGCTAGAGATCTTCACCTTCCATATACTATGATCAAGAGCATAGAGAAGTTTGATCACCCTATAGTGGTCAGAGTAAACCAAAGTCCCAGTGGAGCGCAAATTACTCACAATTCCATCAAAACGTGCAAACATGGCATCTACAGATTCGCTAGGGCCTTGCAAAAACATTTGGTATTCTTAATTATAAGTGCTTTGCCTCCTAGCCTTAATCTGAGTTTGTAGGACTGAAAGTAGCGAACCGAGTGGGGTGAATGGGCGCCTAAAAAAATCTTTCGAATCAATGGCCTGCTCCCAACACCCAACGCACCTCAAAAGACTTGCCAGGAAAACGTAAATAGATCGTCAAAGTATAAAAGTATCTAGCCTATAAACGACCGGTGTCCTAGACAAAGAAACACCAACACAGTGCTAATAGGCAGATTAACAAAGCATTTTAAAACATGGAAAATCAAGCTTCACAGAAATAGGTCATCACAGAGATTTAATCATGAGTACACGTAAAACAAAAAGTCTTACTATTCAACGTTGTCTCCAGTTCGGTACTCGACGAAGCCTGCAATGCCGAAGCCTACTTCGAAGCAGTCGTGCCAAAGCCTGCTTCGAAGTTGACGTGCGAAGGTTGTTGACGTGTGTTGCAATCTGCAAAGCCTGCTTCGGTACGAAGTAGCTTCGAAACAGAACAAGACGAAATATTCGAACAACACTTCGAACAACCAGAGACTCCGAAGGCTGTCAGTGAAGAACCTTCGAAAGCAAACCTACGGAGCCTATCCTCCGAAAAGAGAACTTCGAAGTTCAGAACACTGGGACAAAGACAGTGCAATGTGGGCCCACGCTATAGCTTCGAACAGTGATACCTCCGTCAAAAAGGAATACTTCGAAAAAGCTTGTCCGAAGCTATCGTGCGGGCTTCGAATACAGCAGCGAAGCCCCCACAGAAAAAATGAACAAACTGCCGAAGCTCAAAGTACTATTCCGTGGAGCCCACACGAAAAACAGGCTTCGGATCTTGGTATGTCTGTCGTGCGAAGCTATCCCTGACTCTATGCTCAGCCTATCGCAAGGATGCTTAAGAGAAAAAACAGCTTAGCACAAATCAGTAAAGCTTCGGAGTTAATCATGTGGGATTCGCTTCGTTACAACTTTGGCCAGAGTGCGAAAAAGTTGAACCATGCGAGAAAACAAACAGTGACGGATTTCTCTAGCCAACTATGCTGCCTGCACACAAGACATATTGCAGACTGAAAAAACAGGGAAGAGAACAACAAGGCTAGAACCTAGCTGCAGGACTAGCAGCTAGCCTATGCATGAAAGACTAGTTTGATAAACACGCATGCAGATCTGCTAGCCATATGTAAGCTATGAGGCATAGCTTCTGCTCTATGCTATAACCATCAGAGGAAAGCACTCAAGCTATTCTGCAGCGCATGGAACCAAGCAAGAGAAAACCAGCCATGCAACAATAGAAATCGTGCCCAGAATAAAATAACTGTGTTCGTGACTGGAACAGCAAGATCTCCGTAAGAAAAAATTCATGCACTAGCAGGTAAATCGAGGCAACTGGGAAAACACACCACAACTAATAGTTTGATGGCTGAGAGAGGATCAAATAAAACCTGGTAAAATGCTGAGAATCAAAGACAATCGCACTTGCGACGACGCTCACATGAACAGTAAACGAACAGGAGCTAAAATGTGGGGAAAGTGAACTCAGGTGTTTAGATTAAAGTGAGTTACCCCTAACCCTAGGGATTGGGGCTCTATTTATAGGCAACCAAATAGCCTAGGAATATTCCAACAGACCCTTAGGGTTTTTTACAGACGCTGAAATAAATGGAAAAGACCAAACTGCCCTTAGGATATTTTTACAGACTCGACTGACTGACTGTGGGCCTAAGGACAAGATAGTAAACTCCTATTTACAGATGACTTATCCGGAAGCGGAGCTTTCGTAGCGACTACGGCTTCACCTCAGAACAGTCCGATCCGAGATCAGCGATCGTCAGTTTTGCGCCAAAACTGACAAAGCGTCCACCGACTTTGCATCAGGTACCCGGATTGGGCCGGCCTGATTCCGCAGCTCTCTCAGCCCGGCAATCGCTCGTCGCCCGTGTACCTGAGTCAATCCTGGTTAACAGCCCAGTGGATCCTCTGTTGCTCCTAGCCCATGTACCAGATTGGGCCAGCCCGACTTCCTGGCCCCTCTGCCCGACAGTCGCTCACTGCCCGTGTACCTGAGTCACAAGCAGCCTAGATGCAGCAGATCTTCTCCTCTCTTCGTGTCCTCTTTGACTACCGTTGACAATGAATCATCACATTTGGAGCCATGAGGCCCACGCTCTTCAACATGGCTCCTCAATCTCCCCCTTGATGAGTGCATTGTCAACACTTCTCTTCAATAGCTCTCCAGTACCTGCGAGCACATGTGGAAACACGAAAACAAAACACAAGAAAAACAAAGAAGAAGAAAATAAAGTAAAAGTTTAACCCTAATGACCAAAAACCCAAACAAAAGCAAGAAAGCAGTCATTATGGTTAACCAAAAGTAAAGACTGAAAAATGAGTGCAATCTCAGAATTATCAACAAGGATATCCAAAGAGTAAGGACAAACGAGACAAAAACTCCCCCTGAAACAAATCCCAGAGAAAGCCAAAACTCCCCCTTAAACTCTTCTCCCAAAATTTCTCCCCCTTGTTGACAATTGGACTCATCAAGCGAGACTAAATGCACTCTAAAGAGACACAGACTCCCCCTAAAATGCAACTCCTCCTCAAAATATGCAATGAATGCAACTGGGGTGCAGGTGGAGTGTAGAAAGCATGCTTCTCATATATGATTGACTGCAATTACAATATCTAACAGGTATAGCAAAAGACATACTATCTAAGACTCATGGCATGATCAGTGCAACTGATGATATCTAAAGAAAGTCATGAGCACGCATTTTGCAATTTTTGCAAACAAAAGCATTAAGACATTTCCCAGTTGACAAGCAAGGTAAAGCATGAGATGCAAAGGCTAACTGATATCTACCAAGATGAGCATTTTCCAAATCAGAGTGCTTCAGCAAACTTGTTATCTTTTTAATTTTCAGGCTATTTTTTCTTTTTCCCTTTTTTGCTAGGGGTTATTTGCATGTCAAACCTTATGCTAACCGACCAAGTCAAGCCTAGGCCAGAACTGGACCATCAGAAGCTTAAGACATTGGTCTTGGCACACACTACACTGTCCTAGTTCATACCAATGTGCTATGGTAAGCAGTCCAGAACAATGCAATACGACAAAGCAAACCCACCTGGATCTTTTCAACTCAAGCATAAAAAGGCATGGATTTTTCATTCATTTTTGATTTTTATCATTTTTATAGCACATTTTCCATGTTAAAGCATATAGATGTCCAAGTTGCATATTTGCATCTAAGTGAGGAACTAGCTACAAGGCATGTAACAGATAGCAAAAGCATTCAGCCTACACATGCTAGTTACCAGGAGCAATGGTGATCATTTTTCAATTTTAAATCATAAAAGCCATGCATATGACAGATATCAGACATATCATGTGAACTGAAGCAAACCATGATCATCAACAAGTAATCAAAAGCATGTACCAACTAGAATAAGTAAAGCAGTTCAATCATATAATAGAAGAAAGCTCAAAAGTGTGATATGTGAGTATGTATGATATGAACACACACAAACAGACTCAAGAAAAGAGTAAAGAAGAAAGAAAACTGACACAAAATATCTTAGAAAGGATACACAACACCCAAATCCCCTCGTAAACGCTTAAAAGTAGACTGATCTAGGGGTTTGGTGAAAATGTCAGCCAACTGATGATGGGTATCAACAAGAGCAAGGTCAATGACACCTTTGTCATATTGATCCCTCAGAAAGTGAAAGCGCACATCAATGTGTTTGCTTTTTGAATGGAGACAAGGGTTTTTCCCTAAACTAATTGCACTGGTGCTATCACAAAACAGAGGAACTCTGGTAGGAAAGAACAACCCAAAATCTCGTAATGTGGAAATCATCCAAACCAACTGTGAGCAGCAGCTAGATGCAGCTACATACTCAGCCTCAGTGGTCGAAAGTGCAACTCCAGACTGCTTTTGAGAAGACCAAGAAACAAGAGACGAACCGAGAAACTGGTAAGTACCGGAAGTCGACTTGCGATCCAACCGGCACCCACCAAAGTCAGCGTCCGAAAAGCCAGATAAATCAAGAGATGATGATGCTGAGTAATAAAGACCAAGATCAGGCGCATAGGTAAGATACTTGAAAATGCGCTTGACAGCTTGCCGATGAGACGTGGTGAAGTCTGGAAGCGTGCGCACAGTCCCATGGCGAACTGTATGTCTGGCCTCGTCACCGTCAAGTACAGCAGCGAACCGATCATCCCTCGAAACTCTCTCTCGTTGACCTTGACGCCGCTCTCATCCTTGTCCAGGCCCCCAGATGTGCCCATTGGGGTCATCTGAGGCTTTAACACTCCATCAAGGTCGAATTTCTTCAACATGTCTCGAGTGTACTTACCCTGGTGGATGAAGGTGCCGTCCTTGGTCTGCTTGATCTAGAGCCCTAGGAAGTACTTAAGCTCACCCATGAGGCTCATCTGAAACTCACTGTGCATCTGCTTAGAAAACTTGGACACAAGAACATAAGTAGTACCTCCAAAGATAATATCGTCCACGTAAATCTGAGCGACTAAGAAATCTGAAGCATCTCTGAGCAAGAAAAGAGTTTTATCCATAGAACCCATCACAAAGCCCTTCCCCAACAAAAATTGCTTTAACCGGTCATACCAAGCCCTGGGGGCTTGCTTCAGACCGTATAAATCTTTCTACAGTTTAAAAACATGTCAAGGAAACTTAGGGTTCTCAAAACCAGGGGGCTGCCTAACATAAACCTCCTCCTCTATGTACCCGTTCAGAAAAGCACTCTTGACATCCATTTGAAAAAGCTTAAAACCCTTCGAAGCGGCAAAAGCTAAAAGAATGCGAATGGAATCAAGACGGGCAACGGGGGCGAAGGTCTATTCAAAGTCAATACCTTCTTTCTGGCAAAAACCCTGGGCAACTAGTCGAGCTTTGTTGCGCACCACAACCCCATCTTCACCTTGCTTGTTTTTGAACACCCACTTGGTGCCTATGGGGTTGCATCTGGGTGGCAGCTCAACTAGTGTCCAAACCCGATTGCGTACAAAATTCTCAAGCTCTTCTTGCATAGCATTAATCCAATTTGAATCAGAAAGAGCATGAGAAACATATCTAGGCTCAAAAGATGCAACAAAATCAGGTTCAGCAAACACATCAAGAGAGTCAACAGACGAACGCAAAGTCCTCTTAGACAGATCACCGATGATGAGCTCTGAGGGGTGATCACTCTGAACTGCTCGAGATCCCTGGTGATCTGAAGTCATCTCACCGGAGTCAGTAGCTGGCACCTCTGGACTCGATTGAGTGGTCTTGATCGAAGTGGAAGAAGTGATCAGAGGTCCGCCCTTGTCCTCAGTCGAAGTCTCAGAAGTAGTGGGTTCTACAGGCAGTGCAGAAGGCCCACCCTCATAAGCAGCTGGAGCGTCATCATCTTCCTCGAATATGGACTCTCCAAGCTCACCATCACTATAAAGCTCAAAAGAAGGAGTCAAAGAAGGCAAGGACTCATCAAAAGAAACCTCGCAAGTCTCGACAAGCTGCTGGGAGTCGAGGTTCCAAACACAGAAACCTCAAGAATGCAAAGCATAACCAAGAAAGACTCCATCCCAACAACGAGACTCAAACTTGTCCAAATGCCCTCCCTTCTTGAGCACAAAGCGCTTGCAGCCAAACGCTCGCAAGTGGCTCACCTTGGGCTGTTTGCCAAACCGCGACTCATATGAAGTCTTACCTAGGTAAGCTCTAAGAAAAATGTGGTTGGCCAGATAGCAAGCCGTGTTCATGGCTTCAACCCAAAAGCACCTAGGAGTCCTGTGCTCATCGAGCATCATCCTGGCCATCTCGACTAGCGTGCGGTTCTTTCGTTCCACAACGCCGTTCTGTGGGGGAGTGTAAGGAGCAGAAAACCGATGATCAAGACCCTAATCACTACAAAAGCTAACGAACTAAGAGTTCTTGAACTCAGAGCCGTTGTCAGAGTGAATCGCTCGCATCCGATCATTGTTCTCATTATTTAGCTTCAAAATCAGGTCATGAACAAAATGAAAAGTCTCATCCTTAGACTCCAAAAAGAAAACCCACGAAAATCGAGAAAAATCATCAACGATAACAAACGCGTACCACTTCCAACTGACTGAGCGTACCCGAGCTGGACCAACAGTGTCCATGTGTAACAACTCTCTCGGGTACGAAGTCATCACCTGAGTCACAGGCGAATGAGAAGCGGCGACCATTTTCCCGTGATGACAGGGATGGCAAACTAGATCCTTCTTCATCTTAAGCTTGGAAAATCCTTGGATGAGGTCCATAGAGCTCAACCTGACTAGCAGATCAAAACTCAAATGGCCCAACCTCCTATGCCACTTCTAGAGCTCAGAAGGGGATCCAGCAATCAAACATCGAGAAGGGCCAAAAGAATTAGAGAAGTCAATCCGAAAAACCTTACCAAAAGGTAAGATCTGACAAATCAAAGATCCTCTATAATCAACCACAGAAGAACTGCCCTTCTTAAAACGAACCTCCAAACCATCCTCAAGAAGTTGCGAAACAGAAATCAAATTGAAGTTCAAATTCCCAACCAAAGCAACGTTCTTCAAAGAGAAATGGTCAGAGATGCGAATTGAGCCAATGCCGTGTACCTTCCCTTGACCACTGTTCCCGAAGGTGATGTATTCCTTGGAGCTCGGGGGAGAGAGACTGGAGAACCATGTGCGATGTCCCGTCATGTAGACTGATCTAGGGGTTTGGTGAAAATGTCAGCCAACTGATGATGGGTATCAACATGAACAAGGTCAATGACACCTTTCTCATATTGATCCCGCAAGAAGTGAAAGCGCACATCAATGTGTTTGGTTTTTGAATGGAGACATGGGTTTTTCCCTACACTAATTGCACTGGTGCTGTCGCAAAACAAAGGAACTCTGGTAGGAAAGAACAACCCAAAATCTCGTAGAGTGGAAATCATCCAAACCAACTGTGAGCAGCAGCTAGCAGCAGCTACGTACTCAGCCTCTGTGGTCGAAAGAGCAACTCCAGATTGCTTTCGAGAAGACCAAGAGACAAGAGAAGAACCAAGAAACTGGCAAGTACCGAAAGTCGACTTGCGATCCAACCGGCACCCACCGAAGTCGGCATCCGAAAAGCCAGATAAATCAAGAGATGATGATGCTGAATAGTAAAGACCGAGATCAGGCGCATAAGTAAGATACCTGAAGATGCGCTTGACAGCCTGCCGATGAGACGCGCGTGGTGAAGACTGGAAACGCGCGCAAAGTCCCACGGCGAACTGTATGTCCGGTCTTGTCGCCGTCAAGTACAGTAGCGAACCGATCATCCCTCGAAACTCCCTTTCATTGACTTTGACGCCGCTCTCATCCTTGTCCAGACCCCCAGAAGTGCCCATCGGGGTCATCTGCGGCTTCAATTCACCACCAAAGTCAAATATCTTTAACATATCACAAGTGTACTTACCTTGGTGGATGAAGGTGCCGTCCTTGGTCTGCTTGATCTGGAGCCCTAAGAAGTACTTGATCTCACCCATGAGGCTCATCTCAAACTCACTGTGCATCTGCTCAGAAAACTTGGACACAAGATCATTAGTAGTACCGCCAAAAATAATATCGTCCACGTAAATCTGAGCAACTAAAAAATCTGAAGCATCTCTGAGCAAGAAAAGAGTTTTGTCCACAGAACCCATCACAAATCCCTTCCCCAACAAGAATTGCTTCAACCGGTCATACCATGCCCTGGGGGCTTGCTTCAATCCGTATAAAGCTTTGTGCAACTTAAAAACATGTCGAGGAAACTTAGGGTTCTCAAAACCGGGGGGCTGCCTAACATAAACTTCCTCCTCTATGAACCCGTTCAGAAAAGCACTCTTAACGTCCATTTGAAAAAGCTTAAAACCCTTCGAAGCGGCAAAAGCTAAAAGAATGCGAATGGACTCAAGACGGGCAACAGGGGCGAAGGTTTCTTCAAAGTCAATACCTTCCTTCTGGCAATAACCCTGGGCAACTAGTCGAGCTTTGTTGCGCACCACAACCCCATCTTCACCTTGTTTGTTCTTGAATACCCACTTGGTGCCTATGGGGTTGCATCCTGGTGGCAGCTCAACTAGTGTCCAAACCCGATTGCGGACAAAGTTCTCAAGCTCTTCTTGCATAGCATTAATCCAATTAGAATCAGAAAGAGCATGAGAAACGTCTCTGGGCTCAAAAGATGCAACAAACGCAGATTCAGCAAACACAGCAAGAGAGGCAGAAGAACGCAAAGTTCTCTCAGTCAAATCACCTATGATGAGCTCTGAGGGATGGTCACGTTGAACTGCTCGGGTTCCCTGGTGATCTGAAGTCACCTCACCGGAGTCAGCAGCAGGCACCTCTGGACTCGACTGAGGGGGCTCGATCGAAGTGGAAGAAGTGATCAGAGGTCCGCCCTCATCCTCAGTCGAAGTCTCAGAAGGTGTGGGCTCTGCGGGGGATGCAGAAGGCCCACCCTCGTCAGCAGCTGGAGTATCCTCATCTTCCTCGAAGATGGACTCTCCGAGCTCATCATCACCAGAAAGCTCAAAAGAAGGAGTCAAAGAAGACAAGGACTCATCAAATGAAACCTCACAAGTCTCGACAAGCAGTTGGGATTCGAGGTTCCAAACACGAAAACCTTGAGAGTGCAAAGCGTAGCCAAGAAAAACACCATCCCAGCAACGAGACTCAAACTTGTCCAAATGCCCTCCCTTCTTGAGCACAAAGCACTTGCAGCCAAACGCTCGCAAGTGGCTCACCTTGGGCTGTCTACCAAACCGCAGTTCATATGATGTCTTACCAAGGTAAGCTCTAAGAAAGATGCGGTTGGCCAGATAGCAAGCCGTGTTCATGGCTTCAGCCCAAAAACGCCTAGGAGTCCTGTGCTCATCGAGCATCGTCCTGACCATCTCGACTAGCGTGCGGTTCTTTCATTCCACAACACCGTTCTGTGGGGGAGTGTAAGGAGAAGAAAACTGGTGGTCCAGACCCTGATCACTACAAAAGCTGACGAACTGAGAGTTCTTGAACTCAGAGCCGTTGTCGAAGCGAATTGCTCGCATCCGACCATTGTTCTCATTCTTCAGCTTCAAAATCAGGTCATGAACAAACTGAAACGTTTCATCCTTAGACTACAAAAAGAACACCCACGAGAATCGAGAAATGTCGTCAACAATCACAAGTGCATACCACTTCCCACCAACTGAGCGTACCCGAGCAGGACCTACAGTGTCCAAATGTAAAAGCTCGCCCGGATACGAAGTCATCACCTGAGTCACAGGTGAGTGAGAAGCGGCAACCATTTTCCCATGACGACAGGGATGACAAACTAGATCCTTCTCCATCTTAAGCTTGGGCAATCCTCGGATGAGGTCCATAGAGATTAACCTGACTAGCAGATCAAAACTCAAGTGACCTAACCTCCTATGCCACTTCCAGAGCTCAGAAGAAGATCCAGCAATCAAACAGCGAGAAGGGCCAAAAGAACTAAAGAAGTCAATTCGAAAAAATTTACCGAAAGGTAAAATCTGGCAAATCAAAGACCCTCTAGAATCAACCACAGAAGAATTTCCCTTCTTAAAACGTACTTCCAAACCATCCTCAAGAAGTTGCGAAATAGAAATCAAGTTGAAGTTCAAATTTTTAACCAAAGCAACATTCTTCAAAGAGAAATGATCTGAAATGTGAATTGAGCCTATGCCACTTACTTTCCCTTGACCGCTGTTCCCGAACGTGATGTATTCTTTGGAGCTCGGGGGAGTGAGACTGGAAAACCATCTGCGATGTCCCGTCATGTGGCGAGAGCATCCTGAGTCCATGATCCAAACATCCTCCAGTCCCCGGTCCTACACAATCAGTGGCTGTAAGTGGGAGCAAATGGTCCGGCACCAGGTTTAGCAAAAGAGCTAAACCAGTGTCGAGCCATCTGCTCAAAAGATGGAAAGCGAAAACCATCAAGAAAGTTTAGACCAAAACGCGGCTCAAAGCGCGGTCCTCGGTTCTGCCTAACCCTGCGGCCACGAGGTTCAGGACCGTAGCCAACACGACCTGGAACTCTGCCGGAACGAACACCACCAACTGGAGCACGGGCAAGAACGCCGTCTCCTCTACCACCACCTAACCGACGCGGCCTGGCCTCCAGCCTCTCCCCGCGCCGAGGAACACGCAGTCTACCACCCTGCTGGTAGAACTGCTCCTGATCACCACGAGCCCTCTCTGCTCTCTCAACTCGCTTCCTCCTGAAGCAGAACTTCGCAAGATGCCCGTCTCTCTGACAGTACTCACAATGATAGGTGGGCTTCTTGGGATGTGGTTGAGGCTTGGGATGTTTGGGCTTGGTAGTGTTTGGTGTGGTCTTCTTGGGTTGAGAGGGTCCAGGAAGAGAGTCTAGAGAAGAGTGGAGGTGTTTGGGCTTAGGAACCCAGATAGGCTTCTTGGGTGGAGCTTTGGGTGGTTCATGAATTACTCCATCCTTGGGCTGACAAGCCTGGGAGGTCTCAGTGGAGTGAGTCTTGGGATACCTCTGCTCTGGGATCATTTTGCTCCACTCCACTGCCCGGCTAATGGCACTCTCAAAGTCAGCCTTGGTGTAGGTGTAACCTACCCCAAACCCATCCTGCCTCTTGAACTGCTGGATCATCATGCCAAGCTGTGGCTCTCTGGCACTGATCCAACTCAGGATAGAACAGAGGTAAAAGTTCTCATTCTGAGAATCTGCTAGCTCTTCTCTCTCAAGGAAGCTAGAACCTCCACCTGAGACAAGCAGGTCTCACACTCACTCTCTACGTGGACAGACTTCTCGGCTTTTAGCTTAATCAATTCCATTATAAGTGACAGGCAGTTCTCACAGACAGTGGGTGGAACTGACAATGTCTCAAGCTCTAGCCTAGTCTGCGCAAGCTCAGCTCTCAACCTCTCCAAATCACCCAACTGTTCATCGCCCTTGGATTTCAGCTCAGCTAAGACAGCTAGATGAGATGGGCAATCAACACAGGGTGCGACGGCAGTGGCTTGAGCATCTTTCAGCTCCAGCTGAGCGCTTTCAAGCTCAGTGGCCAAAGCGTCCCTCTCATCAACCCTTTCTGTGTACCTGGACTTCAGAGTCGACAGGTCACACAGAAGCACCTCACACTTCGGGCACTCACTGCTATCACCCAAGCAAGGGGAAGAAGATAGACTCTCAATTCTGCCGTTGGCCACGGCAAGCTCACTCTCTAACTCATCTATCCTCTTCTTAGCCCCCCTAAGCAGTTTTTCCCGATATTTCAACTCCTGATGATTGCTCTCAAGTAAATCAACGATTTCGCGCTCGTAAGATGATACCTTGTTGTCGTCGTTGTCGAAGTCGTCGGAGGAGCTCTTTTCTTCCCTATCCCCAAGAGCCATTGAACAGAAGCTCTTGTGAGATCTTCGGCGCTGGTGTGAGTGGCTCTTCGGCTTGTCTCCGAAGGCCATGAAGCAGAGGCCCGCCGGATCGTCCTTGTCCTTCCCCTTCCTGATGGCGATCTCCTCATCGCTTGAGCTCGATGAAGAGGAAGAAGACGTGGACCGCTTGAAGTAGCTTTTCTCCATCTCGGCGAAGAAGGCCTTGTCGCGCTTCTTGTTCTCTCACCAGTAGTCTTTCAGGGCCTTCTTGAAGAATCGAGTCTTCGGCTTGCCCTTGTTGAAGGATGAGCTCTCGTGCTTGTCGGAGTCATGGAAGCTGCCACCGGTACCCTTCTTGTATCCATTGCGCTTGGGGCAGTCGGCGATGAAGTGTCCTGGATCACCACACTCAAAGCATCTGGATTTTGTGCCGTGTCTTTTGAACATTCTCTTATCATAGACACGACGCACCCGGTTGTTAAAAAGACACAAATCATCATCTCCCAATAACTCTAGCTGGTCCTCAGTGATAGACATCAAAGAGAACCCAGCACAACTCACAGAAGAGGGATCAACAGAAGGTGTAGCAAGGGCCAGGGATTTTGATCCAGAACCAGTGAGATTTGATCTCAGCTGGATATCTACCTCAGTGGCCTTCAGCTTGCTAAACAACTCAGAAATGGTCAAGGTATCGTAAGAAGTGCTCTCAACGATAGAGGATACCTTGATCTCCCAGATCTTTGGGTCCAAGGTATGGAGAACCTTGAGCGCCTGCTCATGATCTGAGACTAACTGAGCACCCTCAGCCTTGTTGTCCCGAAGCTTGTTTATGATCGACTGAAAACGACCAAACAAAGCCTCAACAGATTCACCCGGCTTCTATGTGAAATTCTCATATTCACGCCGGTAGGTCTGATAGAGCCGAGCCTTGACCTGTGCTATTCCCTCATGGTGTGCCTTGAGGGTAGCCCAGATCTCTCTCGCAGTGGAGAGATGACTCACACGCTCAAACTCAGTGGGACCTAAACCAGAAAACAGAATGTTCATAGCCTTACTGTTGCTCAGATGCTGAGCAATGATACCAGCAGTACCCTGCTCAGTAATTGGCAATATGACAAACGTGGTGTGAACGCAAATATCCCAAATGTCCGAACCCTGGCTCATAAGATAGGCTCGCATGCGAGTCTTCCAATAATTATAGCCATAGGCTTCCAAGGACGGGACCTTGCCAGGAGACGTCATGGTCACTACCGGGGTTTAGAACCGGTTAAGGTATGGAAAAAACCTAACCAAGCTCTGATACCACTTGTAGGACCGAAAGTAGCGACCAGAGGGGGGGGGGGTGAATGGGCGCCTTAAAAATTCTTTCGAATATATGGCCTGTTCCCAACACTCAACGCACCTCAAAAGACTAAGCAACAGAAAATGAACAGATAGCCTAAGTCTAAAGGTATCTAGCCTAGAATCAATTAATGTTAAACAGAGAACTACCAATGCAGTGCAACTAGGTAGATAAACAAAGTATGTCAGGCCTAAACTTCTCAATGTAATAATCTAAGTATATATAAAGTGAGATGAGAAGTTACTGTTCAGATTTGTCTCCTGTTCGGAACTCGGCGAAGCCTGCTTCGCCTGTCGGGGTCTGCTTCGGAGAAGATTGCCGAAGCCTGCTTCGGAGGTCGGTTGCGAGGTCTGCCGAAGGTGGTTGTAAATGCCGAAGGTGTTTCGATCTAGCCTAGTTCAAAGTGGTAGATGATGAAGTATGCTTCAAAGCGAAGTAGACAAAGTCGAAGCCTGCTTCGAAGTAGGTACTTCGAAGGCAAGGCTTCGAACACAGCTTCGAACCAAGTGCTTCGAAGTTAGACCTTCGAACAGAAAACTTCGAACGCAACACAAACGAACAACCTTCGAACAAAGAAGCGAAGCCTGTCACACGACAGAGGCACCAAATTCGAAGCCTACGAAAAGAGAAGCGAAGGCTGACACGCCACAAAGAAACCAAAGCGAAGCCTAGTAGAACGACAAGCTTCGAAGCCAACTTCGAAACCTATCGAAGTGTGGACTTCGAACAGCTAAAGCCGGAGTACCTTCGCACTGTCGTTCGAAGTATGCGATGCTGTCCGTTCAAAAAGTACTTCGAAGCTAGCAACAGAGGACACAAAACGAAGTTCGAAGTTTGAACGAAGCCTTCGAGGATGTTTGATCGAAGCCTGCCTCACGGAGCTGAGGGGCTTCGAACAGAGAGGGGGCTTCGCCAGAAACACACCCAGAAAAGAGACTTCAGACCTGTCAACCCGATCAAAAAGTCGAGCAGTAACAGCAAAAAGCTGGCACAAGAGTACTGTTGCTACAGTGGAAGAGTACTACTTGCAACAGCAAGAACTAGTACTCTTCTCGTGAGGAACAGAAGCAAAACGAAGCCTTCACAACCAGGAAGAAAATCGTTGTGAGCAAACCGAAGATTTCAAAGCCAATAAATGGAATGCATCACACGAAACAGAAGGAATAGAATCATCTAACTGCATGGAATAAAATAGATGAACAGCAACACATTTCCTGGAGGCGCACACATGAACAGGAAGGGAAAGAGAAAAAGCAAGAGACAAAAGGTGACCCAAAGGAGTAGTATTGATTTCAGCCAAAAGGGTAGTCCAAACCCTAGGGATTGGGGTCCTATTTATAGGCTCCCAACACTAGGAACATTCCACCTGCCCCTTAGGGTTTTTACAGACGCAAGAATAAAGGAAAAGACTCTACTGCCCTTAGGTATTTTTACAGACACGACTGACTGACTGTGGGCCTAGAGATACAGATGACTTATCCGGAAGCTAAACTTTCGTAGCGACTACGGCTTCTCTTCTGGACAGTCGGATACAAGATCGACGGTTGTCAGTTTTGCGCCGAAACTGACAAAGCTTCCACCGACTTTGCACCAGGTACCCAGATTGGGCCGGCCCGACTCCGCAGCTCTCTCAGCCCGGCAATCGCTCACCGCTCGTGTACCTGAGTCAATCCTGGTCAACAGCCCAGTGGGTCTTCTGCTGCTCCTGTCCCATGTACCCGGATTGGGCCAACCCGACTTCGCAGCCTCCTCTGCCCGACAGTCGCTTGCTGCCCGTGTACCTGAGTCACACGCGGCCCATGAAACAGCAAATCTCCTCTCTTCTTCTGTCCTCTTTGACTATCGTTGACAATGACTCATCACTTTTAGAGCCATGAGGCCCACGCTATTCAGCATGGCTCCTCATCCGCATCAGCTATTATTGTAGGCCAATAAAGCCCCTGGCGAAGTGTTTTTCCTGCCAAAGCTCGAGGGGCCAGATGGCTACCACAAAGTCCATGAATTTCTCGGAGAATCTCCTGACCTTTGGCTTGAGATATATATCGGAGCAGAGGGGAACATACTCCGGCCTTGTACAGAATACCGTTGATTATATGATAATTTCGAATTCTGAGCTTTAACCTCGAAAGCTATGGCCCTTCAGGCAATGTTGCTTCTCCTTGCAGCAATTCCATAATTGAACTCCGCCAATCTGTACATGGAATGCAAAGAACTTCCGCAGAAGGGATCTGTGTTACCAAAGGTGAATTGAACTCTTCGTAAAAAGCTTCTTCTGGAATGTCCATAGCTCCGGCTGTAGCTTTCGCCAAAATATCAGCTTGCATATTTTCAGCTCTGGGTATGCTTCGAATGGAAATCCCTTTAAATGCTGCTTCAATCTTACGGATCTCTTCCAGATATTTTACAAGCTGTGGATGACGAACTTGAAAACTCTTATCTACGTTCCCTGCTACAATTTGAGAATCTGTTTTAATAACAACTCTTGTAGCCCCCAAAGCACGTGCCTTTCGAAGTCCTAACAAAATCCCTTCATACTTCGTTGTATTATTTGTGGACTTAAAGTTGAGCCTAGCGGAGTACATTGCTCTCTGCCCTGAAGGCAAAATTATTACCGCGCCGACACCTGCTCCAGATGCTTGAAAAGCTCCATCGGAGTATATGGTCCAAATTCCTTCACTTTGTTTCTCCGGAGCCCATACTGCAGGGGAGTCCATTCTTCCACAAAATCTGCCAACACCTGCGACTTAATTGTTGTCCTTGCCACGAAGGAGATGCCGAAGGGTGCTAATTCAATGGCCCACTTCCCAATTCTTCCTGTAGAATCCATACTTAGGAGCATATCTCCTAAGGGATACGAAGTTGGTACAATCACATTATGTGCTAGGAAATAATGCCTTAACTTCCTCGAAGCCATTATCAGAGCATAGGTGAACTTCTCGAGCTCGGAATATCTTGTTTTTGCTCCAGACAATGCTTCGGATACAAAATAGACTGGATTCTATACCAACTTCCCATTGAAATCAACTTCTCTGACAAGGACTGCACTGACTGCGGAGCCAGTAGTTGCAAGGTAAAGGAGTAGGGTTTCATCCGCAACAGGCACCGTGAGTGTAGCGAGGTTACTGAGATAATTCTTAATATCATCAAAGATTTTTTGGCACTCTGGTGTCCATGCAAAATCTTCGGACCCTTTCAATGCTTTGAAAATGGGCAGACTTCTCTCCGCAGACCTTGCTAGGAATCTGCTAAGTGCTGCAAGGCAGCAGTTAACTTCTGCACTTGCTTCAAATTTTCCGGAGGAGCCATCCTTTGCAACGCAGTTATTTGAGTAGGGCTAGCTTCGATCCCTCTGCTTGAAACTAGATATCCTAACAATTTTCCAGCCTGAGCCCTGAAGATACATTTTTCGGGGTTAAGTCGGATTCCACATGTCCGAAGGCTATTGAATGTTTCTGCTAAGTCTAGGCTATGTTGGTGCTTTAAAGCACTCTTTATTACAATGTCATCCATATAGGCTTCTACATTGCGGCCTATTTGATGACCTAGAGCCTTAGCAATTAACCTTGAAAAAGTTGCCCCGACATTTCTTAAGCCAAAGAGCATTCTTACATAGCAAAAGACTCCCAAAGGAGTTACAAAGCCTGTTTTGATTTCATCTTCGCACTTTAGCCAGATTTGATGATAGCTGGAATACGCGTCAAGAAAGCTTAATAACTCCGAACTAGCGGTGGAGTCAACCAATTGATCAATTCGGGGCATGGGATAGGGGTCATGGGGGCATGCTTTATTCAAAGATGTAAAGTCAATACACATGCGCCATTTCCCGGAAGATTTCTTCCTGACGAAAACTGGGTTGGCTAGCCACTCCGTATGAGCTACTTCTCTGATAATCCCAGCCTTCAGCAACTTTTCCACTTCATCTTTAGCATGGATGGCCCTCTCCGCAGATAGCTTCCGGAGTCCTTGTCGGACAGGCCGAACCCTCGGGTTCACAAGTAAACTATGCTCAATAATATCCCGACTGACTCCGGTAATGTCCTCATCAGACCAAGCAAAGACATCTAAATTTTCTTCAACTACTTTTTCTAACGAAGTAGCGACTTTTGAGGGCAAATCTTTGCCGAACTGGAATGAATAGTCTTTGCCGTCTTTGACAATAACTTTCGTTACAATCTCCCCCTCAGGGCTTGGCCTTGGGAAGGACTTCTTCGAAGGTTCACCTGGAGCAGAGATATCCTCCGGGTTGCCTTGCATGCTGTTCACTTGTCTCGGGTCAAGAGGGGGGCCATGACCATATTCCGCACTTCGCGCAGTGGCCTGATCTCCGAAAACAGTATGCACTCCAGCTTGTGTGGGCATTTTCATACACAAATAATTATGATGTGCCACAGCTCTGAACTGATTCAACATGCCCCTCCCGAAGATAACATTATATGCATACGAGGCATCCACAACATCAAAAATCACCTCCTCCGTCCTGACCAGTAGCCCCTCTCCGAAAGTGACCTCCAGACCTATTTGGCCGAGGGCATCGAGAGGGGGTCCTGCAAAGCCTTGCAAAGGATGAGCTGCTGGGAGAAGATGCTTTTTGGATATACAAAGTTGATCGAAGGCTTGGATGAAGATAATATCTGTTGAACTCCCTCCGTCAATCAGTACTCTCCAGACTTCAGTCCCTGCTATGTCGGCAGTGATGACAAGTGGGTCTGCATGTGAAAACTTTATGCCAGTTGTATCCTCTGTAGAAAAAGATATTGGCACATGTGACCATTCAGGCATAGCAGCTGCGGATGAAGAAGTTCTAATATGGCCCACTTCTCGAACATATTCTCTTCTCTAACTCTTCGACATACTTCCAAGGGTCCCTCCTCCGAAAATAGGGAGGACTACTCTTTTCCCTCGATCTTGACCATCTTCCTGCTTCGGAGGTGGCATAACATTGACCATCAGTGGTTGCCTTGCAGGGTCGAAATTGTCTATACGTGCCATAGCCTGGACAAGCTCTAGACGCACCTCGGAAGGAACTCGGTCAATAGTGCCTCGACCCGAGGTTCTTTCAAGGTACTCGCCTCTTAAAGCGAGTATAGACTTGCACGCATCAGTTGTGTGACTTCGATTCTCACCATGGACGCAGCAGAAGAAGGTCTGGGCTTTGCCAGCCGGCTTCCCTGAAGGCCTCCAACCACTAGTCTTGCTTCCCGAAGCTTGCGAAGTCTTAGGGGCAAATTTCTGTGGGGGTGCAATGTTCAAGACTTCTGAACGAGGATGCTTTTGCCCCCGACGCCTGTCATGCTGAAATTCAAAGCTAGGCCCCTGCGAAGGTGTTGAAGTCTTCACTTCCAACTTGACTTCCTGCAGGATTGGCGGGGTTGAAGCAGTTCTCCGAAGCCACCCTTCTTCTGACTTTGCATAATCTTTGAAATAAGACATCAATTGAGCAACAGAAGATATCTACTTCCGATGAAGTTTATCGAGGAGGCCCGCATGGGTAACTCCCTCTCGAGCTGCATCAACTACGGAGGATGTAGTCAGCCCTCGAATTTGCGACTTCGTGTGAGCGAAGCGCTTGAAAAATTGTCTTAGAGTCTCTCCGGGCAGCTGCTTCACCTAGAAAAGACTTCCTGTAGACATTGGGGGTACGAAGGTACCCTAGAAATTACTTATGAACTTCTTTCTTAATTGGTCCTAGGTTCTAATTGACCCTGGCTTCAGGGACCAAAACCACCGCAGAGCCACCCCTTCGAGAGCTAGAGGGAAACATTTGGCCATGGTGTCTCACACTCCTCCACTGGCTTCAATTGCCAATGCATAAGAACGGGAGAACTCTCCAGGGTCCTCGTCTCCAGAATATTTGCAGAGCTTTGAAGTTTTAAACATAGGATCGAAGCGCACTTTCTGTAGCTTGGGATGCAGCGGAGACTCGCTGTCAAAGGAAGTGTTCTCCGGGGCTTCGGGATAAGGAAGTTCGTCATCTTGGGGCACTTCGGGGATGACTGGGGTGGCCTGAGAACGAAGCCTATCTGCAGCTTCTTGCCGCCACCTCGCTACTTCAGCTCGGAGACTGGCCATTTGAGCGGCCATATCGCCAAGACCGTCTTCATCTCCTCCGGAAGGACCTTCTGGGTCTTGAGAACTGTAAGCATCAGTCCGAAGGTGTACTCCAATTTAGAACCGTCTTCATCTCTTCGAAGGATTTTCTAGAACTTTTGACTCTGATTTAGAACTGGGAACCTAACTTCGAAGTATGTTCTCTGCTTCATTTTTGTTCTGTTAGCATACTTCGACAGTTCTTGTGAAGGTGTACTCCGACTCGAGCTTTTCAAAGACAATACTTCGACAGGCTTTGAAGTTAGCTTCGAAGCATGTCTCTCTGATAGACTTCGCTCGGAGTGTGTTGCTGTCTTGTTCGAGTCACAGTTTGTGTGTTCGAAGGTTGTTTTTCGTAGTATGCTTCAAGGCTTCGATCTCTTGTGAGAGCATCAGCACACTTCGATTCGAAGCTGATCTGTGGTTCGGAGGTTACCACTACGGTATTCATACCTCGTTCAAGCTAGCTTCGAAAGTAGAGGGTAGGCTTCAATTTAGTCTTTCTGTCGTGTGTCGGGCTTCGCTTCTCTTTCGGAGGTTGTTTTTCTGCGAGCATGGTTCAAAGCTTTCTGATCGAAGTATAGGCTTCGAAGTACACTGTTCGAAGCAAGCTTCGATACTTTCATACTTCGCTTCGAAGCATACTTTGCTCTCTGCTACACTCGAACTAGGATAGATTCTACAAACCTTCGGCACTTCAACGACAACCTTCACTAGACTTCAACAAAGAACTGCGAAGCAGGCTTCGACACTGCGAAGCAGGCTTCAACACTGTGAAGCAGGCTTCGACACAGCGAAGCAGGCTTCGACACAGCGAAGCAGGCTTCGACACAGCGAAGCAGGCTTCGCCAAGTTTCGAACAGGAGACAAATTTGAACAGTAACTTCTCATCTCTTTTCATGTACACTTAGATCATCTGCTGAGGAGTTTGATTTGCCATGTTTTGAATATTTTGTTTATCTGCCTATATTGGTGTTTCTCAGTCAAGGACACCAGTCTTTTCTAGGCTAGATACTTTTAGACTTAGGCAATCTGTTCATGTTTTGCTGCTTAGTCTTTTTGAGGTGCGTTGGGTGTTGGGATTAGGCCATAGATTCGAAAGAATTTTTAAGGCGCCCATTCACCCCCCCTCTGGTCGCTACTTTCGGTCCTACAATATATCATATAAAGCTTAATATGAGAAAGTCTTGAGTTGAGATATGTATTTTATTCATTCTCAAATAAGTCAAGTCTTCAATGCATCTCTAAGATCCTATTAACAAGTTTAAGCACTTTTTGGTACCCAAGCCATGTTCGATCCTTGAATTAATCACGAGAGATTTAGGCTTCTAAATAGGCTTTGAGCTAGTATGTGGTGAACTAATCACCTTAGTAGCACATGTTCTATTTTTGTCATTCCTAAGAAAATCATAATCAAATGAAGGGTTTAGCATGGTATAACTCTTACCGATATGTCCCTTTGCATGGCAATTATGGCAAATCTAGTTCTTGACATTATATAGTGTCTTCTTCACCTTGTTTTGCATCATATTTGCTACCTTGCCATTAAGACTATTACTTGATGACTTGTACTGATCTTTAATATTTATGTAGGGACAAGAAGCAATTTCATTACCCTTCTCTCGACATGCATAGCACTTCCTAATACCCTTTCTTGGAAGTGTTGCCCTTTCATCAAACATGTTGGAACACATAGATATATAGTGTCCCATGTTTGAGCACTTGAAGCGCTTCACGTGAGCAAATTTAGTTTTCCTTTGTTGACTCTTGCTCAGGTCTCTTTATTATTTCTTCAAAGGACAATCTTTCAAATAATGAACCTCTCTCTTGCACTTGAAGCAAATGATTATAGTCTTTTGCTTATTTTGTTTTTCTCTCGTCCTTTGTATTCTTGGACTTTTTGATCTTCTTGTTTAAGTTTGCTTTTAAGTCCATGACCCATGTGCTTCCCTTTTTAACCTAAAAAATCCAAGTCATATCTAGTGCTTGGTGAAATATTACGCTAACAGGTTCTTCAAAGGTAAGAACTAACAAACGAAGTGTTTGTGAAAGCGGACTATCTCAAGCCTCCGAATATGATAATAGCTCGAAGTAGTTCGAAGTTATGTATTGAATATCTCAATATTCGATGCCTATTACAGGGTAAGAAAGGGGGTATTTATAGGTAAAATCCTTAGGGAAAAGACCTTTTTACCCCTCAATTACAACCGACATAGTGGAAACTATTCCGGTCTCCCGAATAGGGTTAATATGTTAAAGTATGATCAAAGGATTAGATAAAGTAAATGTCACATCCTTCTGGTTGTTTTCCACTTCGGAGGGGAAGCCTTTCGGAGGGTCTCTTCATATCGGAGTCTAGACGGACCCTTTGACTTTAAACCTTTTAGTCTAGAGACAAGTGTTGGACTTTGAGATTATGATTTATCTTCTTCTTGGAATCTTGAGGATCATGAGGATGAAGTATTTTTCCCCAACAATAGGGATTAGCACAAGTAAAGTTAACATAAACTTGAGGCTCATAATATTTTATCGTTGCTATAATTACCTCTTAAGCTATTTCTAACATAGCATATGAATATACAAAAGTTTTATGAGTGCACAATAGCTCATCATGATTTTCTTAGGTCCACATGCTTGTTAGTAAGCTCATCAAGTTGAGCGTTTAGATCAATAACTTCCTTCTCTAAAGGTGCTACACAAGAATTAGAGTTAGCAGAACAAGTACTCTCAACAAGATAAGCATGTTCAATTTTTAGTTTCTCATAACTGATGAGGACATGCAGGCCTACATGTCCATAAATATGGCCGACCTCAATTAATGGGTTGGTTTGTATCTAGTAAAATTAGTTAGATTTCAAAATTAGAACAGGAGTCTCCAATCAGCATATGACTTCGTATTAAAGTAGGACTTCGTATTAAAGTATGACTTCATATTAAAGTAGTAGTTCATATTAAATAAGACTTTATATTAAAGTAGAACTCTTTTATTGTAACCTTTCTGCACCCCCTTCTACGCCCCTATAAATAGAGGTGGCCAACCATTGTTATAATTGAAGAATAAAGTTTAGAATTTCGAGTTTAGCTTGAACTATGTATCCACATGTTCTTCTTTGTTTCGATCAGAAATATTGTCGTCACCACTTTGTTGTGATTTGGTGATTTGCTATCGAAAAAAATCAAGTGTCATTTGTTGTTCCAATGGGAATTAGTAGATTATAGAACTAAAGTTTCATCTGCGTTTTATTGGGAATTAGTAGATTGTAGAACTACTTCGCGGCCAACAGCTACGTGTGCAAATGTGTGGTGTTGCAATTATCTATAGGGTTGAGTGAGGACCATGTTGAAGATCATGGGTCACAAGGCTCCAGAAGAAGATGACTGATTGTCAATGGAAGTCAAAGAGAGAGGATGAGATGAGAAAAGAAGACCTATCATGTCTTGACCACATGTGACTCATGTGCACGGGCGGTGAGCGACTGCCGGGCAGAGAGAGTCGTGGAGTCGGGCCGGCCCAATCTAGGTACATGGGAAAAGAATGATAGCAGACTCATCGTGGTGTTGACCAGGTTTGACTCGGGTAAATGGACGGCGAGCGACTGCTGGGCCGAGGGAGCATAGAGTCGGGTCAGCCCAATCTAGGTACCCGGTACAGAGGTGAGGAGCGCTTTGTCAGTTTTGGCGCAAAACCGACACACCATCCAGACCGTCAATCGGAGATCAAAAGGTTCTCAAACGAAGTCGTAGCTGCTACAAAAGCTCTGTGTCAAGACAAATTACTTGTAGTTAGGATTTTACTATCTTACCATTTAGGTCCACGGTTTGTCTTTATTTAGTCTGTAAAAATCTTAAGGGTAGATCAGACATTTTTTATTTTTGAGTCTGTAATATACCCTAACGGTATATTGAGATTTTTCTGATTTTTTGAAACGCCTATAAATAGGCCCCCAAGCCCTAGGATTTCAAGTAACTCACTCAATTGAAAATTTGAGTTCCATCTTTATTCTTTTGCTTCGTCTCCAACCACCGGCTAGAATCTTCTTCCACCGTAGTCATGGAAATTCCTTCTTTCTTCGCCTAACCAGTAGCGCGTGTTTACTATAGCTTAGAGTCTGATTCCAGCCACCAGTTTTCTCTTCCCTGTTGTCACTCGGTCTTTTCCTCACAGCACTGTGTGCGCTCCGGTTTTTCTCCAAGCCAAAACTGCAGGCTTCTCATCTTTCCTCGCCCAGCGCCTGGGTTCATCCTGTTCACACGTGCACACTGCACAACACGCATGTGTGGGAAAAACAGGTGGCATGTGCTAATCTCTTCAGCCGGCCACACGCAATGTTATAGAGTCCCTGAATTCACCAAATTCGATGGTGAGGGTAACAAGACCACACTAGAGCATGTTGGCCAATTCTTAACACAGTGTGGAGAAGTTAGTGGGTTGGACGCATTAAAACATAGATTGTTTTCTCTTTCGCTATTCGGCACCACTTTCACTTGGTTTTCGGTGCTGCCACCGAACTCCGTCCAAACATGGGCCCAATTAGAACAAAAATTTCATGACTATTTTTATATAGGCGAGACAGAACTTAGGCTTTTCCACTTAACGTCGGTCAAACAGAAATCTAATGAGAGTGTCTCTGAGTGCATCAAGCTCTTTAGGGACACCAAAAACTGATGTTTTAGTCTCAATATTTCAAAAAGACATTTGGCGGATCTATCTTTTAACGGATTGCGTTCCGAAATTAAAGAGAGGCTAGACAACCAAAACTTTTTAGAGGTTAGCCAAGTCCTGCAACAGGCTCTGGTCCAAGAAGGTCAAGCCAAGGATAAAAAATTCATTAAAACATTTAACATACCTAAAATTGAAGTTCACATCATAGAGCAATCCGAGGAGGAAGAGTCGGAGGAAGAGGACGATTCGACCGATATGTATGCAGCCGAATGGGCCGGGAACACTAAGACAAAACTTATCATTTGCTCCGAGCTATGGCCATCTCCCACTAAGAGTCGGCCCAGCGAGGTTAAGTATTCTTTTGATGTGACTAAGTGCGATAAAATATTTGATTTCCTCTTGAAGAGTCAGCTTCTCAGGTTACCCAAGGGCCAGGTCATCCCAACCACTGACAAACTAAAGAAATGCCCCTACTGTAAGTGGCATGATTCACATTATCATTATACTAACGATTGCAATGTTTCCCGTCGGCAGGTTCAATCGGCCATAGAAGAAGGACGATTGAAAATAGATTCTTGTCCGAAGATGAAGTTGGACAAAGACACATTTCCCGTGAACACCGTCGACCTCGACGAGAAGAAGGTGTTGATTTGGCCGGAGCAGGCCAGGTCATCTAAAGGGAAAGCGATCATTATTGGAGAACCCTGCACACGCACACTCGTAACAAAGGATGCTGAAGTGGGAGTGTGGAAAAAGAACATCGACGTGTCATCTTCAGTTGGGGCTCGCAAGAAGGTGAAGTTAACATACCAGATGGTGCTGAACAAACACCAGAAGAGGGCCAAGAAAATGAACACTCGGCCGAAGGTGCCAAGACGGCGAAGCCTCCAAGGAGGTCGAGCCCTTCGCATCGACCAAACTCACCTTCATAATGGTCGAGGCCTCTGGCCTGGTGGGACCCTTTGCTGATATGGTCCGATATCCCTTCGATATGGCCGAACCTCTTTACAAGCGACGGGTTCGGCCCACAATGGACGAAGCCACTAGAGGCCCCAATGCCTCCGCTGTACCATTGGACAGTATCTTCGTGGGCTCCGAGCTACGCTTCACCGCCAGAGTACCCTTCGTAGTATGGCGTCGCTCCCTTTGTTCCTTCAGAGTACTATGATTGGAAGGGGCAGATAGGTGCAGTGAAGGGGAACATTTTTCACCGGTTGTCCATGCTACCTCAAAGCCGACTCACGCAGAATGAAGCTAAAGAATACGGCCGCGAAGGGGTAATGGAGAGAACCTCTAAAGTTATCACTATCAAGGTAGGGTCTCACGAGGTCCCAATCCCAAAGGCACCCTCGCCGGAACATGAAGGAGGAAAGCCCCCGGGTCCAACAGAAGCCACCTTCGGTGCCCGGTCCGACTGGCCTACTCTGGTCGGTCCGATCGGCCTGTCCCAGATGACCGACACCGAGCGGTCCGACTAGCCCCCCATGGCCAGTCCGACCGACACAGTCTTGTCCGACCGGCCTAGTGAGGCCGGTCCAACTGACAAGACGTAGAAAAGTGTTTTCACCAAGCATAAAAAGGCCAAGGCCGATCCGGACAATTCCCGTTCGGCCAAAAATCCCAGGAGCAAGCTTGTGGTGCCCGGTACCAATCCGCGACCATCTTGGACACCTCCGGATATGTCCAAATCATAGAAGAGGTGCCTGCAATGTCTGCGATCATAGGAGATGCGTGAGAAGAAGGCAAAGGATGAGTGAGACGCCATCTTTGAGGAAATTCGCCCTCGGCCAATCGTGAAGCAAGTCTAGAAGCCCAAGCCGGTTGAGGCGAACAGCCTGGCTCCCATTCCAAGCGACGACGATGACATGCTCGATGACGACTACACACCCATCTCTAAGGGACCCGCGCCTCAAGCAATGGACATAAACATCGTCATGCTTCCCGCAGAGTTCGTGCTACCACAAGATGAGGCCGAGGCTACTCAGTTGAGTCTCGAGCCATGAGATGTTGTTTTCGAGAAGCCAGAGGATACGGCTCGTTACTTGAAGCCTCATTATGGCAAAGTGCACATTGACGGAAAGCTGATCTCTAGGATGCTGGTTGATGGAGGTGCTACCATCAACTTAATGATGTACTCTCTTGAAGAAGCTCGACAAAGACGAAGAAGATTTGAAGAGGACCAACTTGATGCTCAACGGCTTCAACATCGAGAGCTTGGAAGCCAAGGGCATACTTTCTTTGGAGCTGACGGTGGGCAACAAGACGTTGCTGACGGTGTTCTTCGTCGTCAACGTGCAAGGTAACTACAACGTATTACTTGGGCGTGATTGGATTCATGCAAATTGTTGCATTCCGTCTACCTTGCACCAGTGCCTCATTCAGTGGGAAGGCGATGACATGGAGGTTGTACTAGCTGATACTTCGACCCAAGTTGCTTTGGCTGATGTGTCTATCAACACCGTCCACAAGAAAGTAGAGTGTCTGTCAGGTAGAGATCTCTCAAATTATGACTTTGTTAGCGTGTCTGATGGACGCTTTGTTCTAGTGCCTGTAAAGCTGGCTGGTGTAGCACGACTGTCTCTAAATTAGTAATCATGTCTAGTGAGAGTAATCTTGATTGTCTAAAATCTTGTGTAGAGCAATATCAGTCTTCTAAAGACGGTATTGCTGAAGCCATTGAGGATTTTACCGAAGTAGAAAAATTAGGTCAAGGCTTCTCGATGGCCGATCCTTTGGAACAAATAGACATAGGAGATGAAAGGCCAACATTTGTAAATAAAAATTTGCAGGCTAATGAAAAGGTCGAAGTAATAAAATTGCTTTAGTCGTAGGTCGATTTTTTTTGCATGGGAGTATAGTGAGATGCCCAGACTATGCCGCGAGCTCGTGGAACATCGGCTACCTATTAAACCCAGGTTCAGGCCTTATAAATATACCCTCATCGCTTCAATTCAGTCATGAATGACCAAGTTAAAGAGGAGATAGAACGATTGCTCGAGGCTGAGTTTATTAGGCCATGTAGATATGTTGAATGGGTTACTAACATTGTGCTTGTAGAGAAGAAAGGGAGCGGCAAAATACGTTTACAAGACAGCTTTTCGATGCCCTAGATTTGTCGTCTTGTTTGAGTGGGTTGTTATGAATTTTGGTTTAAAGAATGCTGGCGCTACATATCAACATGCTATGAACTTGATCTTTCATGACTTGCTAGGAGTTATGCTAGAGGTCTATATAGATGATGTTATAGTCAAATCAGATGCTATGGGGAACCATTTAGTCGATTTGAGAGTTGCATTTGATAGAATGCGTTAGTATGACTTAAAATTAATCTGCTCATGTGTGCTTTTGGCGTGTCGACGGGCAAGTTCTTAGGATTCATGATTCATAAAAGAGGTATTGAAATATATCCTAAGAGGCTTAAGAAGATCAAGAACTTTTAAGCGCCGACATGCAAGAGAGACGTGCAAAAGTTGCTAGGCAAGATGAATTATTTGCGCCACTTTATATCTAACTTGTTTGGCAAGATCGATGCTTTTGTCCCCATACTTCGGCTAAAGAACGAAGCCGAGTTCACTTGGGAGGCAAGTCAGCAACGCGCCTTCGAAAAAAATAAACAATGCTTATCATCACCACCAGTGGTGAGGGCGCCCAAGGCCAGAACACCGTTTCGGCTATATGTCACCACAGAGGAGAGCGTGATAGGAGATGTGTTGACTCAAGAGGTGGAGGGAAAAGAATACATCATCACATTCTTGAGCCACCGCTTGTTGGACGCCAAGACAAGGTTCATGTTTGTGGAGCGTTTGTGTTTATCACTTTATTATGTATGTACCAAATTACGTCACTATCTTCTCCCTAACACATGCATTGTCACTTGTCAAACCGATGTCATAAAATACATGTTGCAAAATCCGATTCTAAGTGGTAGAATCGGAAAGTGGTCTTATGCTTTGATTGAATATGATTTGGCTTATGAACCTTTGAGTGCGATGAAAGGCCAAATCACCGCTAACTTTATAGTTGATCACCACGTAGACATCGATTGGGGTAGTGATGTTGCTCTAATTGAGGTGGTGCCATGGAAACTTTATTTTGATGGTTCGGCTTGTAAGAATGGCCAAGGTATTGGAGTGTTGCTCATATCACCTAATGGTATGCGCTTTGAGACCTCGGCCCATTTAGAATTTCCTTCTACTAATAACCAAGCCGAATATGAAGCTTTATTGCTAGGACTTGAATTGCTAAGTTCCATGGGTGTTAAACGTGTTTATGCATATGGTGATTCTCTATTAGTTGTTCAACAAGTAGCTAAAATTGATCAATGTTTTCATGGTTTACTAAATAACTACTTGGATAAATGTCTAGACATAATTTCCACTTTTGATGATTTTGAAAATTTCCACGTATCTAGAGAAGCCAACTCATTGGAAAATGATTTGGCTCAACAAGCATATGACTATCAAGTGAAAAGAGGAAAAATTTTCCCACAAGAAAAGTCGTTGCTTAAAAGCATTGTGTCAACTGAAACAGGCAACTTCGGTATGACCGGCCTGATAAGGCGGGTCCAACCATAGGCGCGCTGTCAGTCTGACTGACCATGTCAGGCTGGTCTGATCGGCCCTTGTCAGTCGTCCGGTAATGGGCAGTCTGACCAGCCCACCAAGGCCAGTCTGACCGACATGTGTTAGGATGACCTAGGGCTCGGGGTAACTTCAAATTTATGATTTAAATGCCAATTCAAGTTGAGAATTGGTGAACACTACTGTAGTCCACAAGGATGATTGGAGGATTCCAATTCTCCAATATTTGAAGGATCCTAGTCAAAGGGTTGATCGGAAAGTTCGGTGACAAGCTTTGAAATTTGTATTGCTTGACGATGTGTTGTATCACCGAACTATTGATGGAGTACTTCTAAAGTGCTTAGATGTCAATCAATCTAGAGTAGCTATAGGAGAAGTACATGAGAGACTTTGTGGTACTCATCAGTCGGCCCAGAAAATTAGTTGGATGCTCAAAAGAGCGGGGTTCTATTAGCCGACTATGACTGAGGACTGTTTTAAGTATTATAGAGGGTGTGAAGCATGTCAAAAGTTTGGTAATATTCAGTTGGCTCCTACGTCCCTACTTAACCCTATTATCAAACCATGGCCGTTCTGAGGTTGGGGCTTGGACTTCATCGGCCAAATTCATCCTACCTCTTCAAAAGGGCATCGGTTCATGTTGATGGCGACATATTACTTCACCAAGTGGACCGAGGCTGTGCCTCTCAAGAACATGACTCATACCGAGGTAATTGATTTCATCTTGAAGCACATTATACATAGATTCGATATTCCCCAAACTCTCACTACAGATCAAGTTATTTCATTTGTTGCTAAAGAAGTGAGAGACGTTGCCGAATTTTATGGTATTAAATTGATAAACTATTCACAGTACTATGCTCAGGCCAATGGTCAGGCCGAGTCTAGTAATAAAACTGTAACTAAACTCATTAAGAAGAAAATTGAAGAGTTTCCTAAAAGGTGGCATGAAGTGTTTTCTGAGGCATTTTGGGCTTGTAGAGTTGCAAAGCATAGTGCTACCAAAGTTAGTCCATATGAGTTAGTATATGGACAAGAAGTTGTTCTACTAGTAGATGTAGATCTTGGCTCGTTAAGATTTCTTAAACAAGATGGCTTATCGATCATTGAATATGAAACTCTTTTGAAGGATAATTTGGAAGAGGTAACCGATAAGAGGTTGAGGGCTCTAGAAGCTATAGAAAGAGAGAAAAGGAGAGTATCTAGGGCCTAAAACAAAAGAGTCAAAACAAAATCATTTCAAGTTAGTGACTTGGTTTGGAAGATGATTTTGCCTTTAGGCACTAAAGCCCCAAATTTGGTAAATGGACGCCTAGTTGGGAAGGTCCTTTTAAGGTAGCTGAAATCGCCCCAAGTAATGCATACTTGTTAGAGTCTATGCAAGGAGAGCGATTTCGGAGAGCTTTAAATGGTAGGTATTTGAAAAATTATTTCCTAAGTGTGGCAAAGCTCTTAAAGTGTCAAAAGGCCGATATGGAGTATATCGCCCTTAGCCCGTTGTGCTTTTATCTCACTGAGTTTGCTAAAAGGCAGGGGGCATGGGTTGATAGCAAAAAATGGCATTAATGGTCGAAATTGTCAAAATAACAATTTTGGTAATTTAGCCGAAAATATGCCTTTCCTGGCATAGGCCGGTCCAAACGACCATAGTAGGCCGGTCCAACCGGCCATGTAGGCCCGATCAGACCGGCCCAGTCCGAAAATTAGAGATAGAGTTGGCTTCGGGCTGTTTTGATCTCTAATTAAATTTTAACAACTTTTGGCCGAATCCTACTCAAAGTAGGTGCTACGTAATTTGAGACCAACCCCTATAAATATAGGGGTAAAGCCGATTCAAAGGGTATCTCCATAGATCAACACTTCAAATCCCTAGTTTTCAATCGTACGTCTACATTTCATCTACTTTTGTGCCCTAGGTCAGTCCATCTTCGTGGGATTGCGCTGAAAGACCTCTATGCATCACGTTGTAACCGTGGTATGCCTTATTGATTCGCCTGTGAATCACCCGTTTAATCCACGTAACGGATTTTATCATTTTTATCGTCTTTTATCGGTTTTCTTGATCACACTTGAGAATTCGGTCTCTAGGCCGAATTGGTATTTGATTTTGGTGTTTTTGCAGAGAATAAGCCTTCATATTCATCACCAAAGGTTTTGGGTTCCATCCCATATCAGCAAGGAGATCACCAGACAGAACCGGCGATCAGATCTATTGTCGTCAGTTTGACCGATGGCGTGGACCCGGTTCGACCGGCCCATGCTGCCTTCATCAGGAGGTTGCTGGCACCAGTCAGTCCGACCAACCGAGTGTACGTCAAAGGCCGCTCCGCAGTCGAAACACTTTGCACCGAAGCCACCTCGAGCCAGACCCCATGGCGCCGGAGCCCTCGGTTTGACCGAGGCCTTTCTGTCGGTCCAACTAGCAACACTTTGCCGGTCTGACCGCCCGGAGCAGGCTTCGCGCCAAAATGCCGAGGCCACCCTTGGTGACCCCTTTGAAGGCGTCGGTCTGACCGGGGTCCTTACTCCACTCTGATCGGCTAGTAGGCCGAAGCCCCCCGTTCCGGGATACTTCGGATCCATTGTCGTTTTTGGTAAAATTACTCTAGTAGTGCTGTTTGACCGGCTCGCCTTGGCCGTTCTGACTGATTGTTTTACTTTTCCGTCTAATCGGCTTTAATTGTCCAATTAGACCTAACACTACTTATTTTTCGGTTAATTAGGTTATATTTTCAGAGATATAATTGAATTGTTTGGTGACTCCGTTATCCCCGTTATCACGGTTTAAGGGTTGTCGAAACACGACGTCAACATCTCGTGATGTTTTTTGGATCATAGAACCGGCCCAAGTGCGGGTACATGTTTCCGTGTCAACATGCGGCAAGTACTACAGTAGCACGCAGCTAGGCATTTGCTTGTGGTTGTGGCATAGGAACTGCATCGAGCAGAGCACGACAATAGTTTGGTACAAGAGTCCAAGCGGCGCCAGGCACGTGGAAGCATCCATCCATACGAGTCTGTGTCTGCACAGGTAAGAGAAGGTGAAAACCTTCCTCTCTTGCATTTTAATTTTTAATTTAAATTCCTTCAAGGTTATTTATTTTTGGAGTAAAAAAGTTAAAATGTTTAGTTGATCCGTAAATACATGCTCTGAGTTTATTTGATTAAACTAGTAGTGGGTCCGTACTACGCAACGGTAAAAATCAAAAAACAAATATTTGTTAGATAGTTAAATTAGGGACTTTTGGTTATTTGGCAGCGGCGGAGGGGCTGGGGCGTGGGGGTCGGAGGCGGAGCCACACGAGGTCTGGCGCATAGGGGTGGGTGGCCTCAGGGCCGGCGGTTGAGCCATGCGAAGAGTCTGGCTCAACGTATCTCCGACACGAAGAAACCCCGATGTGAAGTGGATCCCGCGTGATGAAGCTCCTGCACGTGAAGGTACTCAAACCGACAATAGCGTGACAAATCCAACTCCTGGCTTCGAAGATCACTTTTCGGGTGTCTGATTGAAGCAAAAACTCTTGGCGAAGGAGATCTAAGTGTAAACTCTGTAAAAAAACTAAAATCAAATGCCAATTTGGCCTAGAGACCGAATTATCAAGTGTAGCCAAATAAAACCGATAGAAACTGTTGATAGCAAAAAATGGCATTAAATGGTCAAGATTGTCAAAATATCAATTTTGGTAATTTGGGCCAAAAATACACATGTCTTGGATTAGGCTGAAGCTTCGGCAGGCCTACCTCGTTGATGCTTCGGCCTGAGGAGCAGGCTTCGGCAGGCTCTGTCGAAGGCCCACTTCGGGCTGATTCCAGAGATAGAGTTTGAGTCTAATTCTGGCTAATTTTATCCCTACATTTGATTAAGCCGAATATTACCAGATTAATCTTAGAGATAAGAAGTCTAGCCCCTATAAATATAGGGGTGAGGCCGGTTCATTAAACCCCCCAACTCAAATCAATCAAAAAGCCCTAGCTTTGAACCGTACCTTTACTTTTATTTACTTTTCTACAACCTTCGTGGGTTTGCCTGGAAGCCCTCCGCCAGCCACGCCGAAACCGTGGTAAGCCTTGTTACTTCGCCTGTGAAGTACCCATTAATTGACGTAATAGATTGCTATCGCCTTGTTACTTCGCTTGTGAAGTATTCGTTAATCTATGTAACAGATTGCTACATTCGTTCCTCTACTGCAACACTTAGCAGATTTGGTCTCCAGGCCAAATTGGCACTTGATCTCAGTTTTGTTGCAGGTTTCACGCTCGGAGCCCCTTCGCCTCAGGTGTCCGAAGCCAGGAAGGTGGTTTCGGAGGCTGATAGAACACACTTCGGTAGAATCCTTGCTTCGACTACCCGTGCCGGACCATCACGCTATTGTCGGTTTGACCAAGTCCCGCATGCCAACACGCTCTGGAGCAGACTTCGTCACGTCAGGATTCGCCTCATTTGTATCTCGCGTCAGACAAAGTCACGCCAGTGCGTTGCATTTGGGATATTTTGTCATGTTAGAGACTTCGCACCGAACCGCGCTATTTGGAGGTGATTTTGTGTCGAGAATCTGTTCGGAGCCTGCCTTCGGCCAGATCAGTCTGAACGCCGAAGGCTACCTTCGGTGAGACCCTTCGCACCAGACGCCGAAAGTACCCTTCGGTGGAACCCTTCGCACAGTATACTCTGAATCAGTGAGGCTTCGTTCAGCTTGCTGGTTTATTTTATTTAATATATTTCTTTTCAGCTAATTGGATTATTTCTGTGTGATCTGATTAACTGGTGACTCCACCCCCCTTGCCACTGTTGAGGGTAGTCAGAACGCGACGTCAGTGTTGTGTTACGCTTAGGCTTGTCTCTAAGTATCTGCACACTTTTAGATCGTCGAACTGACCCAAGTGTGGGGGCACGTTTTCGTGTCAACAGAAATGATAGCAATTTGTTACGTAGATTAAACAGGTTATTCATAGGAGAATCAACAAGGCTTTCCATGGTTTCGATTTGATGCATGGAGAGTTTATAGTGCAAACTTACAGAGATGGACTATAGAGATACTCCTAGGGGTGGGAAGCTAGATTGAAAGTAATGCGATTCAAAGCAAGGGCTTTTGGTTTGATCGTGTGATGATGCCCTTTGAT